>JACEFZ010003277.1:0-60966 GCA_014155875.1 Cepaea nemoralis
TGGACACGAGCAGAACAGAATTGGACAGGTAAAGATATAAGGACTTGAATGGACATGGGAAGAGCGGCATGGGACAGCTAAAGATAAGAGGACTTGATTGCATAGGACAGCTAAAGATATGAGGCCTTGATGGGACATGGGTAGAGTTGCATGGGACAACTAAAGATTGGAGGACTTGGTGGGACATAGGTAGAGCTGCATGGGGCAGCAAAAGATAAGAGGACTTGATGGGACATGGGCATAGCGGTATGGGATAGCTAAAGATAGGAAGACTTGGTGGGACATGGGCAGAGCCGCATGGGACAGTTAAAGATAGGAGGACTTGATTAGAGTGAACTGGTTGAGGGCTTGGAGCCAGTTAGTTGAGGGCTTGGAGTGAGTTGGTTGAGGGTTTGGAGTGAGTTATTTGAGAGCTTGGAGATAATTGACGGCTTTGAGTGAGTTAGTGGGGGGAGGGGCTTGGAGTAAGTGGGTTAAGGGCTTGGAGTGAGATAGTTGAGGACTTGGAGTGAGATAGTTGACGGCTTTGAGTGAGTTAGTGGGGGGAGGGGCTTGGAGTAAGTGGGTTAAGGGCTTGGAGTGAGATAGTTGAGGACTTGGAGTGAGTTAGCTGAGGGCTTGGAGTGAGTTGGTTCAGGGCTTGGAGTGAGTTGGTTGAGGGCTTGGAGTTAGTTTTTAGGGCTTGGGGTGAGTTGGTTGAGGGCTTTGAGTTAGTTAGTTGAGGGCTTGGCGTGAGTTAGTTGAGGGCTTGGAGCTAGTATTTTTAGGGCTAGGAGTAAGTTGGTTGAGGGCTTGGAGTGAGTTCGTTGAGGGCTTGGAGTGAGTTGGTTGAGGGCTTGGAGTGAGTTGGTTGAGGGCTTGGAGTGATTTAGTTGAGGGCTTGGAGTGAGTTGGTTGAGGGTTTGGAGTGAGTTGGTTGAGGGCTTGGAGATAGTTTCTTTAGGCTAGGAGTAAGTTGGTTGAGGGCTTGGAGTGAGTTGGTTGAGGGCCTGGAGTGAGTCGGTTGAGGGCTTGGAGTAGGTTGGTTGAGGGCTTGGAGTGAGTTGGTTGAGGGCTTGGAGCAGTTGGTTGAGGGCTTGGAGTGAGTTGGTTGAGGGTTTAGTGAGTTTTGAGAGCTTGGAGTATTGAGGGTTGAGTGAGTTGGTGGAGGGAGAGGGGTTGGAGCTTGAGTGAGGTGTTGAGGCTTGGAGTGAGTTGGTTGAGGCTTGGAGTGAGTGGGTTGAGGCTTGAGTGAGTTGTGGTTGAGGGCTTGGAGTGAGTGGTTAAGGGCTTGGAGTGAGTTGGTTGAGGGCTTGGAGTGGAGTGGGTTGGGGGCTTGGAGTGAGTGGGTTGAGGGCCGTGGGGTGAGTTGGGTTGAGGGCTTGGGGTGAGTGGGTTGAGGGCTTGGAGTGAGTGGGTTGAGGGCTTGGGGTGAGTGGGTTGAGGGCTTGGGGAGAGTGGGTTGAGGGCTTGGGGTGAATGGGTTGAAGGGCTTGGGGGTGAGTGGGTTGAGGGCTTGGGGAGAGTGGGTTGAGGGCTTGGAGTGAGTTCGTTGAGGGCTTGGAGTGAGTTGGTTGAGGGCTTGGAGTGAGTTGGTTGAGGGCTTGGAGTGAGTTAGTTGAGGGCTTGGAGTGAGTTGGTTGAGGGCTTGGAGTGATTTAGTTGAGGGCTTGGAGTGAGTTGGTTGAGGGTTTGGAGTGAGTTGGTTGAGGGCTTGGAGATAGTTTCTTTAGGCTAGGAGTAAGTTGGTTGAGGGCTTGGAGTGAGTTGGTTGAGGGCCTGGAGTGAGTCGGTTGAGGGCTTGGAGTAAGTTGGTTGAGGGCATGAGTGAGTTGGTTGAGGGCTTGGATTGAGTTGGTTGAGGGCCTGGAGTGAGTTTGTTGAGGGCCTGGAGTGAGTTGGTTGAGGGCCTGGAGTGAGTTAGCTGAGGGCTTGGAGTGAGATAGATGAGGGCCTGGAGTGAGATAGTTGAGGGCTTGGAGTGAGATAATTGAGGGCTTGGAGTGAAATAAATGAGGGCTTGGAGTGAGATAGTTGAGGGCTTGGAGTGAGTTAATTGAGGGCTTGGAGTGAGATAGTTGAGGGCTTGCAGATAGAAATTTGAGAGCTTGGAGTGAGATAGTTGAGGGCTTGGAGTGAAATAGTTGAGGGCTTGGAGTGAGATATTTTAGGGCTTGGAGTGAGATAGTTGAGGGCTTGGAGTGAGTTAATTGAGGGCTTGGAGTGAGATAGTTGAGGGCTTGCAGATAGAAATTTGAGGGCTTGGAGTGAGATAGTTGAGGGCTTGGAGTGAAATAGTTGAGGGCTTGGAGTGAGATAGTTTAGGGCTTGGAGTAAGTTGGTTGAGGGCCTGGAGTGAGTTAGTTGAGGGCTTTGAATGAGATATTTTAGGGCTTGGAGTGAGATAGTTGAGGGCTTGGAGTGAGTTAATTGAGGGCTTGGAGTGAGATAGTTGAGGGCTTGCAGATAGAAATTTGAGGGCTTGGAGTAAGTTGGTTGAGGGCCTGGAGTGAGTTAGTTGAGGGCTTGGAATGAGATATTTTAGGGCTTGGAGTGAGATAGTTGAGGGCTTGGAGTGAGTTAATTGAGGGCTTGGAGTGAGATAGTTGAGGGCTTGCAGATAGAAATTTGAGGGCTTGGAGTGAGATAGTTGAGGGCTTGGAGTGAAATAGTTGAGGGCTTGGAGTGAGATAGTTTAGGGCTTGGAGTGAGTTGGTTGAGGGCTTGGCGTGAGTTAGGTGAAGGTCTATCCCCCAATGGGGGACGAAAGGGTTAAACTGGGAACCTCGCCTGTGCAACAAACAACGTCGGTGTACTGGTCTGAGATCCCTCGTGTAATTATAAAAGGAAGAGATCTAGACACTAATGATCGTCTTAGTTTGAGTACAGACAATCATAGAATCACACCAATAGAGTTGTGAATACATTAGGTTTGACTCTGGCTTGTTGCAGCACAACCTGCACTATTTTTCTGTTTTTAAATGAACCCTAACATCCTTTTCACTTAATAAATCACCACTTTAGTGCGATTTGAATTCACGGCTACCGCGTGGACAGGAGTGTGCACTAGCACTATACCACCCATACTGCCTGCAATTTCCTATACTTTCTATTCACTGGTACACTGTACACGAACCCTTCTGCCCTCATTGTGTGGCCAACCATGCTGGCTGTCTCCTAATCTACTTGTATTAAACCGAGAACATGGTAATAATAAATGTAGTTATAAACGTCGCAGTGATAAACGTCGTAGTAATAAACGTAATAACAAGATGTATTCTGTCGAAATAGGTAGTGGGAACGTTATGCATGCGGTATATTTATGTGAGTGTTATCTAGGTCTTTGTCATTGTGAGTGTCGACACAGAAATATGGGGACGCTAAACACGATGTATATGCGTGTTAGTGTTACCTTGGATTTTGTCACTGTGAGTGTCGACACAGAAATATGGGAACGTTTAACACGATGTATATGCGTGTTAGTGTTACCTTGGATTTTGTCACTGTGAGTGTCGACACAGAAATATGGGAACGTTTAACACGATGTATGTGCGTGTTAGTGTTACCTTGGATTTTGTCACTGTGAGTGTCGACACAGAAATATGGGGACGCTAAACACGATGTATAAGCGTGTTAGTGTTACCTTGGATTTTGTCACTGTGAGTGTCGACACAGAAATATGGGAACGTTTAAACACGATGTATATGCGTGTTAGTGTTACCTTGGATTTTGTCACTGTGAGTGTCGACACAGAAATATGGGGACGCTAAACACGATGTATAAGCGTGTTAGTGTTACCTTGGATTTTGTCACTGTGAGTGTCGACACAGAAATATGGGAACGTTTAACACGATGTATATGCGTGTTAGTGTTACCTTGGATTTTGTCACTGTGAGTGTCGACACAGAAATATGGGAACGTTTAACACGATATATGTGCGTGTTAGTGTTACCTTGGATTTTGTCACTGTGAGTGTCAAGTAGTCTAAGGTGAAAGACGGACATCTGTAAGACCACCAATTCTGGAATGTAACAGCACTAAAGGCAAGGCTTCTTCTACCTAAGCTGTTCAGTCTTATTTTCCTTTCTGTCTTTTATCCGTCATATGCCCTCAACATGTGATGGCTGTAGAAATGTGGTTTCTGAGGAAAATGCAAAGAATACTATGGACAGACAGAAAGACCAATGAGCAAGTTCTTCAAGAAACAAATGAAGATCGTAAACTGATTAGAGACATTAGACGTAGACAGTCACAATTTTTTGAGCATGTTATGAGAAGAAATGATCTGGAGAACTTGGTGACAACTGGTAAGATCGAGGGGAACAGACCAAGGGAAAGACCTAGAAGCAAGTACCTGGATTGCTTGGCTTTGTGGCATGGTCGAGACAGAAACACGAAGCTGATCCACGACTCTGGTGATCGAGTGCGATGGCAGAACATGACCGCCCACGCTTACCGGCATGGCACATGATGGATGGATGGATGGATGCCTTCAACCAAGCCACACAAAGCCGCTCTATCCTTTACTGTCTCCTACAGCTTCTTCCATAGTTTCCTAATATTATTCTTCTGTAATTTTCTTCTCCGTGTGTTATAGAGACTCCCACTGTTACGTTTGCCTTGTGGATTCTAGACAAGAGAGTAGTATATTTATACTGTCCTTATGTTTACCCAGTGTGTCCTATTCGGTGCCACTTCTCCTCACCTCTTGGTTGACTGGGAATTGTTTAGTTCTCCCCAGGAGCTCTACATCGGTGATTCTATCATACCATATTATACCCACTATTCTACGCAAGCACAAATTAGTGAATGTTTGTAGTTAATTAGTAATTATGTTACTTGTTCTCCATGTTTACGACCCATACAATAACACTGATTTAACATTGGAGTTAATTGTTTGTTAGTTTGGTGCTACGTTTAATTTTCTTTGACTTCCATACATTTCCTAGTGCCTTGAAAGCGTCTTCGCAGCAGTTCACAGAACTACCAAATACCGTGAAATACATACATGGGTATTAATAAGCACTCGAAGAAGCAGACGAATGAAATACATATTAAAAGAAACAATACCTAGACAATATAAAAATAGTAATATATAGTGTGGATATAACGGGTCGAACCTGGTTCCTCCAGAGGACGACAACGACTAGCTGAAATCACAAGTTCATGTCGACACATTGAAGACAGCCATACGGATAGTCAGACATACAGACAAAATATAGACAGACAAGACGAACGGGTAGGCATATAGATATATATAGAAAGATATATTTTTTAAAAATAATGAAAGAACGAGGGATAATGGCGCGAAAGGCCTCCTAACAGTACACCCTTCTTATTTCTTTCCTTTCATTCACTTGTTTCATTCATATATAACTTATGAGGTTACTCTTAGACAACAAAATAATAATAACAAATGCATCATAAACGCATACGAAATGGACAAATCTATAATGCATGACTCATTTATACAAATGTTTGGTATGGGAATTGTAATTAGGTAAGTTTTCAACTAGCAATAACCACGTTACGATAATAAAAAATAATGTCCATGATACCGCCACTGCGCAAAAGATATATCGTACCACGGTTAGCAGAAAGCTTAGTAAAATACAATTTTACAGTTATTGTTTTAAAGGCCTGTACTGAGATAATGTTACAACAGCTTGCACTTGTGGGTATAGGGGTTTGTGGTATGCTTTATTCGTTGCGGGAGATTCTTCTACAGCTAAGCTGTGAATAAGCTAAGCGTGTGTTGTTGTATATGTCTATTCTAGGCTTGGGGTCTTGTTGTAAGTTTAGTCGTTTGCTGTGACATGCATCGTATTTAAACAATATTCAAGCAGGCAAGCGGGTGGGCGGGCAAGGAGACAGACAGACAGACAGACAGGCAAACAGGCAGACGGATGGATGTATGGATGGATGGATGGATGGGTGGATGGATGAATGGATGGATGGATAGAGAGATGAATAGATAGATAGATATATTAGTAAGTTGGTAAATATGTTGGTAGGTAGGTAAGTATGTAGGCTGCTAAAGAGGGAGCTAAGTACAGGTAGGAAAGAGGTAGACAGATAAAAGTAATCCTGTAACAGATACTGCCACTCGGGTTTGACATATTTGGACTTCACATATTGCAATCCACGTAATGATGAATGGCTATGGCTAGTTCGCTTCTTCGTCGCCTTTCCTTCCTAGACAGAATTCCCAGACAGAATTCCCAGACAAATTCCCAGACAGATTCCCAGACAGATCTGGTACCCATTGTATTAGGATGGATTGACCCATAAACTGTACAGGTCAACAATAAAAATAATCCAGCATTGCAGATGACTGAACATGACTCGCTCACTTAGCATGCAGGCGCTATAACCACTGCGACTCCAGTGTGTGTGTGTGTGTGTGTGTGTGTGTGTGTGTGCGTGTGCGTGTGTGTGAAGGCACACATATAGGCAGGTAGGTAAGCAGGCAGGAAAACGGATAGATGGGTAAACAGAATGGAAGAAAGTTATTAAATAGGTAGGTTTTATTTAGTTGCATGTCCTTCACAGGACGTAGCAGTCAACCCCAGCATTTTCGCTGTTCATGATTCCTGGGCAAATTTTACGTTCAGTAGTTTGATATTGCTTTCTGAACGACCGGCATCTATACCTTTTTCGAAAAAAACCAGCACCGCTGTGTTTCGAACCCGGGTATACGGGCTCACAAACCGTGTTCTCAAGCCCTTAGCCACGGCGACCGGTAAATAGGTAGGTAGGTAGGTAGGTAGGTAGGTAGATAAGCTGACATGCAGGTAGGTAGGTAGGTATGCAGGTAGATAAGCAGGTAGGTAGGTAGGTAGGTAGGTAAACAAACATTCAGTAAATAGCTTGTATTATCTTAGATTGCATAAGCAAACACAACGTGATGATTGTCTCGTTAAAGAAATCAAGATCTAAATGTGTTACATTTAATCTCCTACCTCGTCTTATTTAAATACAAAGGCAGCCCACCTGTACACTAGGACACAAAACTGTCCTCTTGCACAATAGGACCAAGTCGTTCACTAGCACATTAGAACACAAAGTTGTCTGAATACAGGTTAAAACAACACCTGTTTGTTTGCCGCAATCAAATACTTCGAGGGAGACAACTACTAAACATAATCCACTTGATATTTGAGAATAATTTCATTCGAATCCAGTTTATTATTTTCAATTGTTCTGATTTCTAGTGCTTTCTCTTATGATTATTTCAGCACTCTCTACTTCTATTCAAGTCAATCACTGGTCATGAATTTATTTCTCAGAAAAAACACGGTAATTTACAAGGAATCACGCTGGCCAACAGGCAGCACTGTGAGTGTTATATCTGTGGTTAGTGACGATGCCTCGCAGTTCGCGCTAGCGGGCCTGTTCTATTGCCCGCACAAAGCTGCTATGTCGTTTAGCAAGCAGCAAAACAAGGAACTATGTACCGTTAGTGGTAGCGCCAGTAACTTTTGCAATGTTCATTAGCGTGTTCGTGTTGACAGTTAGCTCACTAGACTTCTTAAAGAAATCAACAAGTAAAATTACAAGGCTTGGTGACACGGAATCGTAATCCCGCATACCGCGTTTGAAACACAACTTGTTTTTTTTTACGAAATGGTATGGGTGCCGGTTGTGCAGATAACAATGGCAAATGAAACCCGCAAAAACCAAAGAAATTACTGGGAATAAGAAATTACTGGCTATAAGAGAATGCAGAGTAGTCATAACAAATTCAAAAGAAACTAAACATAGTTTTAAGCTTGGAATATGTAACTGTAACGTTAACTCTGTACTAATATATAAATGGTACGCCCAGAGAAAGACAAAAACGATTACTAATGCACTACTATTAAATTATATTGCATATCCTTTGCTAGACTTGCGATGAAACCCAACCACAAGTTAACTTATTAGACAGTTTTACTTTCAGTAGTTTGCCATTGCTTTTTGAACGAGAAGACAAGGTTGAAGTTCAACAGACTGGTGTAGGAATTGATCCCCTGACCTCCACGCCAGCCTACCGGACATAAACTACCTACATTCATTAATTGCTTAGTTAGTTGCATATCATTCACACGAGTCGCAGTCAACCCCAACATTGTTAGCTTTTTGTGATCTCTTGGCAAGTTTACGTATCACTAGTTTGCCATTTCTTTCTGAACGACCGGCACCCTTACCATTTCATAAAATACCAAGGCAAGACGGACTGTTACTGCGTCAGTAAAACCTTCGCTACGGAGCCGATTTAAGAAAATACTAAAATAGTATGACATAATCCTCAATCTGGAGCTAACATTACACTGCCTGATGTCTTTGATGGTCGCGTTCGGTTCCACAGAAGGGCGAAGGTAAAGGTAGTCCCCACGGCAGATACTACTGTGGAGAAGGGCGTCTCTCACGTATACTAAGTTGGTGACCAGTTCCAGTGCTCACGTTTCCGTACTAGAAAAGGTCAAAATATTAATAAACCATCTGGTATCTATTTCATATATCAGAATGTCGGCTCCCTGGCCGAGGAGTTAGCAGCTTTCTCCGTAACCCTGAATACTCTAGTGGTTGACGTGAGTGCACGAGAATTGGAAGCGGTTCGAGTCGCACCAGTGACTTATGAGAGTATGGAACCGGTCGTTCAGAAAGTCGTGGGGTGCTGATGCCTAGGAATCAACATACAGCTGAAAGATTAGTTTAGTTTAGTTATCAGTTGGGGTATCTTCGTTGCACTCCGGACATGTCCATAGGTGCTCAGATTCTCCCCCCAGCATATGCATCAGCGTCCGGTGGCTAATAGTGCCAGTTCTGTGTTGGTTGACGAGGCGCTTTGTTTTCCCGATGTACCTCTCGCGTCTGGCTGTGCCGATTCTTACTCCCAGGTCTTTCATCCCGGAAAGCGATGTGGAATCACTGGCGTCAAAATCCTCTGTTCTCGCCATATCTTTAAGGGCGTTAATAACATCGGCACGATTCATGGGCTGGCCATCTACAGGGGGTGCAGAGCCAGCCAATTTATCAGCTCGTTCATTTCCCTCGACTCCCGCATGTCCCGGGACGAAGATGAAGGTGACTTTGCGGACAACAGACTTCCGCAGCGACTCAGTCCACTGTCTACGTACAGATCCAGCTTCGACCTTCTGAATCATGCTCATTGAATCACTTAGTACACACACGTTGGTATAATGCTGTGATTCCAGCCATATGAAAGCCTGTGTAACTGCCATCACCTCCATCGTCATGCTGCTCGTGGTCATAGAGTGGGCACCACTGGATTCTTGAACGGTTCGGCCCGCTGAACTGGCTGTAAATGCCCACGCACTTCTCTGCTGCTTTACAACAGATCCATCTGTATAGATGAGCACTTCGGGGCTATCTGAGTGATCATAGATGAGCGCGTTAACCTCTGCATTGACAGCGGCAGGGTTCTGCTCTCTGCACCGTCTGTCGAGTATGATAATGCAGGAGAAGGTACACTTAAAAGCTGGAGGCACCGGTACCCATTCCTTGCCGGGGTTGAGACTGGTAAGACTGCAGATCTGTCCGACGACATCTTCCGCCCGACCCATCCATGATTTGCCCCTCTTTAGCCTGTCACCCTTTTCTCTGAATACAGCGTCATGCAGAGGGTGCTGCTCATCTGCACTTATTGTTAAGTATGCACGAGCTCTCCAGATCTTGATCCTGTGTTCCATTGTCGGGAAGTCAAGGAGGTATCTCATTGCTACACAGCTGGTGTCTCTCGTGCAGCCCAAAATGATGCGCATGGCTTCGTTTTGTACCTTTTCAAGTCTTCCAATCTGTGTAGGGCTGACAGTGAGGATGGCCAGGGCATACTCGATGCGTGAAAGCACAAGTCCTTGGAACAGAAGTAATAGCAGTCTTTGCTCGATATTGGCAGTCGCCATGACTCTCATTGCTGCCAAACCTTTTCGAGCCTTCGTTATGACATAATCGACATGATCTCTGAAGGACAGGCTACGATCAAGCCTCACGCCAAGATATGTCATTGACTGGGTTCTACTCAGAATGCTCCCATCCATTCTTACTGCCGCGGAGAAAAAAACAAAACTATACAGGTAATTTGAAATATTCTTAAACAAATGAATCTATGCAATTATCTCGGAACAGTCATAACATCTGACAGCAGATACCATGAAAGATTAGAACAAGAATAGCCGTGACAAAGGTAGTCTTGTGCAAGATGAAAAACATACCAATAACATGATGTCAACTATAACTTGACAATGTGTGCTGAAGTGCTACATAGAACATGTACTTTTGTATGGATGTGAAGCGTGGACAATAAGCAGACAAGCTGAAAAAAATCTGATGGCTGTGGAAATGTGGTTTCTAAGGAAAATAGAAAGAATACTATGGACAGACAGAAAAACCAATGTCCACTTCCTGCAAGAAGCAAATAAAAATCGCAAACTGATTAGAAAAATAAGATGTAGACAGCAAACATTTTGCGGACGCGTTATCAGAAAAGAAAAAAATAATTTGGAGAACTTTGTGACAACTGGCAAGATTGAGGTGAAAATGACAAGGGGAATGGCGCCAAGTAAATATCTGGATGTCTTGGGCACATGGCATATTCGAGACAACAACACAGAGCTTATCCACGTCTCAGGTGATCGTGTGAGATGGCGAGGCATGACCATCCATGTTTATCGCTCGCTTCGAAGTGAAACTTGTCTATATACATACTGCTAATTCTAGTGCGCTAGACTGATTATTGCGTTTAGGCTTGCTTTCCCTATTACAAGTATCCATCGCCATCAGACGAGCCCACTGCAACGCCTGAGGTACTTGTAATTTACGTCCTTAAGTCAAGGGCTCCCCTAAGCTGAGCTCCCCTAAGGCCAATGTTTCTCACGGTGAATCATGTACCGCGAGTGAAACAATTTGGAATAGCTTTGAAGCGATGGAGTTAAGGTTCCTGAGATGAATGTTACAAACACCTGCCAGTGTAGTTAACAATGATTACATTGAAGCGGTTAATAAATGTGACAACATTTAATACAATTATAAGAAAGAGGCAAACAACGTTCTTTGGTCATGTAATGAGAAGAAAGGCATTATGAAATACCGTGACAACTGGAAAGATCAGTGGGACAAGAGACAAATTTAGTCAGAGAGAAATAATGTGGGAGGACTGGGACGGTGTAATGGAGGAATATCACTAGCAGAGTTGATCCAGAGCATCAGGAACCGAGTCAGTGGACAGACATGAAGCCAGTAGCAGGGCACATGATAATCCATGTTTCTCACACTCGTAGGATCAGTGCTTACTTGGCAGTAAGTCTAACCCTATGAGTCCTCACACAGGAGATTGGTCTATCAGTAAACAACTGACCAGATGTCGCTAGTCGTGGGGTTGCCATAATGTAGACATGTTTTAGCATGATCTGCAGTAACGCAGAAAATGTCAGGATAAATGAACACATTGGAAAGGACAAGAGTAAGCTTGACAAAAACATGAGCACAAATGACAGAATGTACGTTGCGGCAAGAACATCTTCATCAGTACATAGAAAAACACAAACATTTATCATTGCTCAGCTAACCCTAACATGGTGCAGGAGAGCCTGGCATGTGATACCACAACATCTAGCTTTAGAATGGAGATGGAGGCGGTCAGTGCAGCTTTCCGCTGGATGGAGAATACGATACACACACATCGTGATTGTAACTGACTCAGAAACCATGCTGAGGAGGTGAGGACAGGCATGTACAGAGTGGATTGCTTCGCTTCGGAGGTCACGGGTGGCAAGCATCACCTGGATCTTTTCTTCGGGGCATGTCGTGTGCCATATAGCTATCAGAAAAAAACACACTTTACAGAGAACCA
This sequence comes from Cepaea nemoralis, assembly GCA_014155875.1. Lineage (NCBI taxonomy): Eukaryota > Metazoa > Mollusca > Gastropoda > Stylommatophora > Helicidae > Cepaea > Cepaea nemoralis. Next base: position 11,834 of record JACEFZ010003277.1, read on the forward strand.
AAAGATAAACGCAAAGTGAACTGCAGTGGACAGTGCAGTGGACAGGACATGACCACTAAGACGTCACGGCCACGTTCACGGGACAACGGGAACTTGACAACAAAGGATACGTTGTGTGACTTCCAAAAGGAATGGACGTGTGTTGTGTTTTCTAAGGATGAAGCGTTCTGGTTAGGAGATGGATTGAAGGCTGGCAGCGGACTTATTCCAAGCTACGAATATCTGACAACAGTTATTGGAAAACGCCATGAATAAAGAAACGACCGGCAACCCCTAGGCAAATAGTTTCGGCGAAAGATAACACCAGGGACAATTTGATTCAACAGAGGAACATGGAAGGAAACGGCAGGACAGAGGACAATTCAGAAGGTCAGTAAGTGCCCATATTAAATTAGGCAGCCCCCCGAAGGTCTCGGGATACTAATGTTAATTAGAGTGCTATAACCAAGCTGAATAATCTGTTGACACCAAAATAAATTCCACGTTTAATTCATTCCATCTTGTGTCGGGAATTTGTTCCTAAAGTTATCATTTGTGCCGATTGTTGAATGAGCCAACGATACCATAGTGTAAGTCAATGAAATACGACATGGCTGTAAATTAAGAGGACTTGCATCATGGCACGCTTCGGAGGTCACGGATAGCAAGCATCACCTGGATCTTTTCTCCTGGGCATGCTGGTGTGTTGGGGAATGAACAGGCGGACAGATTGGCTGGCTTGTCAAAACTTGGTGGAGTATTGATGCATGACAAAACAGACGTAGTTGCGGCCTTATGGGAGCACGTGCACACCTCGGAGGAGCAAATGGATCACCATCGTCTGGCAAGAACGAGGCAGCGAGGAGTGACAACGGGTTCTGGCCGACGCTCGACGCTTAGAGGAAAGGCGAGACGAACATATAATCAGATTGCTACTGGCAGTATTGGTGTTAGAACTCTTCGCTGGCTGCTGAGAATGGGGACGCTGCGCCTATGGGAATGCCCCGAATGCTGTGATGTCGGTTCTTAAATCAATCAATCAAAACCCTAACATATGAGATCTCGACAATTGTCACTCAACAGCTGTCAGTCGATTAGCCAATGTTAACACAATCGTTAAGTTAAACTTAAGACATTATATCTCGACAAATGTCACTCAATAGCTGACACTCGACTAGCTCACGTTAACACAAACGTTAAGTTAAACTTATGATGTGAGATCTCGACAAATATCAATCAACATCTGGCAATTGACTAGCCCACACTAACACAATCGTTAAGTTAAACTTTAGTGTTGGCATCTGTTGCCTAGCGGTAGCGAACAGAGTTTCGCATTCCCAACATGTCGGGTTCGAAAGTCAGTCTATGGCGTTAACAGACATCTATTTGTTGATTTTCACAATTGTGGGAGGCCCCGTGGCTAAGTGGTTACGACGTGCGCCTCGTGCTCAGAATTGGGATTCGATTCCGGGCTAGGACATTTGATCCACGGGTGCAATTTCTCGGAAACTTCTGAAGTTACAGAGTTCGTGCTCTGTGCGATGCTTTCGGCATGCCGAACTGCGCAAAGAGACAGAGCCGTGTGGGATAAAATCCGGTCTTTCCTTCCTCCCTCCTTCCCTTCCTCCTTCCCCCTTCGCTTCCTTCCTTCCTTCGATTCCTTCCTTCGATTCCTTCCTTCGATTCCTTCCTTCCTTCCTTCCTTCCTTCCTTCGCTTCCTTCCTTCGCTTCCTTCCTTCCTTCGATTCCTTCCTTCGATTCCTTCCTTCCTTCCTTCCTTCCTTCGCTTCGCTTCCTTCCTTCGCTTCCTTCCTTCCTTCCTTCCTTCCTTCCTTCCTACATCCTTCCTTCTTTCCTTCTTTCCTTCCTTCCTTCCCGTCCTTCCTCCCTCCCTCCCCTTCCATCCTTCCTTCTCTCCTTCCTTCCTCCCTCCCTCTATCTCTTCCTCTCTCTCTCTCTCCCTCTATCCCTTCCTTTCTCACTCCCTTCCTCCCTCCCTTCCTTCCTTCCTTACGCTCACAAAGTTGAGCTTTCTTTCTTTCTTTCTTTCTTTCTTTCTTTCTTTCTTTCTGTCTTTCTTTCTTTCTTTCTTTTTTGCTTTCTTTCTTTCTTTCTTTCTTTCTTTCTTTCTATTACTACATACAACAACGTGCTCCCCACAGATGCCAGTCAACAGCTGCCAACTGACCATCCCAGGCCGACATGACCGCTCATCTACACTTCAAGAACGCCGAGAAGTTCAACCAGGCTTTGTGTTAGGAGACAACTTTGCTACACAGAGGACACATTCAGCGATCAAGTACCGCGCAATCCGCCATCAACCGGTAACGCCATACAACATTGACTACACGCAAACCGGTGAACAACCTGGAGAATGCTGTGGCTAACAATAAAACAGCTATTTGTTTGTTTACAGAACAATGTTTGATTTCTAGGAAATATAATTAAGTCCCAGAGTCTAGCCAAAGAAGCTGGATAAGCTGGCAAATGGTATTCTAGTGCGCATTGGGACAAGGGTATTCCAGTACTTCGTTGCGAAAAGTGGTATTCTATGGCGTTATTGCGAAGAGTAGCATTCCAAGTCGCGTTGTGACAATATGCATTCCAGTGTATGTTGACAAATGGTAATCCAGGGAAGCGCATGCACAATTTCAATAACCATGTGGTCATTCATTCTACTTTCTCTGTTCCTTTCCGTCATCTTCCTCTCCTCCCTCCTTTAGCCCCGTATTCTCCTGCTCCTCCACGTTGACATGGTACTTCTTCTCTACCAGGACAACCACCTTGAACTTGCTCAGTCTCGTCTGTATCTTAAGAATGCTCTGCATGATGACAGACATTGTGTAAAGCTTAAAAAGGGCATGACCAATGCGTCGTAACAATCTAGATAGAGTTGCCAGTTCCACGTCGACTTGACCAAACTCCCTAGGCCAGAGGTTCCCAAACCACGGCCCGCGGGCCAATTGTGGCCGCCAGCTGTCAGAAAGTGGCACGCGAGGCCTCGTTATTTAATATAATCCATCCATCCATCATGTGCCATGCCGGTAAGCGTGGGCGGTCATGTTCTGCCATCTCACTCGATCACCACAGTCGTGGATCAGCTCCGTGTTTCTGTCTCGACCATGCCACAAGGCCAAGCCATTCAGGTACTTGCTTCTAGGTCTTCCCCTTGGTCTGTTCCCCTCGATCTTACCAGTTGTCACCAAATATAAATTTAATATAATATAACTTAATAATTTCAAAAATGCGCTCAGAGCGCCCCGTCAGCGTTTCGCAACGAAACGTTATGAAGTTCCCATATCGCAGCTTTGTCGACCAGTCAGAGTGCGCAAGGCGCCATGTTGTCGTCTGCTACAACTGTTTAGCGGAGTCAATAGTATTGTGTTGAAATTAGATTTTTTTCAAATACAAATTTACCGGTAAAGCCTATAAACATGTGTGTGGAAAATCTAAAGTCAAACAATGGTAAAAAGCGAAAATGTGAAGACGTTGCTTGTCGTGAATTCAATGAAGATTGGACGGAGAAATCTATGTTTATGCCTACCCATAGTGGTAAACCAGTTTGCTTAATCTGCGGATTTTGTGTTTCTCTTACAAAAAAATTTAATCTGGAACGACACTTCACGACCACACATTCAGTCATAAAGGCTCAATATCCGATCAATTCGGAGTTAAGAAAAGATTTCATAGCTAAAAAAGAAAGTTCTTTGACCAGGCAACAGTCAGTTTTCACCAAGGCTAACGAACAAAGCAAGTGTGCTGTTGTTGCCTCGAACGAAGTCGCTCTTCTGTTGGCTCGTTGACGAAAATTAAGAAAGGTAAGAATGATATTGCACGACTTTTATAATTTTATAACGTTGTGGCCCGCTTAACTACCGAAAATAGTAGATATGGCCCTCTGCTTGAAAAGCTTGGGAACTACTGCCCTAGGCGATGTGGTCACTGTGGCACCGATCCCCTGACCGCTAAGAACATGTTCGGGTTCCAATTTTATAAGACGAAACGTGCTCACAAAGGCAACCTGGGAGTCACCGTGGCGAGCTGGTCAAGCCACCTGCTTCACACTACGAAGACAACCCGGGGGTCAAGCCACCTGCCTCACACTACGAAGACAACCCGGGGGTCAAGCCACCTGCCTCACACTACGAAGACAACCCGGGGGTCAAGCCACCTGCCTCACACTACGAAGACAACCCGGGGGTTAAGCCACCTGCTTCACACTACGAAGACAACCTGGGGGTCTCTGTGGCGAATTGGTCAATCCATCTGCCTGAAACAACGAAGACATCCTCGAGGTCCCGTATGGCGAACTGATCAAACCACCTGCCTCAAACTACGAAGACAACTTAGGGGTCTCCGTGGCGAGTGGTCAAGCCACCTTCCTCACACTACGAAGACAACCTTGGGGTGTTTGTGGTGAGTGGTCAAGCCACCTGCCTCACACTACGAAGACAACCTGGGGGTCTCTGTGGCGAACTGGTAAAACCACCTGCCTCGCACTACGAAGACAACTTAGGGGTCTCCGTGGCGAGTGGTCAAGCCACCTTCCTCACACTACGAAGACAACCTTGGGGTGTTTGTGGTGAGTGGTCAAGCCACCTGCCTCACACTACGAAGACAACCTGGGGGTCTCTGTGGCGAACTGGTAAAACCACCTGCCTCGCACTACGAAGATAACCTGGGGGTCTCTGTGGCGAACTGGTCAAACCACCTGCCTCGCACTACGAAGATAACCTGGGGGTCTCTGTGGCGAACTGGTCAAACCACCTGCCTCTCACTACAAAGACAACCTGGGGTCAAGCCACATGCCTCACACTACGAAGACAACCTCGAGGTCTCTGTGGCGAGCTGGTCAAGCCACCTGCCTCACACCACGAAGACAAATTGGGGGTGAAGTCATCTGCCTCACACTATGCAGACAACCTTTGGGTCTCTTGGCGAACTGGTCAAACCACCGCCTCACATTACGAAGACAACCTTGGGGTGAAGCCACCGGCCTCACACTACGAAGACAAATTGGGGGTGAAGTCACCAGCCTCACAGTACGAAGAGAACCTGGGGGTCAAGTCACCTGCATCACATTACGAAGATAAACTGGGGGTGAAGTCACCAACACCACACTACGAAGACAACTTAGGGGTCCCTGTGGCGAACTGGTCAAACCACCTGCCTCACACTACGAAGACAACCTGGGTTCAAGCCACCTGCCTCACACAAAGAAGACAACCTCGATGTCCCTGTTCTGAACTTGTCAAGCCATACACTACAAAGACAACCTAGGGGTGAAGTCACCTGTCTCACACTACGAAGACAACCTTGAGGTGAAGTCACCTGTCTCAAACTACGAAGACAATCTTGAGGTGAAGCCACCTCCCTCACACTACGAAGACAACCTTGAGGTGAAGCCACCTCCCTCACACTAGGAAGACAACCTTGGGGTCAAGTCACCTGCATCACACTACGAAAACAAATTGGGGGTGAAGTCACCTGTCTCACACTACGAAGACAACCTATGGGTTTCTGTTGCGAACTGATCAAGCCACCTACGAAGACAACCTCGAGGTTACTGTGGCGAACTGGTCAAACCACCTGCCTCACACTACGAAGACAACCTGGGTTCAAGCCACCTGCCTCACACAAAGAAGACAACCTCGATGTCCCTGTTCTGAACTTGTCAAGTCATACACTACAAAGACAACCTAGGGGTAAAGTCACCTGTCTCACACTACGAAGACAACCTTGAGGTGAAGCCATCTCCCTCACACTACGAAGACAACCTTGAGGTGAAGCCACCTCCCTCACACTAGGAAAACAACCTAGTGGTCAAGTCACCTGTCTCACACTACGAAGACAACCTATGGGTTTCTGTTGCGAACTGATCAAGCCACCTACGAAGACAACCTCGAGGTTACTGTGGCGAACTGGTCAAGCACCTGCCTCGCACTACGAAGACAAACTGCGGGTCAAGCCACCTGCCTCGCACTACGAAGGTCGTGTGTTCCTTTATGGACCAAGTCCTTCGGTTCACGAGTGCAATTTTTTTAAATCCCCCCGGAGACTTCTGGGTGTCGTCGCTGGAGCTACGGATGTCATGCTCTGTTGGATACTTTCTACAGGCCGCTTTGCGGTAAAAGGACGATTTTTTTTTTGAGTTGGCTCAGGTATACTAAAGTCAAACCTTTTGCTTTCAATCCCTTTAATGATAACCCCTCATCTAACGGGATTTGAACTCACGCAAAAGGTGCAGTCGAGCGATTGGTCTTGTCGTAACGCTAACGGATTGACTTGATTCATTGATTCATTGATTGACTTAATCCTAATTGAGTAAAATAAAACAAAATGATTGCTTCGTTTATTGATTGGTGGATTGATGGCACTTACTAAAGACAAATCACGTTTTAACGCCACTCTGAAAGAGTGGTGGTGTTTCGATCCCCAATCAATGATTGATTTCAACAGACACATTGTTTTCTTTTCATGTTCAGATGACGACATCTACGGCAACACCAAGCTGTGACATGGGCCTGGTATGATTTCATCAATATGTTTCTGGATGTGTCAATGAGAGACCCGTGACAATAAGTTTGGAACTACCGAGACAATATAGAACTCGCACCAGAAGTTTGATTAAGTGTACATAAGAAAATATGGAGTGCAGTAAGGTAAACGTATCTGTGTTTGAGTGAGGGATATACTTTTCACTTCTACTGAAATATGCCTTTCGTGATCAGGATGACGGTATAAACATTCACTCACGCTCAGATGGTGGCCTCTATAATGCTCAGAGATTGAAGGCCAAGACCAAAATTAGGAGGGTACTAATCAGAGAGTTGCTTTTTGCCGATGATGCTGCGATTACGACCCACTCTGAGGAAGAATTACAACATCTACTATCTGCATTCTCCAATGCTTGTTCTGAATTTGGTTTAACAATTAACAAAAAGAAGACACAGATTATGTTACAAGGTGCACATGGTGTACCATCAATCTTTATTGACGACGCCGAACTGGAGATAGTAGACCATTTTACATATCTAGGAATAGAGGTAAATAGCAAATTATCCCTCGATCAGGAAATCAACATCAGGATTAGCAAGGCAGCAACAACAATGAACATGTTAGTAAAAAGAGTCTGGGAGAACAGGAAGCTTACTGCCAAAACAAAAGTCCTCGTCTACCAAGCCTGTGTCCTTAGTACTCTTCTTTATGGCAGTGAAACCTGGACAACTTACTCATGCCAAGAGAAACGTTTAAACAGCTTTCATATGCGGTGTCTGCGAAGAATACTTGGTATTAAGTGGCAAGACAAAATCACAAATACTGAAGTATTCGAAAGATCAGGTTGTGTGACGGTGTATTTCATGCTCAGTCTTCGTAGACTTAGATGGATAGGACACGTTAGGAGGATAGATGATGGTAGAATACCAAAGGACATCTTTTTTGGTGAATTACAGACGGGTAGGAGATCTCAGGGTCGGCCTCTACTACGATACAAAGATGTGTGCAAGCGGGACATGATTGATACAGGCATTGATAATGCACATTGGGAGCACGTCGCCTCTGAACGTGTTGCATGGAGGGCAACTATCAGAAATGGAATAAAGACAAAGGAGAAAATGATTGCAGATAAAGCACACACCGAGCGTGAGAGACGTAATATGGTGCAAAATGGTGGAAATGACCATGTTTTCACATGCACCTACTGTGGACAAACATTTGCAGCAAGAATTGGCCTTACCAGCCACACTCGCCACCGCCATGGGGCGTAGTTATTAAGCCTTTTTGAAGCACAATGTACCAAACTATCGTCTGTCAAGACGGAAAGGTGCCAGTGACTAATGCTAGTAATTTTTGTGTTCTGCAACATTTCTTTCTTCTTACAGTCCAGTTGCAACCCTTTATTCAGAACAAGAATACAGGACTGATCCACGACTGGTGATGGTAAGAGATGGCGAATGATGACCGCCCTTATCGGCATGGTTTCTGCTGCTCTTGATATTCAAGCCTGAGTTTCTTGAATTGCATTGGTTCAGAAACTTACACGTAGACATTGAGCATTTGCCGTGGCTTCACATATAGGTTTTTTCTTTTTTAAATCGAAGATTTTGAGCTCAATTATTATAGGGATATCAATATATGAATTGTTGCAATATGTTAATTCTAACCAAACTTGCATCATAGCATAGAGGAGTGTCAGCACATGCACTGGTACAGTCGATTGATTCTATAGTATGTCCACATTTGTTTGCCTTCATTCACGATCAATTATTTTGAAAACTGTCTGTTGCATCGTTATGAAATTTTTCCAGCCGTCTTATATTTACCCCCACACAATGAATATGTCTTTGATAGGTCCAAAAACAACTTAAATCATTGAAAGCGGCAACATTCCTTTGATGTTTTGCTTAACAACTAGTGATTTCTTGCTAACAAAGTTATTTTTACGGTAATCGGAGACCTGCAAATTCTGATGACACACAAAGGCGTATCAGGATTCGTATGGAGTGGGTGCAATGAAAGAACTAGCTTAAAATCGACAGGGTCGGCTGCATTGCACCGGATTTTTATCCCATATGGCTCAGTTTCTTTCCGCAGCGCGGAAAGCGTCGCACAAAGCACGAACTCCGTAGCTCCAGCGACGACCCTCGGGAGTCTCCGAAAAAATGCACTCGTGAAATGAAGGACGCGGCCCGGAATCGAACATACAACCTTCGGAGTCCGAGTCAGTCGGCTTGACCACTTCACCACGGAGAATCCCGAGAGGAGTGCAATGTGTAATATTAGTAAAGACAGAATTTACAGAGGCACGGGGTAAATAATTTGTAAATTAACAGGAAAGTAGAAGGAATATATTTCTTACCTTATTTTTCATTTCCTTCTTGTTTCTTCAGCTGATGCTGATGCTGTAATGTTTAGGGCCTGCAATTCGTCTGAATAGTTGGAGCAAAATATCCCAGTAAGTGTGTACGTAGATTAAGGTCTGCGATCTGGACGATTCCAGTAGGTTGATGATTGCTCTCGGTTGCATAAAATTCAATCCATCCTTTCTCCAATAGTCCTCTTCCTCTTTCAACACATGGTCCTGACGTTTTTTCCAGTAACTTTTATCAATATTTAATAGCGCGGACAGACAGACAGACAGACAGACAGACAGAAAGACAGAAAGACAGAAAGCTAGGTAGGTAGTTAGGTAGGTAGGCAGAAAGATAGGTGGGTGGGTGGGTGTGTGGATGGCTGGCTGGCTGGCTGGCTGACTGGATGGATGGGTCGGTCGGTCGGTGGGTCGGTGGGTCGGTCGGTCGGTCGGTCGACAAGTCGTGATATAAACAAACAAGACCAGTCCTGAAAACCGGTTATTCTTCTCCGTGATGAGATTAAGAAAATGACATTAATTGCCACTGACAATCCAACATTACGATGAATATTCTGTGTCTTCGAGACACCAGGAAGTGAAGACCCCCTGCAGTTCTGATTGTCTCCCCTGGGATTAACGAGGCCATATAAACAAAAATACTGAACGTTTATCTGCTGACATTTTTAATCCGGAAAATATTAACGTTTCTGGAGAAAATAATCCAGGTAGATAAAAATGCTACAAAATAAAGGAAAAACAAATTAATAAAAAATTAGCTGAATTGAGCTGAGTTGAGTTGAGTCCAGAACCGACATCACAACACTCAGGACATATTCATACGTGCCTGTCCTCATCTTTAACAACCAGAGAAGAGTCCCAACACTAATAATACCAGTTGCAGTCTTATAATTATGTGTCTGGCCTTTCCTCGGAGTACAGAGTGTCGTTCAGATCCTCTGGTCATTCCTTCCCACTCAACTTACTCCAGGTCATGAAGTTATATATATATATATATATATATATATATATATATATATATATATATATATATATATATATATATATATATATATATATATATATATATATATATATATATTCCCCACGGCACAAAAATGATTCCAGTGTGCCCTAACCTAATCGGTCATATCGTGCATCAGAACCCCACCCAGCTGTAAAGACTCAAAAGACCCAGCCAACCTGTCCGCCTGCCCGTCTCCTAAGACACCAGCATGTCTTGGGGGGGGGGGGGGGGGGAGTCCCAACGAGTAGCTACCTATGTTTGATTTTGTTTAATGGAAGCATGCTACTCATTAAACTAAAGTGTGACTTGGAAGCACGAAACACGAAGACACATATCCAGCTGACTATTTCAATCAACGTCTTATTCAACGAAGACAACAATTTCGGATGCAAAGCTAGGAGAACCTAAGGCAGTGGTTCTCAACCTTTTTTGGCCCGTGCCCCACTTCACCATATTTTCAGAACGTCATTCGCCCCCCCCCCCCCCCCGCTTTCGTATTTACCACCTAAATTTCCCGCCGCCGCCCCTACATAGTATACGCAATCATGGAAGCTAAATTTAATAGCGCCGGCTTCGTGGCTAAGAGGTTATGACTTTTCTCCGTAATCTCGTATACTCTCGTCGGTAACGTGATGACGGTGAGGATCAGCAGTGGTTCGAATTGCATCGGTAACTTACGAGGTATGTGAGCCGGCCGCTCAGAAAGCAATGGCGAACTACTGAGCGTAATCTTGCCAAGAAATCAACATACAGCTGAAAGATGCTGGTGTTGACAGCGATGTCCTGTAAAGGATATGCAAAAAAAAAAATTAATAGCACATACTAAAACAAGTCAAGACGTCCATATAAAACATGATTTGTAGGTCTACTTACTTTATAAATTAAATTTTTAGAAGGGTGGGGGGGGGGGGGGGGGGGGGGGGGGAATCTCTCGCTTTGAACTCAAGCTCATACAATCTACCTTTTTAGTTGTACTGGACTGAATTTTACTTGTGGATTTTTTTTTTTTTTTAAGCATATCCTTTACAGGACTTAGCTGTCAACACCAGCATCTTTCAGCTGTATGTTGATCTCTTGGCAAGATTACGCTCAGTAGTTTGCCATTGCTTTCTGAGCGGCCGGCTCAGTATCCCGCAAGTCACGAGCGGGGATCGAACCGCCTCAGCTCTCGCTCCGCTACGAAACTCTGCGTGATAAACGGGATTACAGAGAGAAAGTGTTGTAACCCCACAGCCAGAGAGACCGGCACTTGTGGATTAGCTTTCCCTATTAACAGTATCCCTCGCCATCTGGCGAACCCACTCCGACTTCAGAGGTACTTGTAATTTAATTTACGTCCCCGAGTCAAGGATGATAGGTCAACATTTTAGTGCAACTGTCTGGTGTAGGGATTGAACCCCTCACCTCGGCATCAGCACACCGGATGTTTATGAACATGAGTTCTTATCCATTCGGCAATGGTGATCTAGTTCCAAACTACTGCATCCGAACACAAGACAATGCCAGTAACTCAGAAATACAAAATTGGACTAAGTCCCTAACGGTTAACATGCTCGTTTCTCAAACAATGTTCAATTTAAACCTGTAATATATACTATTCTGGGACGTCTGAATGTTTTCGGAAATTATAGACGCTGGTCCAAGCGATAGTGGCGCAGTGTCTAATACCCGTGCCTTCCAGCGCGATGCTAATGTATTCGAATCTCCTTAGAGGCCAGAGATTTATGAAAAAAAAATTCTTTTACTTTCACTTCTGTTGATAAAGTTGTTAAAGCATGTCCTTTATTGGGCGTTGCAGTCAAACACATCATTTATTGACTATCTATGACTTAGTGACTTACTGGACAAATAAGTTCAGTAGTTGGTCATTATTTTCTGAACGGCCGGCGCTTATACCATAGAAAACACAGTGAAGCGATCTATTTCGAAATCAACCGCTGCTGATTTCGAACCCTCTGATGGGGATGTCGAACCCTCTATTTGGGATGTCGAACTCTCTAGCTGAGACGTTGAACCATCCAGCTGGGGTGTCGACCCCTCTAGCGGGATGTCGAACCCTCTAATGCGGATGTTGAACCCTTTAATGGGTATGTCGAACACTCTAGCGGGGATGTCGAACCCTCTAGCGATGATGTCAAACCTTATAGTTGGGATGTTGAACCCTCTACAGGGGATTTCGAGCCCTCTAGCGGGGATGTTGGATCTCTAGCTGGGATGTCGAACCCTCTAGAGGGGATATCGAACCCTCTAGCGGGGATATTGGGCCCTCTAACTGGGATGTCAAACCCTCTAGCGGGATGTCGAACCCTCTAGCGGGGATGTTGGACCCTCTACCTAGGATGTCGAACCCTCTAGCAGGGATTTCGAACCCTCTACCGTGGATGTTGAACCCTTTAGCTGGGATGTCGAACCCTCTAGCGGGGATGTCGAACCCTCTAGCGGGGATGTCGAACCCTCTAGCGGGGATGTCGAACCCTCTAGCGGGGATTTCGAATCCTCTACCGGGGATATTGGACCCTCTAACTGGGATGTCGAACCCTCCAGCAGGGATGTCGAACCCTATAGCGGGGATGTCAAACCCTCTAGCAGGGATGTCAAACCTTATAGCTGGGAAGTCGAACTCTCTAGAGGGGTTTTCGAGGGACTGGGGAAGTCTGTTTCATTATCCCCTAACACCCAGCGCCAGGTCCACACAGCATACAAATGAGTACCAGTAAATTACCTGGGAGTAAAGGTAGCTGCTGTGATACTGAAAGCACCTCCCATCGAGTTCCGATTGCTCCATACATACGTGGATAGCGCAATATACCCAATATTTCCACTGTTGTTGTTAAAAAAAAAAAGTACGCTTAAAAGTCGACAGGGTCGAATTCATTGCACCGGGTTTTATCCCATATGACTCGGTCTCTTTCCGCAGCACGGAAAGCGTCACACAAAGCACGAACTCCGTAGCTTTTAGCGACGACCCACAGGAGTCTCCGAAACATTTAACTCGTAAACCGAAGGGTACGGCCCGGAATCGAACCCACAACCTTCGGAGCACGAGTCAAACGGCTTGACCACTTCGCCACAGAGACTCCCATGTTAAAAAGAGTCAAATTATTAACTACATAAATGGAGCTAATGTAGCTGTTGATAGAACCCTCTCCATCCCAGCTATTCACTCGCGCACAAACTCGTTTACAATTTGAAGAACTGGAAAGTGACTTCCTTCTCTCCAAATAGACAAGCAACAACTTATATGTGATTGGACGTGAGCTTTCTACGTGGTGAATATTGGTCCTAAGTGGTGATTGTCTGTCGCCATAACGACCTTTATAGGCGATGAGTGCTAGAAATGATTAATGAGCGACTTTACTAACTGTGAATGCTAGACCTGAGTGATGAATGACTGTTAACATAGCGGCTTTTCTCATATGATGAATACTATTTTTTACACGTGAATACTATTTTCTACATGTGAATACTATTTCTACCTTTAATTACTATTTTCTATCTGTTAATACTATTAACTACATGTGAATACTAGTTTCTACCCGTGAATGATAACCCTAAGTAATGACTACCTATTATAATAGAGGCTTTTATCCACGTTAAAACTAGATCTGAGTTATATTTATCTGTTATCATAGCTACTTTCCATGTGATGAGTGATAGATGTATCCAAGCGACTTTCCAGGTGATGAGTAATAGATTTATCATAGTGACTTTCCAGGTGATGAGTTGTAGATTCATCATAACGACTTTCCAGGGGATGAGTGATAGATTTATCCTAGCGACTTTCCATGTGATGAGTGATAGATTTATACTAGCGACTTTCCAGGTGATGAGTGATATATTTATACTAGCGACTTTCTAGGTTATGACTGATAGATTTATCCTAGCGACTTTCCAGGTGATGAGTGGCAGGTTTATACTAGTGATTGTCCAGTTGATGAGTGGTAGATTATCGTAGCAACTTTCTAGGTGAAGAATAATAGATTTATCCTAGCGACTTTCTATGTGATAAATGATAGATTTATCGTAGCAACTTTCCAGGTGATGAGTGATAGATTTTTCGTATTTACTTTCCAGGTGATGAGTGATAGATTTATCCTAGCGACTTTCCAGGTGATGAGTTATAGGTTTATCCTAGCGACTTTCCTGGTTATGAGTGACAGATTTATCGTAGCAACTTTCCAGATGATGAGTGATAGATTTATAATAGTTACTTTCCAGGTGATGAGTGATAGATTTTTCGTAGGGACTTTCCAGGTGATGAGTGATATATTCATCCTAGCGACTTTCCAGGTGATAAGTGATAGATTTATCCTAGCGACTTTCCTGGTTATGAGTGATAGATTTATCCTAGGGACTTTTCAGGTGGTGAGTTATAGATTTATCAATATGTCTTTCCAGGTGATGAGTGATAGATTAAGAGATGATTGTCTGTCACCATAGCGGATTTCTAGCTAGAGAATGTCAGAACTATGTCAGGAGTGTCATCGTAGTGCGTGGATGGAGGGAAAGGGGGGGGGGGGGGGGTTGGAGGTACTTCTACTCTTATACTGTCTGACAGCGCGGAAAGAATCTTTTTTCTGATAAGGTTTCATGATAGCTTCAATTATGATTGATATTACAGTCGTTAGCATGGCAGAATGGATTAGGGCTCTCGCTCTGAAACTAACGGTGTGCTGATGTGGAGGTAGCGAGTTCAACTCCTACATCGGTCAGTTGGATTGAAATGTTAACTTCTCGTCCTTGACTTGGGGATGTAAATTACAAGTACCTAGTAAGTCGGAGTGAGTTCACCTGATGGCGAGGGACACTGGTCATAGGGAAAACTAACCCATGCGCAAAAATCAGATCAATGCACCAGAAGTAGTAGCACGTGTACGGACTACACTAGAGTTCAAAACAATGGGACGCAAACAAAAACAAATTGATTATTTTTCTGTAGGATGTTCACGATGTTCTATGAAATGTTCTGTAACATTGAAGGCGAAAGCCCGATTATGTTCTATAGTGATTGCGCGATGGTTTATGATTCACATTTGCATGTTGCCACTGGAAAGGTGCACAGTTCCAAACCCATTTATGTTAATGTGTTTGCTAGTGTTGAGCCATAGGTTCTTATTACTATAAAAGCAAAGAAATCGGCTTCATTGAACCGGGTTTTACCCCATACCCCTCAGCCGCTTTCCAAGGGCTGCCTGCTGAAAACATCGCACACAACACGACCCTCGAACCTCTAGCGACGACCCCCAGGCGTCTCCGAGGAAATTGCAGTCGTAAAATGAAGTACGGTTTCCGGAGTGCAAGAAGACGACTAAACCTCTTCGCCATCTAGACACGTGAGGTTTAACCTCTTCGCCCCGAAGACTTACTCTTATTACTGTTCAAGCTGGCACAGCTCAAGTCCACGTCTGAAGTCTCTGAATATAGCCCGCTGTTTTGCCAGCACTCGTGTAGAATGAAGACAGGTCGGGTACGAGTGACAGGAACTTAAATATGCAACAGTCTTTGCACGAGAGCTCGAGCTTGGTGAAACAAGATGTCGTGTTTCTCATTGTGTATGCAATTGTTTGTTTGTTAGTGTCACAGTAATTTAGGTGTGAGAAAGAGAGACTGTCCACTATGCTACTGGTCTATGTCCTAACACGGTTATCTATTGCATTAGTCTATTTCCTATTGCAGTTCTCTATTGCATTAGTCTATTTCCTAACATGGTCCCATATTTTACTGGTCTATTTCCGAATGCAGTTCTCTATTGCACTAGTCTATTTCCTAACATGGTCCCCTTATTCACTGGTCTATTTCCTAACATGGTCCTCTATTTTACTGGTTTATTTCCTAATCCAGTTCTCTATTGCACTAGTCTATTTCCTAACATGGTCCCCTTATTCACTGATCTATTTCCTAACATAGTCCCCTATTTTACTGGTCTATTTCCTAATGCAGTTCTCTATTGCACTAGTCTATTTCCTAACATGGTCCCCTATTTTACTGGTCTATTTCCTAATGCAGTTCTCTATTGCATTAGTCTATTTCCTAACATGGTCCCATATTTTACTGGTCTATTTCCGAATGCAGTTCTCTATTGCACTAGTCTATTTCCTAACATGGTCCCCTTATTCCACAGGTCCATTTCCTAACGTGGTCCCCTATTTTACTGGTCTATTTCAGAATGCAGTTCTCTATTGCACTAGTCTATTTCCTAACATGGTCCCCTTATTCCACTGATCCATTTCCTAACATAGTCCCCTATTTTACTGGTCTATTTCCTAATGCAGTTCTCTATTGCACTAGTCTATTTCCTAACATGGTCCCCTATTTTACTGGTCTATTTCCTAATGCAGTTCTCTATTGCATTAGTCTATTTCCTAACATGGTCCCATATTTTACTGGTCTATTTCCGAATGCAGTTCTCTATTGCACTAGTCTATTTCCTAACATGGATCCCCTTATTCCACAGGTCCATTTCCTAACGTGGTCCCCTATTTTACTGGTCTATTTCAGAATGCAGTTCTCTATTGCACTAGTCTATTTCCTAACATGGTCCCCTTATTCCACAGGTCCATTTCCTAACGTGGTCCCCTATTTTACTGGTCTATTTCCTAATGCAGTTCTCTATTGCATTAGTCTATTTCCTAACATGTTCCTCTATTTTACTGGTCTATTTCTTAATGCAGTTCTCTATTGCACTAATCTATTTCCTAACATTGTCCCCTTATTCACTGGTCTATTTCCTAACATGGTCCCCTATTTTCCTGGTCTATTTCCGAATGCAGCCAGCTTCGTGGCTTAGAGGTTATGACTTTTCTCCGTAATCTCGTATACTCTCGTCGGTAACGTGATGACGGCTCAAATCAGCAGTGGTTCGAATCGCATCGGTAACTTACGGGGTATGTGAGCCGGCCGCTCAGAAAGCAATGGCAAACTACTGAGCGTAATCTTGCCAAGAGATCAACATACAGCTGAAAGATGCTGTTGTTGACAGCTAAGTCCTGTAAAGGATATGCTTAAAAAAAAAAAAATTTCCGAATGCAGTTCTCTATTGCACTAGTCTATTTCCTAACATGGTCCCCTATTTAACTGGTCTATTTCCTACCGTAGTTCTCTATTGCCGGTCTCCCTGGCTTAGGAGTTAATGTCTTTCTCCCTAATCCCGTATATTCTCGTGAGTAACGTAACCTGCGCGAGAATCGGTAGCGGTTCTCGCCGCGTTGGTAACTTACGGAGTATGCGAGCCGATCGCTCAGAAAGCAATGGCAAACTACTGAGCGTGATCTTGCCTAGTACATCAATAGAAGCTGAAAAATACTGATGTTGACTGCAACGTCCTGTAAGGGATTAAGGGATATAAAAAAAAACGTTCTCTTTTTCACTAGTCTATTTCCTAATACGGCCCGCTATTGTACTGGTCTATTTCCTAACAGGGTCCACTATTCTTCTGGTCTATTTCCTAACACTGTTCTCTATTACACACGTCTATTTCTTAACATTACTCACTATTCTACTGGTTTATTTCTTAATACGGTTATCTACTGCTCTAGTCTATTTCCCAACACTGTTCTCTATGGCACTGGCCTATTTCCTAACAAAGTTCTTTATGGAACTCGTCTATTTCCTAACACGCAGGCACATGAAGCAGTAAACAACAAGGATGTGCTGGTAGTGTGCTATATGTTTTTATTACTATAAAGGAAGGCAAGAGGATTGATTTCATCGCACCAGGTTTTATCCCATAGAGCTCGGTCTCTTTCCTTAAAGTGACCTGCCGAAAGCGTCGCATGAATCACTAACTCCATAGCTCCAATGACGACTCCAGGAGTCTCCGAGAAAATTGCACACATAAACTGAATGATGTAGCCCGGAATCGAACCCACAACCTTCGGAGGCAGGCGGCGTAACCACTTGGCCACGAAGACGTCCTTTTGCAGTAAGTAAACACTAAAAGTGATGGACCAACGAGTCTTGGAAAAGGAGAGTCCGGCATATGAGACTACGAGCTCCAGCATGAGAATTGAGGTGGAAGCAGTAACCGCGGCATTCCGTTGGTTAGAGGAGACTGCTGCAACACAAGTTGTCTTCATCGCGGACTCAAGGAGTATGCTTAGTAAGGTGGAGAAAGGAATGTTTCGTGTGGAAAAGCTATCCTCGCTTCAGAGGTTACAGATTGTGAGAACTGTATGGAAATATTGCCCTGGCTATGCGGGGGTATGGGGGAATGAAAAGGCAGATAGGCTAGCAGGAAATGCACCTCTTGATGGTAGAATACCTTTGGACAAGGGAGAGGTGGCTGTGCGCTTGTGGGACCAGGTGGATAAGATGGAGTAACAGATTCAGAAACCGTATGTGGAAAATCAATGAGATTGCTGAAGATCGGCAGGGGTTCTGGAAGAATCTCAAAACTGTGAGGAAAGATAAGGATAACGTTGTATGAGATAGCAACTCTTCGCTGGCTGTTGAACGAGGGAACGGAGGGCGTATGGGAATTTCCTGAGTGCAGTGATGTTGGTCTTTAGCTCATCTCTAACTCAATAACGGACCAATCTCGTATGTCGTGAGATGTATAGGACATATGGCATTATCACTCATAAGTTTCTAGACCAATCGGCCCTCGACGCCTTTACTTCCTCACACATTTCATGGTATCTACTGTAAGTGGTAGGGTAGTGACCTGACGCCCCTCGCCGGCCAGATGGCAGGAGTTTGATCCGTATTAAACATGTGCCACTTATTTAAGTATTTCCCTTGTATTTTAATTTCACATTCTGGTGTACCATTTTTATTTTGATATCACTATTAGTTAGTTAGTTAGTTAGTCGCAGTTCCAACTTCACAGCAACGGGTCGTCCCCATTATGCTCTGTTCCTGTGTCAGTGAATATCATACAAAACGCTCCCCACTGCCCAATGTGAAAAGTGGAAAAGACAGGAGTCTCGACAAATGTCAAAGACTGAAGTATAGAAGACCACCCTGAATGAGTGGTCTACTTCAAGATAGAAGACCACCCTGAATGAGTGGTCTACCTCAAGTAGATTCGAGGTAACCCAGTGCCCCTACATGAGGGCAGGGTAGGTGATAGGGAGGGGAACTATTAACTAGTTCTCTCATGAGACACGGAGATGTCAACCACAGAGAGTAAGCACTCTGGTCACGGCAGAATCACGCCTACGTGATAGCCACGGAGAAGTGGAATCCCACTCAAGAGTAAACGGCTACTCTAAGCGTGCTGAGTGTTGCAGCACGCAAAAAGCCGAAGGACGCACGAGGTTATTCCGCGGGCTGTGTAGCCACGCGAGTAGAATAGTCAGACGGGGACTGACTTTCATAGTGAGCGCATCGATTAGTGTCGATGCGCGTTTCCTTAGCCAAGTAGATAGAGTTAGCTGTAGGGATATTATATGACTGGATAGGGAATTCTGTGTCTTTATGTGTGATTTAATAGCGACCGTTTTTGTGCAGTAATCTATTGTTAAAGAGCCAGTGACAATAAAATGCATCATCCATACCTCTCGTACGACTTGCAATATTTTTGTGTGGTACGGGAGAAGTTGATCCTGTAATGCCTGACGCTTCGGTTGCTGACAGGCTAGGATTAAAGTGGTGTCAGAAGTGTAGCTTGGACAATTGTTCAAGCTAAAACACTCACCCACGGCTCTGAAATAGTATTATTGTTATTTAATCACGGGGTTTAATTTGTGTTAGTGTGATAATGACGTGTGCAGACTAGGTCGAGTTGCGAGCTGTGCTGTGCCTATCGTGACCAAATAATATTTATTTGTGCTTAATGAAATATTTTGTGCTTATAATCATGTGTTCTTCGAAGTTGTAAGTATTGATATTATTGTTTTCTATCATTTATTTATGTAATTACTTATTTGTTTATGAATATGTGTCAAATATGATTCATGGCGGAGCGATACACAAAACAAAATGAGCCGAGAACATTATGATTTTCCAATCTAAAAATAGCGCTGCGCCTCTGACGTATTGCGGCTGACAAACAGCTGTATTACGCCATTTGCAATCGGCGACGGATTGTTGACAAATCGCAAAGCGGCTGCTCGCCTGAATCATTGGCTTATACCAAACATTATTTGTTCAAATACCTTATTTATTGAATATATTTATTTATTTAAACATTATTATTACCTTTATATTTATTTCAAAGCATTTATTTAATTATTTATATACCTATTCTAATTTGTTACCGTCACGATGGCACTACTTTTGCTATGCAAATAAGACTTGGCCTGCACAACACTTCCATAGATTAAACTAGAATAGGAAAGCAAAACATACGACGTTAGAACGAAGACAGGACATTGACATTTAATATTAATTAGACTACATTGTACTGTTCTGGGGGCATGTGATGTGATAGTACCAAATTGTCTAAAGTCATATATCATTTACAAGTTGTTAATTGTTACTGCTCCTGTAAACCAGGCAGAGCAACAGCTGTTTGGAAGAAGAGCACAAGGTGTATGTCATAGTGCCTAACGATTTGACCTGAGGTGCCAATCGATTGTACCTGATTGATCTGGAATGTTAAGATGAGTATACCCAAACTATTTTCAATGCAATATGATTAATAATGCATCTCTTTTTCAGGGTGTGATCTATTAGAATATTTTTTGTGTGTCATCCATTTTTCAAGGTGTAATCTAAAAATATATCAGTGGTGCACAGTGTGGTAAATTACTTCATATTCCGAATATAAATAAGTGAGTAAATATTGAAATGCCTGTCAACGCTAGCTAATAACCCAACAACATGGCAACTTTAGCTGATTTCATAAAAACAGGCAAAGAATTACAATACACAGGAAAGGAGCTAGAGCAATATGCTGACCAAAAATTTAAGGAAGCAAAAGATGCTGAGAGAGATGAACGTGCACGAGAAAGACAACATCAGAAGGAAAAGGAAGAACGGGATAGACAACAGCAGAAGGAAAAGGAAGAACGGGATAGACAACATCAGAAGGAGATTGCAGAACTAGCTGAGATACCAAAACAGAAGCAGTTAGAACATGATAAGGAGATTAAACAAAAAGAACTAGAATTAAAGCAAAAGCAACTAGATCAGGAGAAAGAACTAAAGCAAAAGACATTAGATCAGGAGAAAGAACTAAAGCAAAAGACATTAGATCAGGAGAAAGAACTAAAGCAAAAAGAGATAGATGAAATGGCAAGAGTTAAGGAAAAACAAATACAAGTGGAGTCAGAGACACATTTAAAGATGAAAGGGATGGATGTAGATTCACACTTAGAGATCTCCGCTACTAAACTAAAGAGTCAGCAGGAAGAAAATAAATTTAATAAGTATAAGAATATTATTAAACCATTCTGTAAAGAAGACTCCATATCAGGCTGGACAGAAAATGTCGAATATCAGTTTAAGTACCACCAAGTACCAATCGAGATGTGGGCTATGATTTACATGAAGAACCTTAGTGGGGAGCCCCTTAAAGTGATAGAATCAATACCAACTGAGCTTAGATCTAACTATCAGTACATCCATGATAGGATAATGCAACATTTCTTACTTGATGCCCCTGGGTATCAAGTACAGTTTTCCAACCTGAAACCAAAACCCAGTGAGACTTTCATTGATTACGTCTCAAATGTCCAGAGCGTAATAAATAGATGGCTTAGTGCTGCAAACATAGGAAAAGATTTTGAAAAACTTAAAAATTTAATAGCCATGGATAAAGTCATATCCACAATACCATCTCCTTTCGCTAAATTTCTTCAGCAGTCAGACATTGAGACCATAGAACAATTTGAAAAAAAGGCTCAGCTTATTTTTCCTCCAATAGGGAGACTTTTAAATCATCTAATAGCGACTCTGAAATAGTTTCTTGTGTTAAGGACCAACCTAAAAGCTATCGGAGTAATAAAAAACCATTTCAGAGAGGCGACAAAAAAGACCATAAATTACCCAAATGTGTGTATTGCCAACTTTTTCATGATACTTATTCTATGTGTGATAAATCGCCTAACTATCCGGCACATCTTGAAAATGTCATTAAGAAGCAACAAAACAAGAGAACTGCATACAGGCGTGCAGTCAAATGCTTCATCTGTTCCAGCTACGGCCATTATTCAAATAAGTGCCTGGGCCGCCAACGAATGAAAGCCAACAATGCAGTGTTAATTGATACATCATCTGATAGTGAGAGTGAGACTGACTGTGAAGTTGAAAATGAATTACCTGTTAACCAAGCTGAAAATGTGTGTTCTGTAAATGATGTATTGAGCTTTGACAGTTGTGAACAATGTCACCAATTCCATGCAGACGGAAAATTAGAAGGTGGGCATACAGTACCATTCTCCACTGAGAGTGTAAACGCAGCATTAGCCTCCAGAGGCAATTTGGTATTCCACAATGCATTGGTCAACGAAAAACCATGCCAATGTTTGCTGGACAGTGGGAGCACTCTTATAGGTTTTAGAAAGGAACTGGTGAATCCAAGTGATTATACAGGTGACTCAGTCAAATGCCGAACTTTTTCGGGCAATATTGAAATTTACCCTTTGGCAAAAGCCCGTATTAACACTCCCTTTCCTTTCTGGTACCTTTACATGTGCGATTTTAGATAACCCTTGTACTGATTTGATTTTGGGATGTTTACCCCAATTAAAACATTGCACGAACAAAGAAATAGCTGCATGGGAGAAATTAAATGCAGCTAATGCAACAACCAGAGCAGATACTATGAAACACCAAGACACATTACAGGATGAAAGACTACTGTTGCTATCACCAACTAGCACAGATGATACCAGCAGACAAAAGTTCATAGACCAGCAAAAAGCTGATCCGAGTGTGTCTCCGTATCTGAAGTTATTGAAAGAAAAAGCCAAAGTAACGAAAACCGCATCATGGTTTTTTAGACTGAATAATGGCATTCTTACCCGCTATTATACAACTGGTAACCATGAGATTCAGCAAACGGTGTTACCTGTACAACACCGCCAAACTGTGCTAAAGATTGCACACGAGTCACCGTTTGCTGGTCACCTTGCATACGACACAACCAGGGCCAGAATTCAGGTTCATTTTTATTGGCCGGGTCTTTGTAACGACATAAAACTATTTTGTCGTTCATGTAATGTCTTTCAACAACTAGTACGTAAGGGTAAACATCCTACAGCTGAAGTGCAGCCTTCAACACTGGCCTCTAGGCCATTTGAGAGTGTGGCGGTCGAGATTGTTGGACCCCTAAACCAGGTGTCCAGCAAAGGAAATCGCTTCATTTTAACGATGGTGGACCTATGTTCAAGGTGGGTTGAGGCAGTAGCTTTGAAATACATCACCTCCAAAGACGTTGCCAATGTTTTTCTACACTTGTTCTCACGATTCGGATTCCCTCGTACCATCTTATCCGACCGTGGAACCCAATTCATATCGGCTGCAACGCAAGCCCTTACTAAAATGTTAGGGATTAAACAACAGTTTACAACAGCGTATCATCCAGCCAGCAATGGAATCGTAGAAAAACTTAACGGAGATCTGAAACATATGCTGGCTAAGGTGACAGCAGAAAACCCAGCTGATTGGGATACACTGTTACCAACAGTGCTGTTCGCCTATCGGGAGATTCCCCATTCAAGCACGGGTTTCTCACTTTTTGAATTAGTGTACGGGGCTAACCCACGTGGACCCCTAACAATTTATCATCAGGTAGTAACTAATTCCATTGAAATTCCAACCCCTAAAACACCTTATGAAATTGTAACAGAGACACGAGACAAGATTATGAAATCGTGTATCATAGCCAAGGCAGCTTTGGAGAGGAAGGGTCAAATCTACCGCCAGTACGCAAATAAAGGTGCGAGAACTATTAATCTTGAACCAGATCAAGACATACTGCTTTTACTTCCAGACAAACGAAATTTATTATTGACCTCATGGCAAGGGCCATTCAAGGTGGTACGTAAAATTTCAGATGTCGACTATGAAATATCAATAAACGGACACTTAAAGATATTTCATGTCAACATGTTGAAACCTTACTTTTCACGACAAGAGACAGAATTAGAGACAGACGAACACAATGCATCAACACCGATTGATGAGACGACGGACATACACAACGCAACTACACTAGTTAGCGAGACTGGCAAATCCGACGATATCTATACACCTAGTGAGTTTACAGAAAACGCACTTAGCACCACAACTGTACTGAATCAGGTAGACGACGACGGGATGGAACTACCTGTTCCAATTGTCGACAAGACTGCGACATTAGATTCTATACGAGTAGAACAGGGACTAACAGACGAGCAACGACGACAGATAATAGAGTTAGTAACGGAATATAAGGACATATTTTCCGACATTCCAGGTGGGACGGACAGAATCGAACACTCCATCCTTCTTTCGGACTCTAAGCCTATCAAATGCAGGCCGTACTCTATCCCACTCAGCTATAGAGAAAGTCTAAATAAGGAAATTCTTAATTTAGAAGCTAGTGGGATCATTCAGAAATCTACATCTGAGTACTCCTTTCCAATCGTCCTTGTCATGAAAAAAGACTCCACCATTCGTCTTTGTGTGGACTATAGAAAGCTCAATAATGTCACTAAGATCGACGCAGAACCAATTCCTTCCTGCGAAGATCTTATTCTGGACATGTCCACTTCCAAAATCTTCTCTAATTAGACCTTACTAAGGGATATTGGCAGGTCCCTATGCAGACTGAATCTATCCATCTTACTGCTTTCTCAACACCTTTAGGTCTCTACGAGTGGCGTTTTCTTCCTTTCGGACTTCGCAACGCTCCTGCCACTTTCGTACGCTTAACTAGAGATTTACTTCATGGAGTGACGAATACAGTGACATATATAGATGATATTTGTGTCCATACAGATGACTGGACAACACACTTACTGAAACTCAGACATGTCTTCGATAGGTTGCGACTCTTCGGTCTCACTGTCAAACCGAGGCAAAGTCGAATTGGGCCTACAAGAAATTGATTTTTTGGGTCATGTCATTTCACAAGGACAACTAAAAACTGACAATAGAATTATTACTAAAATTATGAACCTGACCATGCCTACAACGAAAAAGCAGGTCAGGAGTCTTTTGGGTTTAGTAAATTACTATAGTAAGTTCATACCGAACTTAGCTGAAATCACAAGTGTATTTTCAAATGTGTTAAAAGCATCAGTCAAATTAGATGTCAAAGATGCATTATTAATTTCTGCATTGTCAAAATTGAAACTCTTATTTAGTAATGTACCAATCCTCCGTTTGCCTAATTCTAGGCTCGTTTATTATCTTAGGACAGATGCCAGCAGGATTTCCATCGCTGCAGTACTATGCCAGTTTTATGATGGCATCTTCCATCCAATTTGCTACGTGAGCCGCAAGATCACACCTGCTGAGTCCAGATATTCCATATCAGAGTTGGAAGCCCTAAGCGTCATCTATGCGTTGAGGAAGTTGCATCGATTTCTGGCGGGTGTTCACTTTGTGGTCCAGACTGACAACTCCCCGATCACGGTCATACAAAGTGGAGTACATCGCAACGACCGCATCTACAGGTGGTCATTGATATTACAGAATTATACTTTTAGTATAGAACATATTAAGGATAGGGATGACATTCTGGCAGATACCCTGAGTCGACCATCTGAGGTAGAAATACCTGATATTCCACATGAATAGTTAGTATAAGAAAGGTTAATTAGTACTCTTAGAGGATCCTGTGTAAAATATCCTATTTATTACATAGACATGATTTTCAGGACTGTGTGCTAAGAACATTGAACTACCATGTGTCCGTAGACAGCAAAATAAGAACTATGCTCCAGGAACAAGTGTATCACCGTGTGTACATAGAAGCTCGTTACTTACTATGCTCCATTTGTGTTCCGGTGAATCACCTGTGTTAATCATGGAAGAACAGTGTCAGAACATTGCATAAATAACAGACACGAATTTACTGGTCTACGTCACGTGCGGAATCTACGAGCGAAATAAGACCCATAGGACACAAGTATGACTGTGTAGTGTATTTAGTATACCCAGGATAATTATGTATATATAAACTATGCCAACGAAAGTGATTTCTGAACATTATGGCAACCAATAACCTGAGGTAAATAGATACCATGTATATATACCTAATATTGTGATATGTATTATAACAGTTTTAATATAATGATAAGTTATAGTTAGATTACTTACTGTAAGATAGAGTAGATTAGATTTAGGGAATATAAATAGATTTTTTTTTGTAGTTTAAATAAATCATTAATTTACCCACTTACGTAGGATAAAATTAGATTAGAATAGTACCTACACTCAATAACAGCTAATTGAAAAACTAGAATAATAAGTTTAGATAGTACCAGTATCATTTAGTGTAGATAGGAATAACACCATTTAGTTCATTTCATTTCACTTTATTTCATTCCATCTTAATGAACACTTTAACAACATCATCATTTAATATTAAATGTAGTTTACACCTTATAGGATAAAAGTATACAAATAACATTCATCAATTACACCATTTAGAATAAATATATCAATCATATTTTTTTTTTTTTTTTTTTTTTTTTTTTGCATTAAAACATTATTTAGAATTTTGTTACATTTCACATCACCCATTTCAGAAAGGTACATAACTCATCTCACATCATTTTCATTTTTAGATAGTTAGATTACTTCCCTTAAATTAGATTGATTTTCTACAACAAGTTAGAATATATAGATATAGAATTAGTATTAGTATGTCATTAGAATATAGAGTTTAGTAATATCAGGGTACAATTCTATCAACCCTATTTCATCCATGTACATATTTTGTAAATACATGACTCGTGCAGTAAGTTAGGCACAGTCATTAAGCTCAACTTTTTCAAACTGAGCCAAACTTGTACAGTGTCACTTCAAGGTTTTTAAACAGTTGGAAGGATAAAAGATGTGTGACAGAAGTGTGAAAGTGAGAGAAAATGGAAAATATACAAGAGAGAATGAGGACAGCCAGCGGATTTTTTCTGCCGCTCAACGCGACTTTTTATTTTTTGTCTGCGTCAAGCGTTTGCTTTCGATAGTGAAAATGTACTGTCTTCAATGTGGTGTGTATAGTTTAGTATAGTTTAGTATAGTTTAGTATAGTTTAGCTTCTTGAACTAAACGTAAGTCCATTCCTCCTTAGTTGGATCGCTGCAGCTCTCTTCCAACGGAAAGTAGTTTTTAGATGTGGCAGTTGGACTTCGGAACCAACAACAATATATCCTGGCCTACCACAGGGATCACCATTATCTCCGGTACTGTTCAACGCCTACACAGTGAGAATCACCAGTGAGCAGATCACTGGACCTGGCAGGACATTGTCATATGCCGATGATGTTTTAGTGTATCGTCAGGGTAAGGATAGAGAGGAGGTTGCTGTGGAACTACAAACCGAACTCAATCGCATAAGTACTTGGTGTGATGAAGCTGGGGCAATGGTCAACCCAACAAAGGCAACAGTGACTTGGTTCTCGTTGAATAATCATATTGTCAACAATCCAACACCAACTGTAATGCTGTGTTCAGAGACGGTGGAAAGAACGCAGGCAATGAATTACCTGGGGATACGGTTTGATCGAAGCCTTGCTTATAATGTGCACATAGACCAGGTGATAACAAAGTCCAAGCGGGGTTTGGCAGCGATGCGGGTGATGGCGGCAGCAAACTGTGAGCAGCGCCATCTATGTCTTCTGTACGAGGGGCTGGTCATGTCTGTTTTGGAGTATGCAATGGCAATCCTGACTGTCAGCCATAAGCAGATAGAAAGGATGGAAAGGATACAGAATGAAGCTATGCGCATTATTCTTGGATGTACAAGAGATACAGCATGCAGGGCGATGCGCTACCTTCTTGATTTTCCAACCATTGAAGAGAGAATGCAAGTTTGCAGGGCCCGTGCCTACCTCAGAATTAACGCAAACACACAGCATCCACTGCATAGTGAAATTAGGAAGGTGAAGGGCAGCAGGTTAAAAAGAGGACGGTCGTGGATGGGTAAAGCCGAGGACATTCTTCAACAGGTGTGTTCACTTGAGGACTTAGAACCTGGCGAGGAGTGGGTGCAAGTGCCAACAGACTTCTGCACATCCTTTTCAGTTTGCATCCAACTAGATAGAAAATGCAGACAAGAAAATCCGGCTGCTGTTGAGGCTGAAGTACAAGCGTTGATTTTCGAGAATTCGCTAGACAGTGACGCGGTCATCTACACAGATGGGTCGGTCGTCCGACATGTGAGAAGCTCATGGGCCTTTACAGCTCGGGTCGGAGGGAGAATTGTGAAGGAGGACTCTGGTGCTTTCACTGAAACCACAAGTAGCCTGACCATGGAAGTCATGGCAGTAAGTAAAGCAATAACATGGCTCGAGACACAGACATTCACTAGGGCTTGTTTCCTTAGCGACTCAATGAACATGATCAAGAGGATAGAGGAAGGATCGATCCGAAAAGAATGGTTGCTGTCTCTGAAGCGGTCTCGGCTGGCAAAGATTAGTTTCATCTTCGTGCCAGGGCATGCGGGAGTACAAGGAAATGAGCGGGCTGACAAGCTCGCAGGTGTGGCTACTGTTGAGGGCGGACGCGCCATGGACCAGGCTGACATTCTGAATGCTCTACGAGAAGTGAGACTTTTGCAAGAACCAAGTGATGACTGTGAATCTACAACAATGGCCAGACTGCGAGAGCAGCAAATTAAAAGAGGGGTGGCCAAACAAGAACACTACGCAGGAAGCCAAAGAAGATTGATAAACCAACACAGAACTGGCGTCGTTAGCCGCTACACGCTGCGGGATTTGCTGAGGAGGGGATCCGAGCACTTATGGACTGAATGGTCCGATGTGCAACGAGGATGATCTGTCGACTAACTAACTAACTAACTAACTATAGTTTAGTATAGATCTTAGATAAAGTATTTTAAGTCTCATAAGACGGAAACGTAGTCACGAATTAGTGTTATACACTTGTTTGTGGCCACATTTAACCGAATTATGGCACTTGAAAACTAACTTACATACATATTATAGATAGACACATATGTTAGAAATTAAAGTATATTAATAGTTACATGAAAACACACAAACAACCAGGAAAACAAACAGGTAAATTACATACATTTGTTAAAACAAAGAGGGATAACTCCGGGTCAGGGGACACAATAGACAACGAAACACTAACTTAACAGTGAAAGATAACTTTACACGCGGAAGCGAGATAGGTAAAGCCTGTCGCACACAGCTTGTGTAAAGGTTGTTTAATATTATATGGGGGACATGAAGCAATTCATGTGTTGACCCTAAGAAAGTCAACTTTGTATGGGTAGTGAGTTAATTTGCTATTTGAGGGCAGGTCTTATAAGACAATGGTCCGGTTCAGACAAACCTCTAATTAATATAATATTGCGATGAGAAGAGGGCTCACGCCAACCAGACAAGTTTGTGGCGATCACCAGTAGCCAAGTAAAGTGAGACTACATTGTGACAATAGTCAGTAGGAGTCTATTTAGTTACCCAGAACCAGGTTATCAATAGTCTTTGACAAAAATTAGAGACACTAATTTTTTAGAAACCTCTTGCGTCACAACCATGAGTCAAAGTTTGTAACGCAACACAGGAGGGGAGGGTGTGTGTCAAAGACTGAAGTATAGAAGACCACCCTGAATGAGTGGTCTACCTCAAGATAGAAGACCACCCTGAATGAGTGGTCTACCTCAAGTAGATTCGAAGTAACCCAGTGCCCCTACATGAGGGCAGGGTAGGTGATAGGGAGGGGAACTATTAACTAGTTCTCTCATGAGACACGGAGATGTCAACCACAGAGAGTAAACACTCTGGTCACGGCAGAATCACGCCTACGTGATAGCCACGGAGAAGTGGAATCCCACTCAAGAGTAAACGGCTACTCTAAGCGTGCTGAGTGTTGCAGCACGCAAAAAGCCGAAGGACGCACGAGGTCCTTCCGCGGGCTGTGTAGCCACGCGAGTAGAATAGTCAGACGGGGACTGACTTTCATAGTGAGCGCATCGATTAGTGTCGATGCGCGTTTCCTTAGCCAAGTAGATAGAGTTAGCTGTAGGGATAGGATATGACTGGATAGGGAATTCTGTGTCTTTATGTGTGATTTAATAGCGACCGTTTTTGTGCAGTAATCTATTGTTAAAGAGCCAGTGACAATAAAATGCATCATCCATACCTCTCGTACGACTTGCAATATTTTTGTGTGGTACGGGAGAAGTTGATCCTGTAATGCCTGACGCATCGGTTGCTGACAACAAACAACAGCCCGCACAGATACACTGTGCATAATGCCGCCACCAGCATGTCAACACAATAGCCCCCCACAAAACACCCAGTTCATTTCTGATGGAATCGGCAGTCATTTTCCCATCTGGATGTTTCCTAGATGTTCACCCAAAGTCCACGAAATACAGTTCATCGTCGATGGCAGTGGCAGTCAACAAGAAGCCCAGCAGCCACGCATTTCTGCATAAGGCAAAAACCGGTCAACTCTGGGACATAGCCATCCGCCATTGCTCCGAACATGCAGTCACGTTCCAAAAAACCTCGGGCAGATTCAAAAGCATTTCACATGAAACTCACAGCTCACGGTGTCGCGCCACGCACTCACTCAGTAGCAGGGCGACGGAACCATCAAGCCTCCTTAGTCGCCTCTTACGACATTTCCCATTGTTCGCTTATATTCTGTATTTTAGCTAATGCATAATACCTTTTTTTAACAATCACTCTGTATTGTTCTTGAATTTCTTTAACTACATTCAAAACCTCTTTATTAAGTCTCATGTTCATATCCACTGTTTTTCTTCTCTTCAGTCTTACTTTTATTATTCCACATAGTGGTACATGATCACTATTACAGTCAGCACGCGGCATTGTCTTTACATTAATTAACGCATTTCGAAATCCTTTTATTAAAAAGTATGTAGTCAATATGGTTGAGTATTTTCGTATCAGGGCTTTTCCATATGTAAAGTCGTCTTTTATGGTGTGTAAACCAGGTGTTTCCAATTACCATATCATTGATATTTGCCCATTCTATTAGTTGTTCTTCACACAGACACACACACACACCCACACACACACACACACACACACGCACGCACGCACGCACGCACCCACGCACGCACGCACGCACACACTCACTCACTCACTCACTCACTCACGCACGCACGCACACACACACACACACACACTCACTCACTCACTCACTCACTCACTCACACACACACACACGCACGCACGCACTCACTCACTCACTCACTCACACACACAGACACACAGACACACAGACACACAGACACACACACACATACACACACACACACACATACACACACACACACACATCTCATTTCATTATGTTCCTCTTGTACCTTGCGGTGTCGAGGTGAAGTATAAACAGCTGGAGAGTGGCCTCTTATGGGCTTCATGTATCGATATTCCCATGGACTCTATTATTCCCTGCGTAAACGAGTGGTCGACCTCTTCCTATGCTTCCATCTGGTCTGTACATCATTGCTTGTTGTGGTATACTGTTAGTTGGTAACCTACTTGCATGGCCAAACCTTTGGACTTCTTGTCTTCCAATAAAATCTAGCGCAGCTATAACCCCCACTTTAGTCCTGATTTCTTGATTTTTGATATTATCTCTTCTTGATTCATTGGGTATTCTCAGGAATCACGTTTCTGTTGTGATTTTTCTTTTCTCTTTTTCTGCCGTTGTCCAGGTTTGGCATTGATAACATAGAGTTGGTAGGAAGATTGTGTTGTAAAGTGCTTTCTTAGTAGTTATAGATACGTGTTTGTTCTTTAGTATAGGTGTCATTTGTCCAATAGCAAATTATCCCTAGATCAGGAAATCAATATCCGGATTGGTAAGGCAGCAACAACAATGAACAGGTTAAGAAAAAGAGTCTGGGAGAACAGGAAGCTTACAGCCAAAACAAAAGTCCTTGTCTATCAAGCCTATGTCCCTAGTACTCTTCTTTATGGCAGTGAAACCTGGACAACTTACTCACACCAAGAGAAACTTTTAAACAGCTTTCATATGCGGTGTCTGCGAAGAATTCTTGGTATTAAGTGGCAAGACAAAATCACAATTACTGAAATATTGGAAAGATCAGGTTGTGTGACGGTTTATTCCATGCTCAGTCTTCGTAGACTTAGATGGATAGGACATCTTAGGAGGATGGATGATGGTAGAATACCAAAGGATATCTTTTTTGGTGAATTACAGATGGGTAAGAGATCTCAGGGTCGTCCTCTACTACGATACAAAGATGTGTGTAAGCGGGACATGATTGATACAGGCATTGATAATGCACATTGGGAGCAAGTCGCCGCTGAACGTGTTGCATGGAGGACAAACATCAGAAATGGAATAAAGACAAAGGAGAAAATTATTGCAGATAAGTCACACACCGAGCGTGTGAGACGTAA
Organism: Cepaea nemoralis; assembly: GCA_014155875.1. Taxonomy (NCBI): domain Eukaryota; kingdom Metazoa; phylum Mollusca; class Gastropoda; order Stylommatophora; family Helicidae; genus Cepaea; species Cepaea nemoralis. The sequence continues at coordinate 44,167 of JACEFZ010003277.1, forward strand.
GATGGTGCATGATGGTGGAAATGACCACGTGTTCACATGCACCTACTGTGAACAATCATTTACAGCGCAAATTGGCCTTATCAGTCACATTCGCTACCGCCATGGGTAAAAGTTATTATGCCTTTATGAAGCACAAATTATCGTCTGTCAAGACGGCAAGGTGCCAATGGAATGGATGTCCAATGAGATGGTTTGCCTTATTGCATCTATTTTCGATCTCGTCTTCTGATTAGCCATTTCATTATATTATACTTCCTAGGTACTTGAAACTCTTTACTTGTTTCAAGGGATGTTCATTTGAATTGTTGTTATTTTCCTATTTAGTCATAGTCATTATCTCTGTTTTACTTGTGCTAATTTTCATGTTATGTTTCCTACACATTTCGTTTAGACTATTCACGTGGTCTTGTAATTCAGCTTCTGATTTTGCTATTAGTGCTTGGTCGTCCGCAAACAGGAGTTCTCTAATGGTTAGATTTGCAGATGGTTCTTCCTCTGTGTTCTCGTCATGCGGTATTCTTGCGGTCTCTGTTTGGCTGGTTTCTTTACATATGTTGTCTATATATGTTATGAAGAAGAGAGTAGACATGATACAACCTTGTCGTTTTTTTAAAAATGTTGCAATCCCTTTGCAGGACGTTGCAGTCAACACCAGAATTTTTCATGCTACTGATGATGTACTAGGCAAATTTTACGCTCAGTAGTTTGCCATTGCATTCTGAAAGACCGGCTCCCATACCAACACGTTATAACACAACGCGACACGGTCTGCTGTACAAGTCGGTCGCGGCTGCGTTTCGAACGCCTGGTAAGCGGTCCATGAACCGCGTTCGCAAGACTTTGGCCACGGAGACCGGCTGTCGTACTTAGTATATTATGGTAAAGGGTTCTGAGTGTCCTACAATTGCTCTCACTGTGCATTCACTGTTGTTGTATAAGCTTCTACATAGGATTGTTAGATGTTTACTCACTCCACATTTGTTTAAGGATTTCTATCTACTCTGTCAATGCACTTTCTTGGTTGACAAAGGCTAAGTAGAGTGTTTCATTGAATTTAATTGATTTTTCTATAAGTTGTCTAAGGGCAAAAATGGCATCTGTGTATCCGTTGTTTTTCCAAAATCCGCTTAGCTGGAGTTCTATAGTAGTTCGTAACCTGTTCTCAAGAATTTTGCAAAATATTTTCCCAGTATGACTCAACAGGGAAATGTCTCTGTATTGTGTGCAGTCTCTTTTGCTGCCGTTGGGTTTCCAAATTGGGATAATTATGGTGTTTCCCCAGTCTCGTTGGGTCTGTTGTTCTACCCAAACATGATTGAATAGGCTATGTAGCAATGCTGTTCCTACTTCTCTTGCTGCTTTAATTAGTTCATTTGGTATTTCATCTTGTCCCGGTGATTTGCTCAATGGGGCTAATCTTACGGCTTCTCTTATTTCTTCTTTCAGTATGTCTGGTTCTAGTTCTTCGGTGGCATCTGTGTCGGCTTCTTGAATTCCTGTGACATCTGATATGAAGTAGAAATAATGAATGAAGATATATGAATGAAGTGGAAAACAATAAATGAAGTGATTTGAACGAAGCATAAATGAATGAATGAACTGATATGAAATCGTCAAACAAAGGAAGTCTGGGATTGCTTTGGTTTGTTTCCGGGAATCATGTTTATTTAAAATAAATACCGTTGTCACATGGGGAAAAGTCGCAGTGGGTATCCAGAATAATATTGTGTCACTCCCCCTCCCCCCTTCCCCTACACACACCTCCCCATAAATTTTAACAGCATATTTCCAGTCAATCTCTGATATTATATGTTCATCCAAACAACTGTTTTCCTTTTGTCTGTCCGTCGTTCGCCTTTCCCCTTTATACTGATTTAAGATTAGGATTAAATATTCTATTTGTCGAAACTTAATCTTCACTCGTAATTCTCTTTCCGTGTCCTAGTTTATTCGGGACATCTTTAATTCTCGTTTGAAAAGAAATCACGACTTCAGCAGGATATGAGATAAAATGAATGAAATAGCCGTGTTTAGCTTCTGCGCCCGCAGAGAGAGAGAGAGAGAGAGAGAGAGAGAGAGAGAGAGAGAGAGAGAGAGAGAGAGAGAGAGAGAGAGAGAGGAAGAGAGAGAGAGAGAAATACAAAGAGAGATAACAAATACAAAATCAGTATTCATATCTGACAACAAATTCCGTCCTAGTTAACAGAAACTATAGTGGTGGAATGAATAGGAGGAATAAACAACTATAAAATATGTAATGGCTGAATCCAACGGTTCGATCCTAGTGATCTTCTTTAGGAACATCACAAGCAGAGCTAACGAAAAAATATAATTGTATGTAACAACGCACACAAATATAAACGAATTAAAGTATAAATAAGAAATGCTAACGCACGAGTGCGCAACTTCTGTGTGCAGGAAAGGTGCGAGGGTATTTGGTGCCAAATCATAGAATGTAAAGACAGAATGGTGCACATTCTAACCGCGAAAACAAAGTTAGATATGATTATTGCCATATACCTGGATCAGGATATGGATTATAAGACACACTTTGCACGGCATTAGTTCAAAAGAATGATAAGTGTGCAGGACGTTTTGGTGCAAGCGTGAAAGCGTCACAGAAAACGTCAATGAGAGATCAGTTAGACTTGGGCTGCCGTCCAGCTCGGATGCAGCATGTCTCTTGGAGCATAGCTAACAGTTCGTTACGCCGCTCTTTGTGTTCACCAGTGTGAGTGTTCTCAAGTGGTTTCTTTGTAGAGCGATTGAGTTTGTCGACATGTGACAGGAGTCGTCAGATTAAAGTCTGGAAGATATAAAACCATATCGTCTTGTAAAGGTTTGTTACAGTGGCCGTTTCTTGGTTGTCGTTTTCTATTTCAAGTATAAGGAGCGATGAAATGTTTGAATGGATGGGAATGTATTAGTCCTCATGCCCTTAGATGAGTCGTCGACATCACAACGTGACAAATGGGGTCTTGTACCGGTAGTAATAATTATGAACTCGTGATTTATTATTAATTTATGACATATTAGTAACAATTTATCATTCAAAAGATCGAGCCAAATACATGTGAAGGCCAAGGTCACGGAAAACTATGCACAGCTTAAACCATGTGAACGCACGGTGCAGCACGGAAAATAAACACACAGGAAGAGCCGCGTAAAGATGTCGCCCAAGTAGTTGTTTGGAAAATGAAATCAATTATCGATTAATTTACAACAGTAAACACTGATCATGATTATAAATTGAAGTGTAAATATAACACACAGAGTATATTGTGTTAAATACTAAATAGAAGTACAATCAAGTCATCGATTATACAGGATGTGAGCATCAGAAACAATAGATTACGCACACACTGTTGCACAGAAGTGAACATTCAGAAAACAACAACTGTTTGTAAAAGTGAGTAATATAATTTAAATTGAGTCATATTTGACAGTACGTCAACATAACACGGAAGAACTACACCTTCACATACATCAACGCATAATTACAACCAGGTCAGTGTACACATATTTATTACGTCATTGAAGATTGTCTACAACACCATTATTCACATACCGGACACTTCATCACACGTCAGGACGACACGCACACGTACACTAGGACGTATTATTGTTGAAATTATCGAGGATTTTTCTACCATCGAGCAAGTTAACTCGGTCAATCGGGACCGAACACGAACTCCTCACGTCGTCATTTATGAACTGAATTTACGAACGTCTGAGCACAACGTCAACCTATCAACATCCTTTCCACACCCAACATGGTTGAACACCAGACGATTTAATCTATTTATTCTACAAGTCAGTACTACCAGCAGAATTTACGCAAGTTCAGAACATGTGATTATATTGATTTACATAAACATTTCATATTCCGGCGACACGAACATTATAACATTATATAACATGTCGTCAAGAGTTACTCAGTTACTGATGGTTCTGAAGATTTAATATCTTTATTGCAGTTAACGTAGATTTGAAATCTGGACTCAGATCACGATACCATTCACATCATATTCAAGTACAATTCGTCTTCACAGATACAGGAAAATGTAGTTCAACGTGAAATAAATCGACATATAAACTATTATAGTCATAGTTGTGTTAAAGTGTAGGAAAGCGTACATGGACAGTAAATTATTCTTCTTCAAGACGTATGTGTGATAAAAGAGCATGAAAATTGCGTTTGGACTAAGATGTTGTTCGACGGTATTCGAAAATCTCGACTGTGATCTACGGTATTACTGGTTCATCAGTTGAATCCGTACCGCTTGTTCTCATCGACTTCAGATGCTGACCTGGTATAACAGGCACTTTGAAGGAGACAACTACCGATTATCTGATAGGAACTCGTAAAAAGATGCTAATAACACGGCATCGAACTGGTTGATTCACACGTCAGATTCCGTATACTTCAGTTCACATTTTTTGTCTCAAATACTTGACGCTTGAAATGCTTGAACCTATGTGCCAACATGTTTGCTGTTACACACAAGACTACGTCAGAAAAATAAAAAAGACAAACAGTTGTCAGAGGAATTACATTTATACGCAGTTCTGCAGGAACGTTCGAAAGAAATTTCTTGAAGTACATCAACACAAGACTATAAATTTACAGTTAAACAGTCGAAATTCACTGAACTTTGAAAATTGCAGTAACGATTGAATTCCTGGAAACGATAGTTTGGATGAAGTCAAATTGATACGTGAACGTTGAGAAGTAAAAACTTGGAAGAAAGCAAGTGAATCTTATTTTAAAATTATGAACCAAAATTCTCAGAACATTCATATATATTAATGATTCTTAAATTGAGAAATTTTATGAAACAATTCGAATACCATGACATTCGATTATTCGGAACATGAAAAATTTTGAGAACAGAATTTATCGAAAAGTACAGTATTACAATGATTTTCAAGAAACCAAATAATTATATCTTAAAATACGTACTTCAATTAAGACAATATGAATTACATACACGAAACAGTCTACATTCAATTATGAAGCTGAAATCATGACCAGGATACGCAATCACACGTTATCAAGTTACAAATCTGGTTCAATACATTGTCAAAAGACGATACATATTTCTTTGGCTACATTATCAAATCTGAGAGATATCAATGCATATTTCAACTTTAAGGATATTTTCTCACATCGTACTACTTTTGGGAAATTGCTCAAAGACATTGAATCACCAAACCTGCAAATCAATATTTGAGATCAGAAGAAGTTACAATCAACATATTCAACATAGACCAGAATTTTCAAGTAAGACCAATCGATCGCTTTGGATACATCGTTCAAAACTTCGTTATATCAATGTCCGATAATTCAATCACGAAATCTACTTCAATCGTTCTATACAGTGGAATATTCGTTTTAGAGAAAAATCAACCTTGAGAAACAGAACTTATGGAAACGTTCACTAAACGTCATTAAGAAAAATTACATCTTAAAAAAAATATACTTCACTTGAAACATTGTGAATTGAAATCATAATACAACCAACACTGACTAGTCTACATGCAGTCGAGATCAAGCTAAAATCGTGAGCAGATTTTACTGGTTGCTCAAAGCGAGATACTCAGTCATTCATTATCAAATCACGAACTTCTTTGGCTACATTTTCAAATCCGAGGAATGTCCATGCATGTTTTAACGTTTTGCCCAAAAACACTGTATCGCCAAACCCGCGGATGATTACTCATCCACGTCCATTAGGTCAACCGTGCTCCTTTATGTCGAGTCCAGAAGAAATTCCGATCAACGTGTTCAGGATAGGCGATAACTTTTCGAGCAGGGCCAATCAGTCGCCCGAATCTGTGATACAACGTTTGAGACCTCCGTTATATGGATGCCCAATTACCCAGTCATTACATCAGTTGTCGGTATTGGAATAACAATTCATTTAACAATGACAAATTAGCAATACACGACGTTGTTAACTTGAATGAAAACATAGGGATATACTTGAAAAAACTGTGTTATAAGAAATACAGATACTAAAATATGAATGACAGTACCAGTCGTCTAATACACCTGAAATTTAATTTACATCATCATAAATAAAAGAATGTCATGTTGTTCTCACGTGAATCCAGCACGTGATTAAGGGTGTTCATGAGTTCACTAGGTGAATGGTGTTGATTTATTTTCTTCGTTGGTGATGGTCATTTAATCTATTGTATTTATGCTAAATTGTAGTATACAGATCCTTACATATTGTTTTTAGACTATGCATGTGGTCTTACAAATTAGTTTTGATTTACTGCTTGATCATACGCAAATGTTTACCATTGGTTTTATCAAGGGTAATGGCAACAATAGATAATAAAGGTACAGAGGAAAACACACGTGGTGTGAGGGTGCAGTGAGGTGTGCTGGGATAGAAGTAACTCCCCTACGCAGATATAACAGTACACTAGAATTGTACCAAGATATGCGTTACATCTTTAGACGAATATGGAGGTGTACTGTGGACTAACCAACGTCATTAGACTAAGAGGTTTGGGGAAACTCTCTTTAGGCTGATACGCGAAGGCAGTCTATATGATACCGAGATATGACCGTTAGAGAGTTGAGGATGATTTTATGGATACCGAGTCATATAATTATATAAAGTCAGCACAACCAATAGACAGATGAAAGCATTATGAGTTAGCTTCTCTGCATACATGTGTGAGCATTGGGCAATGGAACCATATTACAACAGTTCATTGAAGGAAAAGAGTTATCCTGCTGGAGAAAGAAATGAAAAGCATTAGATTTATCCTTAAAAGAAAAAGAAAAAAAAGAATACGATTCGTCTATTGATCGGTGTTTACACAGAGAGAACTATTGTGTTGTTATGAATTATATTGCTATTTGACTATGGTATTATTAGATTGTTAATAATAATTATTATGTGAATAGGTTATTAGGTAGTTAATGAGTTTAAATTAAGTTAAGTTGTAAGTGGGACAGACGGATGACACCACTTCTCGTTCCTTTCAGGGTAGAACAAGCAGAATAAACTAGCAAAATGTTTGCAACATTTTGAAGGGTAGAGGGGGTGAGTGCCATATACCTGGATCAGGATATGGATTATAAGACACACTTTGCACGGCATTAGTTCAAAAGAATTATAAGTGTGCAGGACGTTTTGGTGCAAGCGTGAAAGCGTCACAGAAAACGTCACTGAGAGATCAGTTAGACTTGGGCTGCCGTCAAGCTCGGACGCAGTATGTCTCTTGGAGCATGGCTAACAGTTCGTTACGCCTCTCTTTGTGTTCAGCAGTGTGTGTGTTCTCAAGTGGTTCTTTGTGGAGCGATTGAGTTTGTCGACATGTGACAGGAGTCGTCAGATTAAAGTCTGCAAGATATAAAACCATATCGTCTTGTAAAGGTTTGTTACAGTGGCCGTTTCTTGGTTGTCGTTTTATATTTCAAGTATAAGGAGCGATGAAATGTTTGAATGGATGGGAATGTATTAGTCCTCATGCCCTTAGATGAGTCGTCAACAACACTCCGTGACAATTATATGGTCAGTATGATATGGAAGTGACTAAACATAATTAAACAGTGGCATCTCTAGCATTATTTGTTCCAATTGGATGGACACATTCCAAAGTGTTAAGGGGCTGCCTACTTTGCGTTGATTAGGTAGCTGAGCTGTCGAATGACACGACCTTCTGCCACGAACACACGCATTGTTGACAACTCTGTGATCGGGAGAATCGAAATGATAGGAGACGGACTTGTCGGAACGTTGTGTGGTTACTCTAATGTATTCTCTAAAGCCGCCGGCCTATACTAACTATTGCATTTATGTAATCCAATTAAAACTTGATGTACAAGAGATCTTACCCATGGATACAAGATATCACGTTTTAGGATGCTACATGCTGACTATACTAATGTATGTGTGTGAATCGTGGACCCTGACAAACGAGATTTAAAGGAGACCAGGCAAATGTAATCTCCCCATAAACTGTTAAGAATCCTATTTACTCCGAAGTTTAGCATCTAAGAGCAGTAGGAGACAAATTAACAAAGACAGATAGCTACCCACGTCAAAGCAAGGAAATAACAATTTCTAAACTAGTATGAGTAGAGGGGATTGTGAGAACGTTGTGAAAACTGCAAAGTCTAAGAGTATTTGAACCAGAAGTAGACAGGAATAGAAAATGTGTTTAGATTGGAATGGAACACAGTGGGCTGTCCAAGATATCAATAATATAGAAGATAGCTGGTTGTGGGGGGCACATCATCACCTGTATCGCATGACAAGACAGGCATGTATTGATAAGGAGTAGTAAACAAGAACGAACGGCCCAGAGAAAACAAACACACTAATGATACAAAAATAATTCAAGTGAACTTGTGGTTGATATTCAAGATGATGGCATGAGATTGAGATCCGAGAACCAATATGGAAACTAGTGACAGAAAAACACATATAATGGACTGAAAGATAAATGTATACCGTCTGTTCTCGACGGGTAATTGCCCCGTCTCTGATGACACTTGTCTCGACATTTGTCCGTGTCCGTTAACCTTCGATTGAGCTCGTGATAATGAACAACACAAGTACTCCAGACCAGGAGATGGATCCATTTGTAGACAGAAGGACGCTTGGTTAAGCAGACTGGATGGGACGTAACTAGGGGTCAGATAGACCTGGAGTTGTGTGGATGGTTGAGCTGTCAGGGGAATAGAGAGTATTCAAGGGAAGGTAGAGAGGGAAGGGGCTGGGGAACAGAGATAGGCAGGTGTGCAATCAGGCAGATGAGAATATGCTAGAGAGGTGACAGTTTTGACTAGACGCCATCAAAACTGATGGGTGGAACAAATAAGAAAAACGACAATTGATATATGGAGAGGTAGACAGACGAGCGGGTGTACACATGGTCGTATAATGTTGGGTGGGGTAGGTTGGGATGTGCGTTAGGAAAAGTGGAGGAATAAATGGAACAAATGAGCAGAAGGATGCAGGAGCGAAATTTATGAATTTACGGACAAACAGGTAATGGTGAAAGAGACAAAAACACACGCAGGCAGGCAGGCGGACAGACGAGCGGAAGGGCTGGAGGACAGACAAACAGACCGACGACCCACTGACTGCCGCCCGCCCGCCCACTCAACCAACCGACCGACCGACCGACCGACAGACCGACCAACAGACCGACCAACCGACCGACCGACCGCCCGACAGACCGACCAACCGACCGACCGACCGACCGACCGACCGACCGACCGACCGACCGACCGACCGACAGACCGACCGACCGACCGACCCACCCACCCACCAACCCACCGACCCACCGACCGACCCACCGACCGACCAACCCACCGACCGACCGACCCACCAACCGACCCACCGACCGACCCACGCACCCACCGACCGACCGACTGTATAACTAGTTTTTTGTTGTGTGTTGTTTTATTAGTTTTCTGTGAACTCAAGCGTAGTCCATACATAAGCTTCTACTTTTATTGTACTGGAGTAATTTTCACATGTAGATTAGCTTTCCTGATGACCAGTGTCTCTCGCCATCAGGCGAACACATTCCGACTTCTATGGTTCTTATAATTTACGTCTCTAAGTCAAGGGGGAGAAGTCACCATTTTAGTCCAACTAAGCCTTGTAGATGTTGAACCCTCTACATCGGCATCAGCACACCGGCAGTTTAAGATCAATGGCTCTTATCCATTCGGCCATGCTGGCCACCATATAACTAGTTAATTTCTAGATTCCCTACTTGACTGTTTCATTACTGGTCCCTTGTTTGTGCTTCTGCGACATGAGTGAGTGGCATCTTGCCGTCTTGACAGGGAAAGTATTTGGATTGGAATTTAGCCAAATCCTAACGCACAATGCCTGGGCATGGATTCAGAGAAGAGGACATGTGTAGCCCATGCAGCATGATCCCTCTCTCGGCCTTGCCTTGTTTACTCCAGAGGAAAGGATAACCAGTACGTCTGGAACAAGGTAGGCTGCAGACGCTGGCGGCTCAGCATCAAACCTCCAAGAGCCAGAGGTGAGTCTCGCCCCCAAGAGTCAGGAGGTGAGTGGTGGCCAGCACCCTCACAACCGTGGGACTTGGCTTAGAGGCGTTCAGCCATATCCCACAGCAGATGGCCTTAAAGCAAGAGTCTGGACTTGTATGAGAGCGCACACCTCTCATTCATAAGTGTCCGGACCAATGTAAGCGTGTGCTACCGTCAGACTCCCTGCCTGACTCTGCGGATCCCGACACTGGTTGTAAAGCTAGACTAACCTCGGGTTTAAGTCACTCGTGATATTTTTATATGAAGATTTCGTCTTCGTGCTCTTGTGTGTAGCTTTGCCCATTTGTATTCCTTTTTTTTCTCATATATATTTTCCTTGAGCCACCATATTTTATTACATACCCAAGACATGAGAACCTTTTTACTTGTTTTGATATATACCACCGCAGATCAAAGGACAGGAAGATACGTAGGCAAGCAGACAGACAGACTGGTAGGCAGAGAGACAATGTTTACATGTTAACATGTCTACTTCGTTCCCAATTGTGTGCCGTTTAGTGTAAGATTAAAACACGATTTCTCAACAAAGTCATTCTTGAGTGGGCACTGTATGAAAGAGGGGAGTCTTCGTTGTTTGTGATATCCCGATGGCCTTCGCAGTGTGCCTAGCGTTCTGTTACTCGCCCTGTGTTTAAAAAAAATAAAAATAAGAAGAATCTAAATAGACAGGTCTGCTTGGTGGAGTGTCGTTGCTAGATGACCCACCCATCTGGCATGCGTATATTCTCGGTAACTACTTTGCTGACAGTGTCCCCTTTATTTCCTGATTTCACCACTTCTGATTTTGTCTCAGGGCATACTCCTGCAGATGTCAGTTCAGAACTTGAGTTCCCTGTCAAAGAAGGTGTATTTCCTTTCTCTCTGTGTTGTTGTAGTGAGAAGTGGCTAACGTTAGGTTCTTGCCCATGTAGCAACATAATGACCTCGTTGTAGTGAGAAGTGGCTGGCGCTAGGTTCTTGCCCATGTAGCAACATAATGACCTCGTTGTAGTGAGAAGTGGCTGGCGCTAGGTTCTGGCCCATGTAGCAACGTAATGAGGTCGTTCTGGTGATAGTCAGCGCATGTGCCTTAGGGCTGCAGAATGCAGTTTCACAATCCCAACATACTCGGTTTGAAGTCTGCTGCGGATGATTTAGGAGCATATCGTTTTACTTTGATTTTCACAATAATATTAGCTTCGAACCACAAACGTCGGAGACAGCTTATCACAAACATAAGAAAGAGGCTGTCATCGTTTTTTGGCCACGTTATAAGAAGACAAAAAATGTAATATGTTGTGACAACTTGAAAGATTTAGAGGAAGATAGCGCGAGAAGATTCTTGACGATCTTGCGTCATGGCACAGTAAGGAGTCAACAAACGAATTGATCCATGACGTCGGAGATCGTAATTTGTAGAAAGGCATGATCGCCCACGCCAGCCGACAATGTAGTGGGTGATGATGATTAGCTTCCGTCTTTCAGACAACAATAACAAACTCAACTTCAACAGCATCTAGTACCATGCCGATAAGCGTGGGCGGTCATGGTTCGTCACTTCAAACGATCACCACAGTCGTGAGTCAGGTCCATATTCTTGTCCTGATTCCAGCATATGACCAAGTCATTATTGCATTTGTCTGTCTGTCTTCCCCTTGCTATTTGCTCATCAATTTCTCCAGTTGCCACTAAGATTGAGGAGCGACTGGTCGAGTGGCTAGAATGCTGGGTTCTCCTTCGGGAGACCCGGGTTCGAATCATCGGTCTTTTTTCTGTCGGGGGGGGGGGGGGGGAGAGAAAACCCTAACCTGCACAGTTCGCGGCGACTGCACTAGCTAACCAGGTGGCCTTAATCCATCAGGACTCAAACCCCCCCCCCCCTCCCCACACACACACACACCCTCTCTCCTTGTCCTACACCGCAAGTTACTAAAGGCAGCAGATGGTAGTTTGACAGTCACTAAGATTTCATGTACTTTTCTCCTTACAGAGCGCAAACTGCGTAAAATTGCCTAGAAAATGATCAACAGGTAATTCAAAAAAATGTAGGGTTTGATTGTGACGTCCTTAAAGACATACACCTAACTTTATCGTGATAAACTCTGACTCCCATAAATGGGAAATTCCACATGTCGGGAAGGTCTTGGGAGGAAGGATAAATATTGTCAAGTGTCATGGGCAAGTTTACGTTCAGTAGTTTGCCATTGCTTACTGAACTACCAGCACTCATACCATTTATAAAAACCAACGCCGGCTGTCTGTTGCCAAATAGCACGCAGCTGTATTTCGAAAGCCGTATGCGGGATTACGATATGAATCCGTAGGACCTACGCCATGGAGACGGCCAAAAGTGAGATCAAAGGAAATAACATGCAAACATCAAGGGATACAACCCAATAAATATATTTCCGAAAACGTTAAACGTGTAGGATCCCTTGTACTTGTCCATGTGTTGATTACCTCCTCGTATGATGTGAGTGGCCGGCTTCCTGGCCTAGAGGTTAGCGACTTTTCTCCGTAATCTCGTATACTCTCGTAAGTAACGTGACGAGGGTGAGAATCAGCAAGGGTTCGAATCGCGTCGGTAACTGACGGGGTATGTGAGCCGGACGCTCAGAAATCAATGGCAAACTACTTAGCGTAATCTTGCCAAGAAATCAACAATCAGCTGAAAGAGGCTGATGTTGACAGCAATGTCCTGTAAAGGATATGCAAAAATTAAATTAAAATTAAATGATGTGGGTGGGACGCGCGTGATATGAGGTGGCTAGATAAGCCGGTCCGGTGAATATGTGTTCAAGTCAGCATCGAGTCGAGTTTTTAAAACTGATATAGGCTGCCAGGTGCACCCGGCCAAAAATGGGTTTTAAACAACCCTGTTATTTACTGCCTATATAGTAGTACCTTGCGAGGGAACTGTGCAGGATTGAGTTTTTTGTTTGTCCCCGACAGAAAAACAAAAACCCACAGCTTATCGAGGCTTCGAAACCGGGACTTCAGAAGGAGAATCCGACATTCTTGCCACCCTCCAGCCGCTACCCAAAAATGGGTACCAGGATATATCTTGGAAAGTAAAGCCAGGTTGGGTGACACATACCACACCACCCACCGAGTGCCGGATTGTCTGTACATATAAATGTCAAGCACCATATACCGGATGTTCAGTACAATGTGTAAAAGGGTGCAGCATTTCTTAGATGGCACAATACAGTGATTTGCAAGAGTAAAGGGAATTAAACGGCTTGGTCCAGGGATATAACCTGCAAAATATATTTTCCAATGTTATCTGTGTTGGTTCCCTTGTTTATTTCAATTGTATTGTTTACTTTCACATCGGAATAGAATAAGAGACAATTGTAAGTGTGGGAGAGAAAGTGTGTGGTGTGTGTGTTGTGTGCGCGCGCGTGTGTTTGTGTGTGTATGTGCGCGCGCACGCAATTATATATGTGTGTTTACTTTAAATTGTGAACCCGACGTTGATCAATTCGCTCCTGCCCTTCTCCCACTGAAGATATCGTGCAACAATGCCGGACTATGAAAGTCTAGTATACCATAATTACTTTTTGTTTTTCTCGCTGTTCCCCAGGGGCCAGTCCGTCCCATAAGGTTCCACGTCCCTGTGTGTCATTTGGATGAGTGCCCCTACTGGTGGCCCTGGCAAGATCACGTGCAGACATTACACTTTGATGTTAGGAAGAAAAATATAGGCGCTTTTGTTCTCAGCCTTTTGACGAAGATCAAAGTGTAATTATCTACGATTTATCTAGACTAGGTCAAAAGCAGAGGCGGTCATCCACACAGAAACAAGGAACTTTTGGCAGAATACCGGTAAGCTAACCAAGGTTACATCTCTGTGAAAACTGATTTTAGAAAACTAAAAAGGAAGATAAAATAATAACAATAATAATATAATTATCATCAGCATCAAGTGCCTTGTCAGCTGGCATAGGCGTTCACGTCTCTCCACATATCTCGGTCTATGGTGTTCTGAATCAACTATGCTGCTGATATTCCTTCATGCCACCGTCTCAATCCATCCAGCATCATTTCTCTTGGTCGGCCTCTGCCTATCTTCTCCTTGATGTTTCTAATTGTCATGATGTTCTCCAATGCCTCTCTTCTCACCACATGACCAAGAAAAAGATATTTGTCTCTTTGTTATTGTTCTATATAATATTATAGTTTTATTAGCCTCTTTCAGCAACCGTTGTTAGTTACTCTGTCAAATCAAGAAACGCGCAACATTTTAAACCACACCACCGTTGCTTCTAAGTTCTTCTTATTTGTTCATTTACATTTCAAGATTCACTGCCATACAGCAAGACAGGTTCTATATAGCACTTCAGCACTCTCTTTCTTACATTCAATGACAGTAACTTTTTGCATAAGATACTTTTCCCTTTCTGAAATGTAGCTTTTGCTTGCCCTAGTCTGCTCTTAATCTCTGTTGTTCATTCTCCCCCATATATGAATTACTTTAACCTATTCTGTCACATTTATCACTTAACGCCAATACCATTCTACCCCATATATGAATTACTTTAACTTATTCTGTCACATATATCACTTAACGCCAATACCATTCTCCCCCATATATGAATTACTTTAACTTATTCTGTCACATATATCACTTAACGCCAATACCATTCTCCCCCATATATGAATTACTTTAACTTATTCTGTCACATATATCACTTAACGCCAATACCATTCTCCCCCATATATGAATTACTTTAACTTATTCTGTCACATATATCACTTAACGCCAATACCATTCTCCCCCATATATGAATTACTTTAACTTATTCTGTCACATATATCACTTAACGCCAATACCATTCTCCCCCATATATGAATTACTTTAACCTATTCTGTCACATATATCACTTAACGCCAATACCATTCTCCCCCATATATGAATTACTTTAACTTATTCTGTCACATATATCACTTAACGCCAATACCATTCTCCCCCATATATGAATTACTTTAACCTATTCTGTCACATATATCACTTAACACCAATACCATTCTCCCCCATATATCAAATACAATAAAACTTCGGTTTTCCTCGATAATCCGTCCGAAAACAATCGGCGAAATCCGAAACCGACGAAAACCGAAGAAATTATTTCCATATGAATTAGTGCAAATCCAATTAGTTTATTCTAGACACTCCAACATACATACAAACAACACATTTTATAGAGAATTCATATAGTGGTTAATACTACAAACAATAAGAACAATCAGCGAGGTCACGTGGACAATGAGATTTGAGTACATGTGGTTTTATCTTACGTACGTTAACATTTTGAAACAGAAAAATGCAAATTAAACATATTATACCGAATACTGCATACGCAATAATAACTTACGTGTAATTGTAGTAATAGCGCTCGTAATAAATAACAAAAGCACAAAAGATTAGCAACGAGGTCACGTGGGCACGCCGACGAAATCAGAGACAATCGATGAAAACCGAGACATATTTTTCGCGAAAAACATCCACGAAAACCGAAACCGAAACTCAATCTGTTCCATAATTACTATAACGCATGCTTTCCCAGAAATCAATTACTGTCACTTTTCCTGTTCTATACTTCAACTACTTTAATTTATTCTTCCAATCCAGCTGACACTTTAACGCCTACTCTTTCAGATATCTATTACTTTAACTCAATATGTCCCAGACATATATTACTTTTGTCCTCACATGTTACTTTTCTCATCTCACCCCAGACATATGTTACTTTTCTCCTCTCACCCCAGACATATATTACTTTTCTCCTCTCACCCCAGACATATGTTACTTTTCTCCTCTCACCCCAGACATATGTTACTTTTCTCCTCTCACCCCAGACATATATTACTTTTTCTCCTCTCACCCCAGACATATATTACTTTTTCTCCTCTCACCCCAGACATATAATACTTTTCTCCTCTCACCCCAGACATATATTACTTTTTCTCATCTCACCCCAGACATATGTTACTTTTCTCCTCTCACCCCAGACATATATTACTTTTTCTCATCTCACCCCAGACATATGTTACTTTTCTCATCTCACCCCAGACATATGTACTTTTCTCCTCTCACCCCAGACATATATTACTTTTCTCCTCTCACCCCAGACATATGTTACTTTTCTCCTCTCACCCCAGACATATGTTACTTTTCTCCTCTCACCCCAGACATATATTACTTTTTCTCCTCTCACCCCAGACATATAATACTTTTCTCCTCTCACCCCAGACATATATTACTTTTCTCCTCTCACATCCACCAGCTGCTGAGATCAATTGTGTCCCTTTCATTCTCCATTTACTGAGCACAATTGTTTCCCTTTCTTTCTGGAGCAAATGGCGTTCCTGTGATCTTGACGACTTGTGCTCTTGATCAGGTGGGAGATCTGGAGGACGCTCCATGGATTCTTGTTTGTACCTACCAGACCTGATGTGAGAACCGGTGAATGGTATATGCTGAGGCAGGCTTATGTGTGTGAGTGTGTATCTGGTTGCCTGTGTATGGTATTTATTTGAGCAACCGCTGGACATCATCTGGGTCGTGTGGTGATGCCCTCGTGTGGTGGTTTGTGATTTATAGAGAGAGAGAGAGAGAGAGAGAGAGAGAGAGAGAGAGAGAGAGATGAGAGAGGGAGAGAGATGGAGAGGAGAGAGAGGAGAGAGAGAGAGAAAGAGAAGAAAAGAGATGGAGGAGAGAGAGGAGGGAGAGGGAGGAGGGAAAATAGAAA
>JACEFZ010003278.1:0-29418 GCA_014155875.1 Cepaea nemoralis
CAGCGAAGAGTCATACTACTAATCGTTCCCACCGCTATCTGCTTTAAAGTTCTCCTGGTCTTCCCTCTCAGTTTTGAGATTCTGCCAGAACCCCTGCCGATCCCCGGCAATCTCATTCTTTCCACATATGGGTTCTCAGTCTGTTACATCGCCTCCTCCACCTAATCCCACAAATGCGTGACCGCCTCCCCCTTGTCCAGAGGCAATCTACCACCAAGAGGTGCATTCCCTGCCTGCCTATCAGCCTGTTCATTCCCCCGCACCCCCACATGGCCAGGGCAAAATATCCATACAATTCTTACGATCTGTGACCTCTGTAGCGACGATAGCCATTCCACACGAAACATTCCTTTCTCCACCTTACTAAGCATACTCTTTGAATCCGTAATGGATACAAAGTGTGTTGCAGTAGTCTCCTCTAACCATCGGAATGCCACTGTTACTTCCTCCACCTCCATTCTCATGCTGAAGGTCGTAGTCTCATATGTCACTCTCCTTTGTCAAGACTCGTGGTCTCGAGGTATGGTGTCCGCCTCGAGTACTGGAGGTATTGGGTTCAAGCCCCGGCGAGGACCCGGATGTTTTCATGTGGACTTCTAGTAAAAATTTCCCCTGGTCTCTGGGTAGTGAGATCGGACGCCCGTGTGTATTGTTGCGCACGTAAAAAATCCCTTGGCATTGTAAATCGAAAAAGAGTAGCCTAACGGCGCTGCCAGGGCAAAATTTCGAGTTAACAATCTACCCAAATATTTCATGATCCTCGCCGGCGCTACGGAGTTCGTGCACTGAGCTGAGTTTCTCCAGACTCAAGTTTGAGTTAGGAGAAGAACGGAGCACTTATGGGTTGCACCCGTGTGCCGTGATGTTGATCCGTCGACTAAACTAAACTAAACTAAACTAAACTAAACTAAACTAAACTAAAACCCACAACCACGACGTCTGTTTCTCACCACTGACCCATGGGTGTAGATGACTATGTCACCTTGATGTGTGTTGTTCTGGATCAGCTGTTGCACTTCAAAGTCTGTACGGCCCGCTGCCCATTCTCTGCACTCACGACCCATTGTTATTATTACATTGTGCCAGTTCGTCGTGTCTTCCGGAACTCCAAACCACTCTTTTCCATGTTTGATGATCTCTAGATCACACATCTATCGTATAGATATTTCTGCCTGCGCCATCCAGGAACTGCCTCGTCTTAGTCTATGACCCTTGACCATATACATGGCTTCATGTAGGGAGTGATCCCCATCTGCAGCAACTCTCAGGTACCATTTGGCCTGAAGCACCCTATGCATATCCGTCATTGTTGGTAGCGCCAGGATATGCCGCAGGCATATAATTGGTGTGTCCCTTATACACCCCAGGATTACCGGCATGGCAGCATTCTGTATGCGCTCCATTCTTTCAAGATGGCTCTTTGATACTGTCAGAAGCCCCAAACCATACTCATTGACATAAATTATTAACTTCTAAAAGAGCCTGTAAAGCATCAATGATCTACCCCGGTTGCTGCTATCGCTCTCAATGCATTAAGTCCCTTAACCGCTTTCACCACCAAAAGCTTCAACGTGATCCGTAAAAGACAAACACCTGTCAATGGTGATACCCAAGTACTTCATCTTACTATCTCTACTAAGAGGACATCCATTCAACACAATACCTGGGACATCTGCCTTGCCGATCCGATAATCCATGGTCAATATCACGCGGGGCCGCTACAGGAATATTTATTTCCAGATAATTTCCTGGTACCATTTTTAGACTCGACTGACCTGGGGAACCTGGTCAACTGAAGAAAATCTCCAACACTACACTCGCACAGAGCAGGAACTCTGTAGCACCAACACCGACCCTCGAAGGTCTTAGAAAACATGGCATTCTTCACAAGATCTGTATTTCTATGTGTTTTTTGTTTGTCAAATAGTCGAGTTTCCTCATCATATTGTGTGTTTTTATTCGGATTCCAGTATTCGATTGGCAGTAGCCAGCTCACTTATTTTCCAAACAAGCTGAATTCAATATACTCTTTGATATTTGCAGGGTTACAACGAACTCCGAATTGACATTGTCGACAAGAGAACTAACTATTTCGCTCAATACACGAACTTCAGAGTGGCAGACGAGTCATCTAATTACCGCATTGCCATTAGTGGATACTCTGGAAATGTTTACGACAGCATGGAGTATCATAATGGCAGCAGTTTTAGCACTCCTGACAGGGAAAATGACCTTTGGGACGACAACTGTTCCGTGAAGTTTCACGGATCTTGGTGGTACAATGCCTGTTTCTTTGCCAATTTGAACGGGGCGTGGGGAGAAACAGGCCGCTCGGGTATTGCTTGGTATTTTAGTTCAACTGACCACCGGAGGCCGCTGACTTTTACAGAGATGAAGATTAGATACTTAGAGAACCCCATATCGTAATTTGGCTGTATAACTAGATCGACCAGAGACTCTGTAGTTTACAATATTTCAGTATAAAAGGGTAATAGTCAGTTACACCTGTTGAGTTACATTTAGGTGTGTAGTGTCGATTATTATTTCAGGTTCAGAACTAATTATTATTTTATTGGTTTGTTCATAATTATTGAAGCTTTCATTTTCTTCACATTTGTTTTTGTTCAGTTCTATATTGTTTAGATTAAATAATTTTTTTTTTTTTTGCATTTTGCGCTGTTGAAGGCAGAACTTGTCACAAACATTACATTATTTGCATTTCACTTTAAGTTTGTTTTTGGCTATACACGGGTGTTTGTCCTACACTGTAAACAAATACCGCCGAATTAATAAAAGTCTAATTGCACAAAGATTGTGTGTGGTGTTTACTTCTGCATGGGTGTTAATGTTGGCCATTGGATGTATTTATTGTGGACATTGGGTATACTAATGTTGGGCACTGGGTATACAAATGTTGGACATCTTGTGTTTTAATGTTGGACATTGGGTGTGTTAACGTTGGACATATGTTGTGTTAATGTTGGATATTGGCTTTGTTAATGTTGGGCATTGGGTGTGTTAATGTTGGGCATTGGGTGTGTTATTCTGGAAATCCGATTTCTCTATTTACTCATTTAAATAACTCCCTTGTTTTCGCCGACTATGTATTGACAATTAGCCTGTCTTTCACCTTTCATTTGCAGTTAATGATGTGGCAAAATGGATAATGCCGTATCATCATCACAGCCTAGACCTCTCATATGTTGTTTATACTTCACCTCGACACCGCAAGGTACAAGAGGAACATTATGAGATTATATATATATAAGCATCCAAACATACCCATGTCCGCAAAACGACAGATAATAAACAGCATATTCACACCAACCCTATGCTATCAATCTCAAACCTGGACTTTATCCAAATTACACCTTCGCAAAATAAACACCTGCGAAATGAGATGCCTGAGGAGAGCTGCCAACTTAACAATCCCAGACCGAGTAAGAAATGCTACTATCAGACAGACTGTGGGATCAACACTTTGTGCCACATTTATTGAAAGACAGAAGATCAATTGGTTTGGCCATGTCGTTAGAATGCAACATCAGCATCTACCAGCACTGGCCTTACATCAAAGATCATCTGCGACGAGACCACGAGGACGTCCAAGAAGAAAATGGATTGACGACATCAGAGACATTGTACAACCACACGGAATGACACTATCCAGTGCCGTCCACCGGGCTCTGGAACGCAAATTATTCCGCCCCACGACGCTTGACGGCAGAAGTGGAAGATGATGATGATGATGCTGATGATGATATATATATATATATATATATATATATATATATATATATATATATATATATATATATATATATATATTCATACAGAGAGAGAGAGAGAGGAGAGAGAGAGAGAGAGAGAGAGAGAGGAGAGAGAGAGAAGAGAGAGAGAGAGAGAGAGAGAGAGATTACATAATTATGTGGTCACCTTGCAGTGAGAGGAAAGATATTGAAAAACGTCGTGACGATTAGAAAAAGTTAGTTTAGTTTAGTTTAGTCGATGGATCAACATCACGGCACACGGGTGCAACCCATAAGTGCTCCGTTCTCCTCCTAACTCAAACCTGAGTCTGGAGAAACTCAGCTCAGTGCACGAACTCCTGTAGAGCGTTGTGGAACGTGATGAGCACGGCAAAGCACGTAGAGCGCCCTGTTCATCTACTGCATGTGTATTCGTCTCCAGGCGTCTTGACATGTCTTGCCACTGGACTCAAATGGACTCAGGCGAGAGAGTGAGGTCGACGAATTGCGCAATTCTTCCTCACCTTAATCCATTTCATCGCGCAAGTCATTCTTCATCCGACTTCGCTCCATACTTTCAACCCCACTGGATGAAAGGAATGGTCATTATCATTCTTGATGGACAAACAACACACATGTCGTTAGAAGTCGTGGGCATAGATAACTGAAGTTCCAGCGCTTGTGACCAGTGCTTTTCCTCCAGTTTCCGCCATTATTCATGAGCAGTATTGTTCTAAGATCAAGTAAATTCCAATAAAAAGATGTCAATTGAAACGATATATTGATGGTGCTACTTAGAGCCTGTTCTTTTGCTATGGATGTGAAACTAGGACAATGAGCAGTCAAGCAGCTGAAAAACATCTGATGGCTGCAGAAATTTGGTTTCTGAAGAGGATGCAAAAACTACCATGGACAGACAGAAAAACCAATGACCAGGTACTACAGGAGACAAATGAAAATCGTAAATTGATTAGAGAAATTAGACGTAGACAGTCAACATTTTTTGGATATGTTATGAGAAGAAATGGATTGGAGAACTTAGTGACAATTGGCAAGATCGAGGGGATCAGACCAAGGGGAAGACCGAGAAGTAAATACTTGGATGGCTTGGCCACATGGCATGGTCGAGACAAATCAAATCAAATCAAATCAAATCAACTTTATTTTAAAAGGGTCACAAATTGGGCACGCGGGCCCGTCTTACATTCGGCCCTTCCAATCACTCATCTTTTGTTCATCAAGAGCATTATACATTCACATAGGATGAAAAAAAAACATTGTGAAATGAATGTTGTAAACATAGACAAGGCAAATTACTGACAATTGTCGTGAGCAGACTCATAACAATGTTACACATGGAGAAAACTGTGTACATATACAGTGTGTGACGTAATAAATAGTGATGCTCCCACACACACACAGTTACACACAGAGACAGGCACACACACACACATACACACACACACACACACACACACACACACACACACACACACATTCACTCTTACGCTCACTCATTCTTTCTCTCATTCACACTCACTGACTCTCTCACTCAAACTACAGTAATGTACATTAGTTTATATTATATATATATATATATATATATATATATATATATATATATATATATATATATATATATATATATATATATATATATATATATATATATAAATCGTTGTATGTATGTATGTATGTATGGATGTATGTGGATCCGTCCTTTATGCATTCGCGAACAGTCCATCCGATTGAGATGAAATTTTCTACACGTTTTCCTTTCATTCCTGTGCAACCAACTGTCATAGTTTTATCTATCAGCTATCAGCTATTACCTTCCTAAAATTTAATTTTGTAATTACATGACTGAACATAAGAAAATATAAAAAAATATTTAAAAAAAGGGATATAACTTTTAGTAGCATTGTTATATCTTAAGTTAAGTCCCCTGGCTATAGATATCTATATGAATTAAATGAGATGCTCCCCACCAGGGACTGGGTGCAGCCGGGCCAGGTCAGACAGACAGATAGAATGACAGATAGACAGACTGACAGACAGACAGATAGTCGGGAACGGGAGCCAAGTTTACTTTAGATAGATCTCTTCCAATCATATTTTCTATCTATTCTTCTATTCTATCTATATTTTGTTGTTATGTTCGGGCCGAACATAGATAGATAGATAGATAGATAGATAGATAGATAGATAGATAGATAGGTAGATAGATAGATAGATAGAAAGATAGATAGATAGATAGATCGGGAACGGGAGCTTATATGACTACTTATATGAATTAAATGAGATGCTCCCCACCAGGGACTAGGGGAAGTCTGGCCGGGTCAGACAGACAGACAGACAGACAGATAGTCGGGAACGGGAGCTTATATGACTACTTATATGAATTAAATGAGATGCCCCCCATCAGGAGCTGGGCAAAGCCGGGCCAGGTCAGACAGACAGACAGACAGATAGACAGATAGATAGATAGATAGATAGATAGATAGATAGATACATACATAGATACATACATACATACATACATACATACATACATATATAGATAGATAGATAGATCCCTGCCAGAGCCTGGGCGAAGCCGGGCCGGGCAGCTAGTATATATATATATATATATATATATATATATATATATATATATATATATATATATATATATATATATATATATATATATATGTATGTATGTATGTATGTATGTATGTATGTATGTATGTATGTATGTGTGCGTTCATGCGTGCGTGCGTGCGTGCATGCATGCATGCTGTCGTGTGTTTAAAGAATGAATGGCGTATTGGTTACTTGTTCTTCTTTACCACTTTAGTGTCGTCCCTGGAGTGAGGGGAATTAACACCCACATTATTTATTTTATCCAATATCTCTATCCTGGAGATATCCAGCCGACTCCGTCAACACACTCCCTCAATCTGAAGACACCTTCCTCTCACTCTTACTCACCCCTGGATCATGCCCCCTCTCATTCTTCCCCAACATAACATACTTGACAACTTCTCGCTTCAACAAATAAAAACAAGAAATTTATTAAAGCAAAGAGTATATGTAGGAGAAGTGTGTGTATAAGGTGTAGAATGTGTGACGTGTATTCTAAATCGTCTATAGACTCAGATCAGTGTTCAAGAGTAGTCATTCTCATCCTGTGCTGAAGACACACCAGCACCATATTCCAGACAAGCAACCTCACCCAGGTGATGCTCCTCCGGTCACGTGAAGACTTCCTCCGTTGTCTCTGGAACCACTAGGATGCTTGGACACCCCTGACAAACACTGTCTAATGAGAGTCTGATTCACACTATGAACTTCCTCGGTTATTTAACGGATTGTTAATCAGGAAATTCTAATCCTATTGTCACTGTTATTGGAGAAATCTTAATGGATCTAGAGTCACTGGTTCTAAAGATTCCTCATATTAACACCACAATCTAACTGTTCTGGGTATCATTATAAATTATGCAATGTTCTGACTGTTCATTGATACATCTATCACTTGGCTAAATCTCAATCTCATCAACATGTCCTGCTCAGCAGAAGCCAGGTTCCCGCAAACCAACTTGGGTATAAGCCCTATGTAGCGGCCTCTCAGCAACCTCTGTCTTCAGATTCTGAGCGATCATCTTCTAAATTTGTGTTGGTCCCACCGCTGAAAATCACAGCACACATACGTGGACCTGGAAATTGAACCTGTAGAATAGAGAATACTATGGTGAGGGCAACTCAGTCCTGGCCAGAATTAGGTAAGTGTAGGCCAATAACAGCACTCAGATCTATAACAGAGATCCGATCTCTGTCATACGGCCAAATAACTCAATCATATGATCTGAGACATGGCAACACCAGGAAAGAATAAAGGAACGGGTAGAAACCCAGCAGATGCCCTACTGGAAGATCCTACCATTACACATACCTCTTCTCCCTCTCAACCATCCTTAATCTCTCTAATTATTATCCCACTACATTGTCCTCAACTTCCTGAGTAAAATGATATCTCACATAAGCTAGTTGAAGCCACACAATAGAATACTAGTGCCGACGCTCCAATGATACTTTCTAGCACCGCACTATAGAACATTCTATCACTAATCATAATACATTATATCACTGCACAGTACTGTACTGTATTCCTAATCATACTCTTAAGTTAGATATAATTAATTGCCTACCATATGTCTATTCCAGTTGCTACTCGAGAAACTAGGCAATCCTACTGGATCTATGTCCGCGGATACCTATCACCACTTCGACATTCTAGTTCCTCTTATATAACACAGCTCGGAATAATCCACAATCCTAACACTTCAGAGTGTTTTTCTCGACTCCCTCCACCTGTTTACCGCACTGGGTTTCATATGGGTGCTTGAGTGAGTCACCAGAAAGTCCAGACGCCAATCAGTCCAGAATCTGGCTTTGTCCTCCTGTTTCCAGACTAACCAGAGTCAATTAGCTGTCAAGTTTCCTTTTCATCTGGGGAGTTCTTTGTCTCATCCAACAAATATCCGGCTGTCTGAAATCCAGAGACCTTTCCCTCACATCCCAGAATCCTTCTGACCTCTAGCAGACATCTGTCCATTACTTTCAACGGCTAACTCCCTTTTTGTAGACAAATGTCGCCAGTACACACCTCTCGAACAACATCCTGTCATCAAACTGTCGACTGTATGTAGACAACGCGACGTGACTCCCTTTGATCTCATACACACTTGTCGACCAGGTGCAGACAATATACCGACGTATTTTCCTCAGTTAGTTCTACATCAAAGGGTCAATTGTGTTTGCAAACCCAATGTCGGGCTTAGCTGTCATTGATCGACTGACAAGTTTATTTATCCTGTGACACATGCATGCATGTATGTATGTATGTATGTATGTATGTATGTATGTATGTATGTATGTATGTATGTATGTATGTATGTATGTATGTATGTATGTATGTATGTATGTATGTATGTATGTATGTGTGTATGTATGTATGTATGTAAGTATGTATGTATGTTGTTTATGCGTTCGCGAATGGTCCATCCGATTGAGATGAAATTTTCTACACGTCTTCTTCTCATTCCGGTGCTGCCAACTGTCATAATTTGTTAGTGTACAAACAGTTATTTACTTAATTAAACTTAATATTTTAATTTACATTATAATTTATATATAGCGAGGGTACATAACTTTTAATAGCATTACTATATATGTAAAATTATTGCATATTTCTCAAATAGGTGGACCTTTTCGCTACAGTTATCTACAGGCATATGCGTTATAATCCTCCTCCTCCTCCTTCCCCCTCTCCTCCTACCCCTCCACCTCCTTCTCATCCTCCTCATCATCCTCCTCCTCCACTCACTCACTGTTTCCCACATTCATTCACTTTCTCCATCTTCATTCACTTTATCTCTAACTCTCTTACTCTCTCTCTCTCTCTCTCTCTCTCTCTCTCTCTCTCTCTCTCTCTCTCTCTCTCTCCCACACGCACACACATATATAGTGAACAGTCAAAGTTAAACAATTATAATGAACAATTATACCAGCAAATGAATTATGGTGGCATATAGTCGGTATGGATTAAGTATTGAAAGAGTTTTCGGTTAAATGTGTAGGGACTCATTGGAGTTTTCAGATCTGGAGGAAGATCATTCCATAAGTGAGCACCAGAATAGGCAAAACATGCTTTGAGGAAGGAAGACAGGAACACTGAGCTGATCCACGACTCTGGTGATCGAGTGAAATGGCGAGTCATGACCGCCC
Organism: Cepaea nemoralis; assembly: GCA_014155875.1. Taxonomy (NCBI): domain Eukaryota; kingdom Metazoa; phylum Mollusca; class Gastropoda; order Stylommatophora; family Helicidae; genus Cepaea; species Cepaea nemoralis. The sequence continues at coordinate 9,522 of JACEFZ010003278.1, forward strand.
ACGCCTTCCGGCATGGAACGTGATTGATTGATTGATTGATTGCTAGACCTGTCATATGTTCCTTACCTACTTCGTTCGTATATTATGCATCCAAAGTGTTGTCGTTATGAGTACCAGACACATTTCAGGATTGTGAATATTATTTGAAATAACAATGATTAGGAAAGGAACTATCGTACCCACCGTTACGTTGTGGGTTAGAACATGTGAAAGCCACATACTTCACTTATAAAGAGCGGCATCTGCTAACACGCCACATTTACCTTCATGAAGAGCCGCTGTTGTTAGAACATTCAATGATAGTGACGTATTGAATATGATACTTTTATTTTTCTGAATTGCGTCTTTTATCTGACCTAGCCCTGTTGTTGCTTGATTAGACATTAAAGAGACAAGGAAAAGACACATGAAGTGCACTATTCAATGGAGAGATGAAGTAGATGCAATAACCTTTTGTGGCGAACATAGTAGGCAGCAATGCCAGGAACAACTATCTCGGAACAATCATAACATCTGATGGGAGATGCCTTGAAGGGATTAGAACAAGAATCGTCATGACCTAGGTAGCTTTTTGCAAGATGGAAAACCTACTGACCAATAAAAGATGTCAATTGCAACGAGAAAAGAAGACTTTAGGTGGTACATAGAACTTGCTCTTTTGTATGGATGTTGAACGTGGACAATGAGCAGACAAGCTGAAAAGCATCTGATGAGATAGCAAATTTTGTTTCAGAAAAGCAAAAAGGCAATGAATATCATAGACAGACAGAAAAGCCAATGATCAAGTCCTACAAGAAACAAATGGAAACTGTACACTGATTAGAGATATTAGACGAAGACAACAACATGTTTTATCACGCTATAAGAAGGACTAAACTAGAGAACCTGGTAACAACTAGCACGATTGAGGAGAAAAGAACATTGGGAAGGCAGAGAAGTAACTATTTTAATGACTTGGCCACGTGAAATGGTCGGGACAAGAGCACAGAGCTGATCCACTACTCTGGTGAGCGTGTAAGATGGCAAAACATGACCGCCCACGCTTATCGGCGTGGCACGTGATGATGATGCTAGCCAGTTGAACACTGGGAAAGATATATGCGGACAGATACAACCGATGGGCAACACATAATACTATAAGCAATAATACTACCGCTACTGGCGCCTTGTCGTAATGATAGACGTCATTGTCATTGGCACCTTGCCATCTTGACAGACGATAGCTTGTGCTTCAAAATGGCATAATAACGTTTACCCATGGCGGTAGCTAATGTGAATGGTAAGGCCAATTCCCGCTGTAAATGTTCGTTCACAGTGGGTGCATGTGATCACGTGGTTATTTCCACCATCATGCACCATCTTACGTCTCACACGCTCGGTGTGTGACTTATCTGCAATAATTTTCTCCTTTGTCTTTATTCCACCGACGTATGTATGCTATATAATCTATGTATGCTATGTATGTTTTGTATGCTAATTACACTGATCAACCAATGTAATAAAGTGCAAAAGGGCAAAATTTCGAGTTACAAATCTATCCAAAGTATTTCAGAATCCTCGCCGATGCAACGGAGTTCGTGCATTGAGCTGAGTTTCTCTAGACTCAGGTTTGAGTTAAGAGGAAAACGGAGAACCTATGGGTTAAGCCGTGTTTCAAATGTGTAATACCTAACTATCTAGGCTTAATTAAATTGGCTTGTGTAAAATGTTTAAATGCTTAACTATCTTGGTTTAACTATTGTCGCTTATTTCAAATATTGTGATAGAATTTCATATTTGCGTTGTGTCCTTCTACAAGCTTCTCCGTTGATTTTAATACATGTTTATATCTAAAAACTACAGATTGAGAGACGGTTGCCATTGCTCCTTCAACTATGACATCAACGATGCCAGTTATACTGATTTTGGCATGTCTGACAATTGGCGGGCACTGTATTCTTGATGGTATGTTATTTTAGTAATTGTAATTTAGTGAAGCTAAGTCGCAAAGACATCTTATCACAAACATCAGAATAACTAACAGTCATCAATTTTGGGCGCATTATGAGAAAACTGGAACATGTGACAACAAGAAAGATTTGCTGAAAGAGAGATAGTAGAATTGAATTGAAATGAATTGAATTGAAATGAACTTTGATTTGAATTGAACGTTATTTAATAGGGTTACTAATTGGGCACGTAGGCCCGTCTTACATTCTGCCCTTCCAGCATGAAGACAGCATGAGAGTCTTATGTCATCGCATTGAGATGAGTCACCCCACGAATTGATCAATACCGTCGGAGATCGCAATTTTGTAGAGAAGCATGATCGCCCACGACAGCCGGCAAAGATCTGTGTTATGATGATGATGAACTAACATTTATGACAACAATGTTGTGACAATTCAGACAATTTGTGGCGAGAGAGATAGAGGAAGACAGCGAGAAAACAATTCTTGACAGTCCTGTCTCCTAGCATAGACGGGAGTCAGCTCACGAATTGATACACGCCGTTGGAGATTGCATGAGGTTGATAAGCATTATTGCCCATGCTAGCCGACAAGGCACTTGATGATGCATCGAAATTGGCTTATTTTTACTGGTATTCCTATGGTTGTGAAACATGGACAATAATCAGAGATGACGTAGGTCACCATGGCCGAATGAATAAGAACGTGTATTCTGAAATATCCGGTGTGTTGATGCCGAGGTAAAGGGTTCAACCCCTACACAGAACAATTAAACTAAATGTTGATTTCTCGCCCTTGACTTAGGGACGCAAATTACAAACACCTCTGAAGTCGAAATGAGTTTGCCTGAAGGCGAGGGACACAGGTAATAGAGAAAGCTAATCCACACGTAATATTCAGTCCAGCACCATTACAAGTAGTGTGTATGGACTACGCTTGAGTTCAAAGCGAGCGAGCGAAAAAAACAATCAGAGATGACAAACATTTAGTGGCAGTGTAAGTGTGGTTTCTGAGGACAACTCAAAGGATATGGTGACGGAAAGAAAAAAGAATGAGGATACCATAGAAGATATAAGTGGAAACAGGAAATCGATTAGATAATTTGGACGTAGACAGTGGCAATTTTCGAAGTTTTTTTTTGAAAAGAGCAGGGTGATATATCACTTGGATGGCGTAGCAACATGGCATAACTGGGTCAGAACACATATTTGATGTAAGGAACTGGTGACCAAACGAGATGGCGCACCATAATCGCCTAAGCTTGTCGGCTTGGCACATGATGATGATGATGACAACTGTGTTCAACGTGATGATTGGGTATGTGAGAAAGGCAATTTGTAATACATACGTTACATTACAAGTTGACAGAGGCAGTTTGGAATTCATACATTACAATTTATCTTGACAAAGGCAATTTGGAATTCATACGTTATATTTTATCTTCACAGAAGTAATTTTAAGTTCATACATTGTATTTCATCTTGATTGGTGCAATTTGTAATTCATACGTTACATTTAATCTTAACAGAGGTTTTTTAGAATTCATACGTTACATTTCATCTTGACAAAGGCAGTGTGTAATTCATAGGTTGCCATTCATTTTGACAGAGATAATTTGTAACGCATACGTTACATTTAATCTTGGCAGAGGAAATTTGTAATTCATACATTACATTTCATCTTGACAGAGGTAATTTTGGAATCCATGCTTTAAATTTCATCTTGATAGGGGCAATTTGGAATTCATACATTAGATGTCATCTTGGCAGAGGCAATCCTGAATATGTATATGTCGGCAATGAGCATTGTTTTTTTAAATTATTTTTTTTTTAAATTGTTGCGTATCCCTTACGGGACGTTGCAGTCGACACCAGCATTTTCAGCTGTTATTGATGTACTAGGCAAGTGTTACGTTCAGTAGTTTGCCATTGCTTTCTGAACGACCGGCTCCCAAACCAGCACGTTATAACACAACGCGACACGGTCTGCTGTACAAATTGGTCGCAGCTGAGCTTCGAACGCCTGGTACCCGGCTCACGAACCGCGTTCGCAAGCCTTTAGCCACGAAGCCGGCAATGAGCTAGCAATGAGCATACAATCTAAAACAAAAATATATACATTTAATGGTAGTGGAAGTGTGATTTCTGAGGTAAACCTTTAGAATACCATGAACAGACAGAAATACCAATGAGCAAGTCCTACAAAAGGTAAATGAAAACGTAAACTGATTAAATAAATTATAGTAGACAGTCAAGAAATTATAGGTACGTTATGAGAAGAATAAATACTAGAGAACTTAGTGACAACTGGCAACAATTAGGGGAAAAGAATAAGGGGCATGTTGACAACAAAAATATCTGGATGGCGTGGTCACGTTACATGATCGAGACAAGAACACAGAGCTAATCCACGACTTTGGTGATCGTGTGAGATGGCGAAACATGACTGTCTACTCTTATCGGCATGACACTTGATGAGGACACTAGTTTAAATTTATCTTTACAGATCAATCCTGAAAGCATAGTTTACATTTCTCGTTACAGAGGTAATCTTGATTTCATGGCTGACCTGAACGGTGAGTTTGATAACAAGGATCAGAAAGACGCTGGATCTACCGAGCATGACCTTATTGAGTCCAGAATTATACCCTTCCAGTTGCTTTCTGTATGTCCGGTAAGTTGAACATTACTGAATTCTACACAAGAAGTTCAGATATGACTAGTCAGATATGACTGAGCTACCGTAATGACAGTAGACGGTACTACCTGCTTTCTGTTAGCGCCGAACGTTGGGCGGCGCTTACCAAACCCGACACCCCACATTGTGCCAACGGCTTCGGTCGGAAGAGCGCAATTGGGAAGGTACAAGCCTTACCCTGGTGCGAGGAAATACAACCTAAAGAAAAAATGTCTTAGAGGGCAGACAGACAATAAGCCTTGGTTGGCAGCTGGTCTAGGATCGAAGCTCCGACATGCGGACAATTAGAGCATTGCTTTGCTGATCAGGCAGCTTCTACAGCTTGTATTGTTCCAGATGTATAGGTGTTACCTTTCCTCTGGAGTGAACTAGGCAGTTCGAGAGAGGGATCATGCTGCAGTGGCAACAGATGATCTCTATATTTTAGCCCAGGCTTTGTACTATGGAGAGGCAATAACTCCATCCCTGGTCTTAACCGGTCTAGGAATCAAAGCGAGAGGCAACTGTTACGGGTTATAAGTCCTTGTCAGTTGGCGTAGACATGGGGCGCCACGCGTTGCCTCTGACGGTGGGAGACACCTATAGGTGTCACTGATCAGCTACTGCCAGCCTCAATCTTGGCAGCCCCCGGCCAATTGGGTGCTGATCCGTCACAGCCTGCCTGCTTCAATGGGTGCTTGGGGCTAGGACAAAATCTGATTCGCAGGCTGTAAAACCAATGCACCAGGTACTAATTAAAAGAAAAGAAAAAGAAACCTCAAGCTACGGCATGCAACCTGGAACGTGAGAACCATGTGTCCAGGATTTTCTACTGACTTAACCAATATTGACGTTGTAAGAATAACGGATGCGATTGATTCCGAACTCAATCGTCTTTACATTGATATCGCTGGCCTGCAGGAGACTCGCCTCGCCGAGGAAGGGCACTCAGGAAAAACAATTACACCTTTTTTTGGAAGGGTAGAGGGCAAGCAGAAAAATGGCAACACAGTGTGGGCTTTGCAGTGAAGAATTCGCTACAGGGAACGATTGAAATTCCAGCAGGAGGTAATGAAAGACTATTATCACTGCGCTTGGCAACCTCTTGTGGTTTTGCCACCATTATTACTGCATAGTGCACCGACACTCGATTCCTCTGATGATGTGAAGGACTCGTTCTATGAGGAGTTAGACTCCATTAATCAATGCAGTTCCAAACTTCGACTACATTGATATGCTCGGTGATTTCAATGCTAGTGTGGGCAAGGACTCGAGTTCATGGCCAGCGCGCCTTGGAAAATACAACATCGGTCGCATGAGCGAAAATGGGCAAATGCTGTTGGAGCATTGCACCAGAAATGACCTATGTATTACAAACTCCTTTTTTAAAACAAAAGAGCTGCATAAGGTCACATGGAAACATCCAAGATCCGGCCATTGGCACCAGCTGGCCTTCATCATCACACGGAGACATCTGAACCATACATCATTGACTCTAAGTTACCACAGTGCTGACTGTGATGCGGATCATTTTTTGGTTGTTTCAAGGGTTAGACTGAGACCAAAGAGAATCTACACAGCTAACCCCAAATCTAGCCCCAGGATTAATATTAGCAACCACGTCTGCCTTGTCATGCATCAATACTCCACCAAGTTTTGCAGTGCCAGCCAATCTGTCCGCCTGTTCATTCCCCAGCACACCGGCATGACCCGGAGTAAAGATCCAGGCGATGCTTGCCACCCGTGACCTCCGAAGCGAAGCATGCCACTCGGCACGAAGCTTGCCTGTCCTCACCTTCCTCAGCATGCTTTCTGAGTCAGTTACCCAACATGTTAACTGTCTATGTCTAATTTCTATAATCAATTTCTCATCTGCTTCTTGTAGAACTTGCTCATTGCTTGCTCATGTCTGTCCATGGTAGTCTTTGCATTTTCTACAGAAACCACATCTCCCATGCAATTAGATGCTATCCAGCTTGTCTGCTCATTGTCCACGTTTCAGATACAAACAAAAGTACAGATTCTGTGTAGCACTTCAACACTCTTGTTCTCGTTGCAATTGACCTCTTTTTATTGGTCAGTATATATTCCATCTTGCAAAATGCTTCCTTCGCCAAAGCGGGACTTCCACATAACTTCAGCTCGCTCCCTCCCTCAATGTTTGTTCTTATGAGTCAAATAGCACAGTGGACACATTTGTTTTAATCATTGCAAAGCACACATCGTTGAAATGAGAATCAGTGGTACTCGTACGCATTAAAAGTGTTATCGTTTCCATGTGATTATTATTTTTTTTCCCACCCGTACAAAACGTTGATTCCATTTTGTCTATTTGAAGCAGAGCTGTGGTATTTTGTCTTCATCCCAAGTTATTCATCATTTGTTACCTGGGTTAGATTCATCGGGTAGAGTAGTTAACCATTGTCATTGGCACCTTGCCGTCTTGACAGACGATAGTTTGTAAGGGATGGAGTTATTGCCTCTCCATAGCACAAAGCCTGGACTAAAATATAGAGATCATGTGTTGCCCATGCAGCATGATCTGTCTCTCGGCCTGCCTAGTTCACTCCAGAGGAAAGGTAACACCTCTACATCTGGAACAAGACAAGCTGCAGAACCTGCCGGATCAGCAAAGCAATGCTCTAATTGTCCGCCTGTCGGAGCTTCGATCCTAGACCAGCCGCCAACCAAGGCTTAGGGCCTGGTCTGCCCTGCCATGACACTTTGTCTTTAGGTTGCATTTCCTCGCACCAGGGTAAGGCTTGTACCCTCCCAATTGCGCTCTTCCGCCCGAAGCCGTTGGCACAATGTGGGGTGTCGTGTTTGGAAAGCGCCGCCCAACGTTCGGCGCTAACAGAAAGCAGGTAGTACCGTCTACTGTTATACGGTAGCTCAGTCATATCTGACTAAGACCTGACACAATAACAATATTAATAATGATAATATAAATACACAACATGTAGTAAGCTCACAACATACAATACCAACAATGAAATTATCAATAACTTTGAGCTTTTCTTTATTTTAGCATCATTTGACAACCACTCAAGCAATGGAAACTGAATGGAAGAGTTGATGCTGAGTAGTTAACCATATCACTGTCTTAACGTGGAGACACTTCTACCTCCGTTCTTTCCATACATTTACACATAATCTAACTCCCCCAGATCATCTCCATGTGAGATTCTCTGGGTGAAATGTAGTCAATGGTAACTCCCCAGTATCTATGATACTCAGCCGGGAAATGAAGATAATGGTAGCATATCTCATCTTGTTCCTCTTGCACCTTGCCGGTGTCGAGGTGAAGCATAAACAGCATGAGGGCCCTTTAATGGGCTTCATACATTGAGACTCCCATGGACTCTGTTATTCCCTCTGTCTATTGCTTACATGGTTGACCTCTTCTTCTGATTTTATTTGGTCAGTAAACCATTGCTCGTTGTTTATACTGTCACTTGGTAGCTTAGTTTTGTGGCCGAACCATTTCACTTGCTGTATTCTAATGAAACCTACCGCTGATATTACCCCCACTGTAGGCCCGATTTAATTATTTCAAGATATGGGCAACCCCTCTTTGTGTATGTTGTACCGACATGAAAAGAAGACATAAACAGCACATCTCGTGCTCTAATGTTCTCCGGCCATGAAATGAGACATATACAACCCATCTCCATATGTGTTGTCTGGTATTGAAATGAAGACATTGACAACACATTAGAAAACTGTAAAACAAGGTGTGTTGCTCTATTACAGAACTAAAACACTTTACCCAAGCATTTTCCACTCACTACACCTGGCTGCTTTGACTCACTTTCAAATGGTACGTGTCCTTTTAATCACTGGTTATTCCTATAGGGTTGTCACTCAAATTCTTAGTGTAGATTATCTGAGATTTCTACACAATTTCAACTCGACCCCTCAAAGGTTTGTCTTATAATTCAGATAGTGAAATGGAAACACTGTTTTTAATAATTACATGTCAAACAATATCAGAATGCTGAAGAAAGGCAACACTTGAAACGGAGAAAATAGCATCACAAGACAGACAAAAAGAGCATGTTACATGAAAACAGCAGCATCAACAAGACCAAATAGCCAGAGTACCGACAACAAGTCATCCTCCATTTGAACATACAGTTCATCGTTGAAGAAGAAAGCAGCAAGAACAAACACAAGCAACTTGCACATCCATCATCGCATAAGGCAGCCACCGAAATTCCGGTAAAAATCGTCTCCAATTATCTTCTTCTTCTTTTTGTTCACTCGCTTAAACTCGAGTGTAGTCCTTACACTGTTTAAAGTAGTAAAGGACTGAGATTTGCGTGTGGACTTGCTTTCCCTTTTACCGGTGTCCCTCGCCATTCAGGCGAGCCCACTCCGACTTCAGAGGTACTTGTAATTAACGTCCCCAAGTAAAGGACGGAGAACGTTTAGGATAGCACAGCTGAGGGACACGGGTCAAGAGGCTTTCGGCCTTATCCCTCAGTTGATAGTCGCAGAATGCATATCTGAACCAGTCATATAGTGATAGGCTTAATATCTCACTGCCAGTGTGCAGTGATTTATAGGCCAGGCCCTCATATCCGAGGATAATGGCTTAGAGACGTTCAGCCATATTCCTCGGCTGGGAGCCTTATCGTTTTAGGTTTCTAGATCAAAAACGCCTTCTTACAGTGTCCAGACAGGGTGAGTTTTCCCGTGTTGAGTCAAATTAACAAGAATTCCATCCTTGGATAGCCGTTCATGCTAGGACACAGATAAGTGAAATTTATACTTTCGTGTATTTGTTAGTCTATTTTTGTTTGTTTGTTCTGTGCTGACGAAGGCTCTGGCCGCAACGTCCATTTTGTTTTTTGTAGTTGTGCTTTGGTAAAGCTCACAACCTACTTCTCGTTTTTCAGTGATTCATTCATTGAGTCAAGTTAAGCCCAGGCACCACTCCTGGTATTGCCCTTCCGTAATTCCTTTAAGTTTCAGCTTTGCAACCATACTTCGCCCGGAACCCAAACACTTTGGTTTCCCGGAAGCTGCCCGCAGAGTCATCGAAGCAACTCCTGCGGATCGCTAGTCGGCATCCTTTATGGTCAGAACTACGACGGTATCTGATCGTCTTCGCGCCTCTGACTTTCGTTCTTGATTAATGAAAACATCCTTGACAAATGCTTTCGCAGTAGCTCGTCTTGCGACGATCCAAGAATTTCACCTCTGACGCCGCAATACGAATGCCCTCGTTTGTCCCTGTTAATCATTTTCTCCAATTACGAAAACCAACAAAATAAAACCGAGGACCTATTCCATTATTCCATGCACCATTATTCAGGCAGCCGAGGCCTGCTTTGAACACTCTAATTTTTTTCAAAGTAAACATGCCGGCCAACCGTGACGCTCAGCGAAGAGCACCCACGGGAGAGATCCGGCAGACGGTAGGGCAGGAACAACGGACAGTGACACGGCGCGAGCCAGACCGCCCGCCTGCACCTGAGATCCATCTACGAGCATTTTAACTGCAACAACTTTAATATACGCTATTGGAGCTGGAATAACGAGGCTGCTGGCACCAGACTTGCCCTCCAATAGATCCTCGTTAAAAGGTTTAAAGTGTACTCATTCCAATTACGGAGCCTCGATAGAATCCCGTATTTTCATTTTTCGTTACTACCTCCCCGTGACGGGAGTGGGTAAGTTGCGCGCCTGCTGCCTTCCTTGGATGTGGTAGCATCACAACACAGCCGGAGTGGACACAAATAAAAGCATCCAGAAAGAAATGTACAGCACTCAGCGTTATAACAAGCACACAACTCCGTAGTTGGGCGACGAAAATGAGTCCTACTGCTCGAAAGAATCGGGAAAATCCAATAGCAAGCAATGCCCAAAGACAATCGACTCTCCAAGGTAACCGAGATGCCTACCTGTTCGTTAGTTGTACAGGTACTCCGGTTGAAATGAATTGTATACGTTATTTATATAGCTTTCTTAAGCTGTTTACATACAGTCAACTCTTTAACGATCCTAGCCATGAAGAAAAGTTTCTTATTTATATGATACAACAAGGAACGAGACAGCAAGATATTATAGGAACATACCATACACCAATGAAACACAAGCTACATTTCGATTGCATTGTGGTGTTACAACATGATCCAACTAACTGTCGACAGGATGGTAATCCTGATTACAATCTTCTCTCAGAGAAAGATGTCTTTCCGTCTCGCCAATCTGTATATGAATAGCTGATTGTAGAATAAATTATTCATAGACTGCATTCAAGTGGCCTTCATACACCATGCTGTTACGATACGCAGGCAATTTACGGACATAAATAACAAACAATAAAACTATATCCCATTCTTGTGTGTTCGACTACAGGACCCTCTGATGCTCATTGAGGTGTCAGTCAATGGGAGTATGTCTATACTACAGATCGGTGAACCAAGAATAGATCCACTCAACCCAAAGATTCTCAATATCAAGATGCACAACTTCACCAATAACAGTCGATACAAGTGAGTTTACTTCCATTGCACTATTCACAATATCAATCAATCAATCAATCAATCAATCAATCAATCAATCAATCAATCAATCTATTTATCTATCTATCTATCTATCTAACTATCTATCTATCTATCTATCTATCTATCTATCTATCTATCTATCTATCTATCTATCTATCTATCTATCTAACCGTCTGTCTATCTATCTGTCTGTCTATTAGTCTGTCTATCTATTCACCTGTCTGTCTGTCTGTCTGTCTGTCAATCGATATAGACACAGGGGGATGCGTGGGTGGGTGCGGAACAAGTGAGTGGATAGGTGCGGTATATGTGGGTGGGGGATGTATGTGTGTGGGTTGGAGGATGTGTGTCTGGCTGGGTGGTTGTTGGTGTGTTGTTGGGTAGTGGAAGATGTGTGGGTGAGTGTGTGTGGTTTATGAGATGGGTGGAGGGATGTGTGTGTGTGTAGATGGGGAGATGTGTGTTGCTAAGGGATGTGTGGGTGGGGGTTGGGTGTTTGGGTAGGGGAATGTATGTGTGCCTTTGTGTGTATGTGTGGGTGGGGGTATGTGTGGGTGGGTGGTGATATGTGTGTGGGTGGGAGATGTGTCTCATATTATGGTAATATGCATTATTTATGTTTACAACATTCATTTGACAATGTTATATTCCTGTGTGAATGTATCATGCACCATTGATGAACGAAAGGGACGCAGAGGTGTTTCCAAGACACCAGAGCCAGGTTATATACTGGCCAAGACCTACTAACACGTCCTAGCCGTGCGTCCTGGGCAACAGGTTCCTTCGGGGTCCTGGCTAACGTTTTAGGATCACTGATTCTTCCGAAGTCGGAGAGTATCTGCCTGCACGGCGAGGAACCACCAGTCTGCACACCAATAAGCTAGACATGGGACAACGGATACTCACGCAAATCTCAGGTCCTGTATGACATCACACTGATGTTGGACAACAGGATGTCTACATTCGACATACAGGACTTCGCGCTGGAGTTCACAGCCAGTGAACACAATCAATCAATCAATCAATCATGTGTCATGCCGGAAAGCGTGGTCTGCCGTGACTCGCCATTTCACTTGATCACCAGAGTCGTGGATCAGTTCAGCGTTCCTGTCTCGTCCATGCCATGTGGCCAAGCAATCCAGGTATTTTTCTCTAGGTCTTCCTCTTGGTCTGTTCCCTTAGATCTTGCCAGTTGTCACTAAGTTCTCCAATTGATTTCTTCTCATAACATGTTCAAAAATTTTTGACTGTCTACGTCTAATTTCTCTAATCAGTTTACGATGTTCATTTGTCTCCCGTAGTACTTGGTCATTGGCTTTTCTGTCTGTCCATGGCATTCGTTGCATTTTCCTCAGAAACCACACTTCTGCAGCCATCAGATGTTTTTCAGCTTGACTGCTCATTGTCCAAGTTTCACATCCATACAAAAGAACAGGCTCTATGTACCCTATCAACACTCTTTTTCTCGTTTCAATTGACATCTTTTTATTGGTCAGAATGTATTTCATCTTGCTAAAGGCTACTTTCGCCATGGCGTTTCTTGTTTAATCTCTTCAAGGCATCTCCCATCAGATGTTATGACTGTTCCGAGATAATTGTACCGATTCACTTGTTGAAGAATATTCCCATTTACTTGTATATTACATTGTGGTACTTTCGTTATTCCGTGTGACGACCATAACCTGTGTCTTCTTACAATTTAATTCCAACCCCAGCTGCTCACCGTGTACAACAACCACGTCTACTAATTGTTGCAGATCATGTGCATTGTCTGCAATCAATACTGTATCATCTGCATATCTAATGTTATTGATGTTTCTTCCTCCAATGCTGATTCCATTTATATCTTCTACATTCCTGAAAATATTTCACTGTATAGGGAAAAAAGATCTGGAGACATTACACATCCCTGCCTAACACCTCTCTTAATAGGTTGATATTGTCCCACTTCATTATCAATCCTTATGGCAGCTTGTTGTTTCCAATATATGTTTTTTATAAGTCTAATGTCTTTCCCATCAATTTGTAAATCTGCAAGCATATCCACCATGTTGACTGTCTAACTCTATCAAAAGCCTTTGTGTAGTCAATAAAGCAAAGATGTATATCCGTGTGTGTCTCTTCTATGTCCCACAAGTAAACTGTAGAGAGAGAGAGAGAGAGAGAGAGAGAGAGAGAGAGAGAGAGAGAGAGAGAGAGAGACAGACAGACAGACAGACAGACAGACAGACAGACAGACAGACAGATAGACAGACAGAGACACAGACAGAGACAGAGACAGAGTCTGTCATCTGTCATCTACTGCCTATAGCACCTTGCAGGGCAGGGGTTCTTGAGCCTCAGGAATTAAGGCCGCCTGGCTACTGCAGTCGCCGCGAACTGTGCAGATTAGGTTATTCTTTCTCCACCCGACAGAAAAAATAAAATAAAACCTACACCTTACCAAGAGTTCGAACCCGGGTCTCAGGAAGTAAAACTTCGCATTCTAGCCACTGGGCCAGAGAGAAAGTAATCATAATAAATTGTACCACTGTAATTTCCTGCTATGGGGCTGTGATATGAAAACATCTGGTGGCAGTGGCAATGTGGTTTCTGGGGACAATGCAAATAACATCACGGACAGACAGAAATACCAATGATCAAGTTCTACATGATGCAACTGTTTAGGGAATGAACGAACGAACGAACGAACTTTATTTTCAAGTCTTACATTAAAATACATTCTTAGGCCCGTCTTACATTCGGCGCTTCCAATCACTCATCTTTCGTTCATTAGTGCATAGTGAATTCACAAAGGAAAGAAACATTGTCAAATAAATATTGTAAGCATAAACAATGCAGGTTACCATGTTATGAGACAATCCCCCACCCCCACCCACCCACCCACCTATCCCCTATCCATTCGCGTGTCCCACACACACACACACATCCACCACCCAACCACACACATACCCACAGGCACATACATGATCCCATCCATTCACCCATCCCCCAACCCACAAATCCCACACACACCCCCAAAATCCATGATCTCCCCACCCATACACACACATCTCCCACCCACCACACATCCCCTCGCACATATCCTCCACCCACACACAAACACAGGCACATATGCATGCAACCACCCATCCATACCCACCCACACATCCCCACACCTTCAAACATCTCCCCACCCACACGCACACATCCTCCACTCATCCCATAACCTACCAACACTTACCCACCGACATATCCTCCACCACCCACCCACACACCGCCAACTACTAAGCCAAACACACATCCCCTAACCACATATCCAACACCCACAAACACATATTCCCGCCAACTCACATATCCTACACTTACCCACACACAAAACCCGCACCCACCCACACATCCCACACTTACACACATATTACCCACCCACACAATCTCCCCCACCCACACATCCTGCACCCACATACACACATATCCTCTCCCACCCCCAACCTACAAACACTCACCCTCCCACACATCCTCCACCCACCCACTCGCCAACCACCCCTCCCCCAATCTCTAATCCCCAATCACAAATCCCTTAACTACACATCTCACTACTCATACACTCACACACACATCTATCCACCCATACACACATCCTCACCCATCAACACATTCCTCATCCAAAAACACACCAACCACGAAATGAAAATTAGATGTAGACAGCAATTTACACAGGACATTTGATGTAGACAGCAAACATGTATTGGACACGTTATGAGAAGAAATACATGGGAGAACTTGGTGAAAACGGACACATTTAAAGGAAAAATAACAAAGAGACAGCAGAGAATTAAATTTCTAGATGGTTTGGCCATGCTGTATGGTCAAGAAAAGAACACTGAGCTGATCCACGACTCTGGTGTGAGATGGTGAGACATGATCGCCCACGCGTAGCAGCATGGTACATGATAATGATGATGTGATAGCACCATCAGAGTTTGTAGGTCCAGCGCAAGGAGGACAAGGCGACTAGGATGTCCCTCACTGTGACAAGCGAAGAGCCCAGGCATCGAAGCCCTCTCCGACCGTGTTCATGGCATTACAAACGCAGTGCACTTTCAACTTCTCATGTAGACACGTGTTATACACTAGAGATCACTTGTGGACTAAGTATAGCGAACGAGTTTCAGTCCTTATTAACCTTTTCAAAATCAGCTGCGATTTGTAAGCAGTCTGCCTGGCGTTAATTTTTAACAATAGTATAGAATCGATCGTTCAAAGAGCAATTGCAAACTACTGATAGTACAATTGGCTAGAAAATAGGAAGCAGCCAAAATCTGTTGGGTTTGATTGCAGCGTCGTGTAAAATAATTTTTTGGGCATGTTATGAGAAGAAATGATTTGGAGAACTTGGTGACAACTGGTAAGATCGAGAGGAACAGACCAAGGGGAAGACCTAGAAACAAGTATCTGGATGGCTTGGCTTTGTGGCATGGTCGAGACAGAAACACGGAACTGATCCACGACTCTGTTGATCGAGTGAGATGGCAGAACATGACCGCCCACGCTTACCGGCATGGCACATGATGGATGGATGGTAAATGACATGGAACTAAAGTTATAGACAAGAGGTGATTGTTCTACCTTTCTGGAAATCCGATTTCTATATACGCTCATTTAATTAACTCATTATTTTTCCGACTATGTATCGACAGTTAGCCTGTCTTTCAAATTTCGTTTGCACTTACAGATATGGTAACATTAACAATGCTGTATGGTCTCTCACAGCCTTGACCTCATGATATCTGTAAGTGCAAACTTACAGATATGGTAACATTAACAATGCTGTATGGTCTCTCACAGCCTTGACCTCATGTATATATATATATATATATATATATATATATATATATATATATATATATATATATATATATATATATATATATGTAATCGTCTGGCGCGATACATGATGATGATAATGTTACCAGTACCAGCATCCCTTGCAGTGCCCTGGGGTACGATGGGAAGCCGCTCTGGAAGCGAGGATAAATAGAGGCGCGTGTCAGTTTCCCGGTCTCTCCAAACCAGACAACCGTGGCCGAAGGAGCGATTATGTAGATCGCTGTTGTATAGAATAGGGAGGCTTTAACCAGCCCTCCCCAGTCACTGGACCAGAGCAGGGAGTCACAAATGCCTCTAGATTTAACCATGACTGGCTTGTGTGGCCCACACACGAGGACCGAGGAAATCCATCAAAATGACTGGCAATTTGTAAGCCCACTCTTGGTGAGTTAAATTTATTTAGATAGCTTAATTAAAGATAGGATAGTGGTGTCGTGAAATACTAAAGAATTAATGATTCCCAGATGGACGACTGCATACACCGACTACCCAGGTAGGAGAAGGGTTAACAAAGGAGAGACCAGGCGCTTGTGTTTATAGGTCAAGACAGGAGAAGGGGCCGGCTAACCGCGCAGGTAAAACTGTCGAGTGGAAAGATTGGTTTGGGACAAAGGCCGACAGTATTATTGGACAAGCATATTGCAGTATGGATGTGAAACGGTCCCGAGCTGTAATTTTCCACTAACAATGATAATGCAGGCTGGATGTGAGGTGTCCAACAATGTCAAGGACTATGCGGCAAAAATGACCGATATAAAGAGGGTCAATTCTTTGTGTAAGTTTAGTGTGTGTTCCAAACTGACCTGAAGGAGATATGTTCTTGAGTGGGAATAGAAATACACGTCCCTAATGATGGAAAGGGGGATAAAGTGTGTTATTCGCTAAGTGTTTTTTCGATTCCAGGAACATAGATGCCTAAATAAGGGATAAAAATATTAGATATAGTTTAGCATAGGAATATAGATGGAATGAATAGCCTTTACCATTGCTTTCTATTTGTAGATAGTTTAGACTTTGGTGAATTCATATGTCTTATGCGGGTGTTCACTTCGGAAGCCTTGTCATATGGCTGGGGAAGGACATTGCATAAGTAGTAGTAGGGGCGGACGCTTTTTCACTGGATTTTTTATACTTTTTCCCGGTTCCACTCTCCTAGTGAAAGCAGAGAAGAGATGAAGAGGAATACCTTGAACAAATAAAGTACTTTCATGGAACCAACAAAAATGAACATATTTACGATGAAGAAAAAAATAAGTTAAAAAAAATACAGAAAACGTATGCTCAAAAGAATATACCCCAAGGCCCCGAAAAAGGGGAAAGAGGGTTTAACTGTGGCAAGCAGGGGTACTTAAAACTAATACATCTTATTGGTAATGAAGAAAAAATAGACAATAAAACTGCTATTACGAAAGACATAAGAAGAAATGTGACATGTGGTGGTTTTTCGAGATGGATACTTTTCGTCATGAAACAGTTCGGTGCATTCATAAACTTACGGGGGCTTTTTTTACGGTACCTTGAATCAGTGGTGAACAGTTTTTTTTTTTCATTCAATCACGGATTTACCATCAGATTCAAGCATACGGGTATCCCGGGGGGCTCTGTCCCGTTTGATGTGCTGTCCTGTGATCTTGAAGAATGAATGGCGAGAAGTAACAAAACTGATAGACATTCAGAGTTCTTTTGGCACCAACAATAGAATACACTAGCAACTACATAGACAATCTCCATACAAAACCAACAGAGTTTTTTTTATTAATAAATTTTTTATTTCTCGTTAAAAGGAACTGTTGTCAGTATGTGTTGAGGGAATAATAGAGAGAGAGTGAAAGAAATAGATATATGGAAGGGGAAGACAGAAGAGAGGATGTAGACCAAAGCAGTCAATAATCCAACGATAAAAGTTTAAAAAGTGCTTTTTGAGTCCCTCTTCTCTCGGGGAATTTTAAAAGGAATAATTTGGGGGAGCGAGCAGGGAACAACTTATACCCATATGACCTGAAGCATAACATGGCATATGATAAAGGGGTACTTTCATATTGGCACAGGCATAGCGGATACCTAATGTTTGGGGCATACTGATTGGAATAAATAGAAGTATATATTTATGACTTTTTTAAAGGAAGGGCGTCCATGGATATATGGTGCCATTTCATTTATGGTGAAACATTTCATTAATCTGGTGACTTTCAGTGAGAAAGTTCCAGACAGGTGAAAGTGGATAGGTGGAAGACACATTACATACCTAGTAAAACGGTCACACGTCTACATAAGTCTTTTTCCTATATCTCCTCTTGTGGATGAGAGAGTGGTTGTGATGTACTGTGTGGTGTTGGAGATTTATAAAAATTAATAGATATGATAAATGATATAGGTTCTAGGTGATTATCGGTTTATAGTGAGTATTCTTTACTGCCTTGAGGTGTCTTTACTCAACGTGCTGACTTACCTGCTTTAACTATGGCCACTCCCAAACTAACTACAGCCCGAATTTAGGGCAAACGGAGGGGAAAATTTGGGGTTTGGCGGGTTTTAAACTTAACTGTTTTACACCCAAGAAAGAGGCGAGAGATTCGTCAGGCGGAACGAGAAGATCGAAAGACTGAGTTGGAATTTGGAAGAATAGAGGTGGAGCCCAAGCAAAACTGGAAAGGAACAAAAAGCCAAGAAAATGGACCGGGAAACCCAAAGCGACTGGAAATGGAAAGGAGACCAAGAAACTGGAAAGGGAAACAGAATGCCAGGAGACAAAAATGGAACATGAATACCTCTTGAAAGGTTAGAACTAAAGACACAAACTAAGGGTGAAATAGATGCACCCGAAGGAGTTCATCTTCACCTGGGGGAACCCCCATGAGTGGACAGGGGTTTCCTGCCATGAAGTTTCCCTTGGCGGTCTGTGATGAAAGGGAAAGAGAAGGGTATACCAGTTTTTGGATCGGGTTTGAGGGGTATGGGAGTCGCTATGGGGACTGGATAGAACCAGATGGGCTCTTAAAGTATCCCAGTCTTTACGTGGTTTGGGCTACGAGGTTCACACGCCCACCACCAAGGGCGGAAAAACAGTATGGGGAATTGAAAGCAGCTTTGATGAAACATTATGAAGTCACAGCAAAAAGTATAGGAAGAAGTTTTTGATCGTCTAGACGAGAGCCGGGGGAAACTATTCGCCGCCTACAGTCTGAGGCTGAAATCCTATCTCCAGAAATGGATGGACTTGGCAGAATTCAAGAGGGATTTTGAGGTCTCGAAGAGATGATGGTGGGAGACCAAAAGCGAAAAAACAAATTTCGAAACCTCTCAGACCTTTTTGGGAGAACAAGGGGCGGAACGGATGGATGTTGTGACTAAACTGGCGGAAAGGTTTGTGGAAGTACATGGTGAAATGAGGAACTAAGTACACAAACCAAAAAGGGCAGGAGAAACCAGAGAAAAAAAAACCCCAAAAAATGGGAAGGAGGAAAAAAGGGGGAAACCCTTTTATAAAGCACACAGAGGAGAGTTTTAGAGAAGGTGAAGGTAGGAAAACCCGAGCACCTTTGTTCTCAAGCGAAACGACAGTGGTCTGAAAAGTGGTGTTCGTTTTGCAAGGCGGGGCCCCCCACAAACCAAAGACTGCAGATCGAAACCTAAAAATTCTTACTTCGCAGCATGCAAAGTGATTCCTATATCGGTGATCACAGACAAGGGTGAGGTCGGCGAAGGAGAAAGGAACAAAAAAAAGGGCACAGGGGAAACCCAGGAAGGGAAAAGAGTGCACACACTGCCAGTCGATAACACATAATACTGTGGGCCTTTCAGATGCAAGGCAAACGACGGGCCCAATTTCATAACCAACCCCGAGGAAGTAAAAAAGGAAGGCAAGGAAAACCCGGGCAAGGAGAGAAA
>JACEFZ010003279.1:0-30362 GCA_014155875.1 Cepaea nemoralis
GCACTCAGCCCAAATAAGTAAGTAAATACAACTCAGCCTCAAATAAAGTCAAGTCAAAGATCCACTTAGCCTCAAATAAAGTCAAGTAAAATATCAACTCAGCCTCAAATAAAGTCAAGTCAAAGATCCACTTAGCCTCAAATAAAGTCAAGTCAAAGATCCACTCAGCCTCAAATAGAGTCAAGTCAAAGATCCACTTAACCTCAAATAAAGTCAAGTCAAAGATCCACTTAGCCTCAAATAAAGTCAAGTCAAAGATCCACTTAACCTCAAATAAAGTCAAGTCAAAGATCCACTTAGCCTCAAATAAAGTCAAGTCAAAGATCCACTTAGCCTCAAATAAAGTCAAGTCAAAGATCCACTTAGCCTCAAATAGAGTCAAGTCAAAGATCCACTTAACCTCAAATAGAGTCAAGTCAAAGATCCATCGACACGTCTCATTATGCACTAGGCATACAGAGGTAGACCCGAATGTTCTAGACCGATAGACTCGCACTGAGTGACGTGTATCCCGCCGGTCGACTTTACTTCCCTCTACATCTCCTGGTACCTACTCTAGGCTACGTCGATCCCTGGATCCAGAGCCATTTTAAACATTGGATCCAGAAGCCTAAACTGGGTATCCTGTAATGTCCCGGGCCATAATGATACTGACCACATCCGCCGTTGAGTGTCGATTGGTCAAAGATATGAGACTTCCACCATATACCCAACATGCCACAATACGCGAGACATCGACTCAACAGTTTGAAAACCGTTATGATGAATAACTTGTCTGGTGTAATCTCTGCTTTAATTGCTTCAAAATAAATACCAACGCCAGCTGTGGATACATTTGAATTTGGTAATATTGTGTCATGGCATTTACCGACGTCTGGTCAACAAGCGCCACGTTGAATGCGAATTAACATAGGAATGTTATGTAACCGTCTGGAAATTAAACTTGCAATTACAACACGTAACTTTTGTTTTAAATATAACTACGTCTGTTCAAGGGAATATAAGCAAGACAACACGACCAGACGAGATAATCCATCTGCCGGTTCATCAACAACGGACAACACTTGCATTCTGATCAGGGAATCTGATTGCCAACAAGTCTACCACGCTGCAAACAGTGACCGTGATCACCAACATGAAAGCCGTATTCTGTGTGCTGTTGTTGGGTGTTCTCTGCCTGCAAGCTCTAGGACAAGACCGCCGTAAGTTGCACAGAGTCAATCATTTGTATTGTGTTGTATGTACAGGATCTGTAGCATTTAGTGGATGACGTGGTTGTACCTGGTGGATATGTCTCGGAAAGTGCAAACTGGTATGATCCGAGTGGAGGGGCTAGAATAAATGGACATGACGGAGAATGGGAGCATATGCATTGTCTGCCCAGGGAATGCAGTATTACGGGGCTAGATACGATGGTACGGGGCTGATAGATACCTCGGGCGGAGAGCTACTTCATGGTAAATGTAATGCGGTGATTACTCTCGGGCTGGGAGATACTTATGGTAAACGTAATATGGTGATTACTTTCTGGGTGGAGAAGTACTTATGGTAAATGTAATGTGGTGATTACTCTCTGGGCGGAGAAGTACTTTATGGTAAATGTAATGTGGTGATTACTCTCTGGGCGGAGAAGTACTTTATGGTAAATGTAATGTGGTGATTACTCTCTGGGCGGAGAAGTACTTTATGGTAAATGTAATGTGGTGATTACTCTCTGAGCGGAGAAGTACTTTATGGTAAATGTAATGTGGTGATTACTCTCTGGGCGGAGAAGTACTTTATGGTAAATGTAATGTGGTGATTACTCTCTGGATCCTCAACTGATTCAGTGCCAAACAAAAAGTGGGTTTGCATAAAACAGACATTGGTGGCAGAAAATGAAATATAGAGGTGTGAGACAATAATGATGAAAAGAGTTTTTAAATAGTAGTAGATATATAGTATTATATATCGAATTAAAGGAGATTACACAAGGAATACCTTGGTGTTGCTATTATAACTATATGGTAGAAATATAATAATACTATTAGCAGATGACATAAAAAAATAAAAAAATAAAAAAATAAAACATTGAAGACAGGGTGACAATGAGGTGAACTTTCCACTTACCAAGGCACTACTTCACAATCGCTGATGAGAATCCAATGAAATTTACTGAATCATGGTAAATACACCACTTTTCTTCACCAATATCACTAGACCTCCTTCATGACACCAATAAAACACAATTAAAACATATTTTAAGCTTATCGTTGTCGCACAAAATGGAGAATGTCAGAAAAAACACGAGGCAGGTTTTCTACTGAGAAACAATATGTACACTATTCTCATCTCATCTCATCTCATCTCATCTAATCTCATCTCATCTCATCTCATCTCATCATGTTCCTCTTGTACCTTGCGGTGTCGAGGTGAAGTATAAACAGCGGGAGAGTGCCCGCTAATGGGCTTCATGTATCGATATTCCCATGGACTCTGTTATTCCCTGCGTCCATCGTATACGTGGTCGGCCTCTTCCTCTGTTTCCCTCTGGTCTGTACATCATTGCTTGTTGTGGTATACTATTAGTTGGTAACCTACTTGCATGGCCAAACCATTTGACTTGCTGCCTTCTAATACAATCTAGTGCAGCTATAACCCCCACTTTAGTCCTGATGTCTTCATTTCTGATCTGATCTCTTCTTGATACTTTGAGTATTCTTCTCAGGTATCTTATTTCTGTTGTTGTAATGTTTCTTTTCTCTGTTTCTGTCATTGTCCAGGTTTGGCAGTGGTAACATAGAGTTGGTAGGAAGATTGTGTTGTAAAGTGCTTTCTTATTAGTTATTGATACATGTTTGTTCTTTAGTATTGGTGCCATTTGTCCAATGAGTTAGTTTGCCTTATTGCATCTATTTTCGATCTCGTCTTCTGATTTGTCATTTGATGGTATTTGTGAGATATTACGTGAATAGAAAATTACAGAAGCTCAAATGTGCGAGGTTCTATAAAATGTATATATATATATATATATATATATATATATAATATATATATATATATATATATATATATATATATATATATATATATATATGATAGATACGGGTTTGAAATAGCAAGTTGTCTAGAGGCACCCCCAAGAGGATGGATAATTATTCCCGCTAAACCCTATAGAGGAACCATTTAAGATTGGCTCACGAATATCCCCCACTGTGAGAAAATTAGACCTAAGTTTAAGTTTCAACACATAATATTTAAGAAAGACGATTCCTCTTTCAGGCTATAGAGATCATGGCTATTAGTCACAGCAACCGAGGATTGTGTACCCTCACCAGTAATGTTAACTGTGTTCTGGTAGCCACTTCACATAGATCTTCATTTAAATTGTATTAAATAGGACACACGTCAATAGGACAATTGGACTCAACAGTAGTGAATCACAATATCAACAATGATACTTAACACCAGTTGAACAAGACATCCACAAGGACATGTTCTTGACAACAGCTGGACAATACATTTACAAGGAAATGTTTAAACCAACAGTTGAATAAGACATTCACCATGAATGATAATTGACAACATCTATACAGGACCTTCACAATTTAACGAAATCAACAACAGTTGAATAGGACATTCACCAGGAACAGTACTTGACAACAGCTGGACATGGCATTCACAAAGTAACGTACTTCACAACAGATGTACAAGACGTTCACAGGGACATGTACTTCAAAACACTGTTCTCAACAACTCATGATTTTAATAGACAATAGGGGTCGAGTGAAGACCCGTGGTTCACATTGGTTACAACATCTGCACTTGGACAAATTCCCTAAGGTACAAGACCCAGGCTAGCAATCCATTGCATGACCACTTCACCAAGTTTTCAATGAGAACAGTAATAAGACACTGTTTCCTGTTTTCCAGTCACCAATCCAGTTGAAATAGAATGAATCATTTACTCAGAATCATCTCCTTGATAATACCCCACAGCTATTGATGAGCTGGGTTTGAAGTTTCCCATGTAGTACCTATATTTCAGGCCTGAGGAAAATATGGTGGGTCCATGAACTCACAATAGCCACTCATTATTAAGATGGGTAGAAGCAAGCGGAATCCAGGGTGTCATTCATATAAAGGTGTCCTCTTCTAGTTCCCAGAAAGATACTTCCTTGAAGAAATGATAACATGAAGACCTTCCTGAGGGCTGGGTGTAAATAGTAAACCCATTCAGTGCCCCACCATAGGCAAAAGAGTGATGTAGATTCAGACTGCTAAGGTCAGCCAGAAGCCACTGTAGTATCAATGGAATATCCACATACAAAGGAGATGAAGTTCTGTGTTATGGACTACCAGTTGGTCGTCCTAATAAAAGGCCTCTCCACTATCCCCTTCTCTGTTGATACAAACAAAGGCAAAACATTTGCTATGAATTTGCTTTAAAATAATATTATAATTATATATCAGCAAATACAAAAGGAAATAGGGAAGAGAAGGGAGGGTGTTACCCAGACACCAATCTCCTCCTAATGGTGATGGAGTGCATTCAACTCTGATGGACTGTGGGTGATGTATTTTCATTGTTCACCCTTATTTGTGATAGCCACAAGCCCATATGCTGAGTCAGGGGCAGCCCTACACAATCAACAAACACATTAAATACTTATCTAGTTAAGTACAGGTTAAGATTTAAATCACATGAGACCTGGACACCATGTTAGACAGTCATTGTAAGGCAAGCATTATGAAGCAGGCAACATGAGACAGATAACATGAGGCAGATACCTTGAGATAAGTATCATTGAACATATATATTGTGACAATCATGCTGATTCAAGCATCATAAGTTAGATATGAGACAGATGGAAGACAGAAATTATTTATAACTGCAATAGGGAATATCATTAGACTAATGTCAATTAACCAATTAGCAGACCAATCACCGATCCTTATAGGTGGTACTGTTGGTACACAGATGTCTTATCTCATCCACACTCACACTGCAATGGCAAACATCCCCCCTCTCAGACTAGACTCGGCTCACAAGTACATACAATCATCACCATCAAATCATTTGCTCTTTTCCTACTGGGTAATATCAATATCTTTCCTACAGCAGGTAATAAGCCGAATTGCTTAAGCAATATTTCACATGTAGAACATAGCACATATGAAAAACATGTCCTTCCATGAAAAATAGCATGAGCCGTCAAATATATTCAGTCAACCTAGATGAAGGTTCGAACACATATTGTACTTTTCAGAACGTAGTTCATCTGAACCCAACCCATGTTGCAAATGAACAAGTGCAAATATTCAGAGATAAACTGCATTCCAGACAAATCTTTAACAGAACCTTTGGCAATTCTCGTGAACGTAAAATACCCACCAGTCATTACAGGAACTTTGTAATTCTGGCGTGCAATGCACGTCCTGCTAACATATGGATATATTAAAGCGTCTATCTGTCTTCCAATGTGAGATGGTACTCATAAAATCAATCTCTCACTCACTTAAACATTCTCAGCATTTTCAAGGAAAAGGTTGCATGTTACGTCACACATTCTGATCACTAAGTGACAAACGTAGACTCTCAAGAGCGTTACTAAAGTTTGATTCAGTATGTGCCATGATATGCATTTATAGGAAGTTCTATAAAGCACATAAATGTCAAATATGCATTTAGGGTGATGTTACAGACATCAAGTATACCGCACAATTTTCATAGCAGACGAACGATAGACACGGGAGAATATTCAGCGTGGTAGACATGTCAGCCTGATGGCAAGCATAATCAGTACAACTTCGCAAAGAAGTTATGATCTTCACTTACACAGTTCTCATACAAATACTCTGACATTCATCTCTTTCGCAGTACCAGGCATTGCCACAACATTTACAAATGATTTATAGTGGTACCTGATATCCAGAGAACTATATCATATGGTATTATCAGGGCGTAAATAGCACATCAAAAGGCATCCTGCCTTGTTGGAATCCGAGCTCAAACTACCAGACTATGAAACTGGCCTAGAAAGATAGCGTTCCTAGCCACAAGTATTAGCCAAACAAATGACGGCATGCGCCTTTTACCTTCCCTGCCCAGTTCGAGAACATTCCGTCCCAAAATAGCCCTGATATCGTATTATCAGGAGGGACGCCGTTCCGAAATCAAAGTATAGAGAAATGTTATATGGACTGAGAATGTTTATGAATGATCACATTATGTGACAGTATTATACTTCCTAGGTAGTTGAAACTCTTTGCTTGATTCAAGTGATGTTCGTTTAGGTGTATCGTTGTTGCTTTTTCTTCTTTTGTTATAGTCAACACCTCTGTTTTACTTGTGCTAATTTCCATGTTATGTTCCCTACACATTTCGTTTAGACTATTCATGTCGTCTTGTTCTTGTAAACATTGCCAGCCCTACTCCAATAATGAAACCTATACCTCGTGCTCACGTAACCTCTCAGCCACGGCTGTCACTAACTAACACGAAATCGGTTATTGATTCTGTAAGTTGTATAACTGGGCCCGCTACACTGTAGATCACATAAATGGGCCCGCTACACTGTAGATCACATAAATGGGCCCGCTACACTGTAGATACATAAATTGGCCTGCTAAGCTGTAAATCACATAACTGGGCATTCAACACTGTAGATCACATAACTGGCCCCGCTACACTATAGATCACATAACTGGCCCCGCTACACTATAGATCACATAACTGGCCCCGCTACACTATAGATCACATAACTGGACCCCGCTACACTATAGATCACATAACTGGGCCCCGCTACACTATAGATCGCATAACTGGACCCCGCTACACTATAGATCACATAACTGGACCCCGCTACACTATAGATCAGATAACTGGGCCCCGCTACACTATAGATCACATAATTGGACCCCGCTACACTATAGATCACATAACTGGGCCCCGCTACACTATAGATCACATAACTGGACCCCGCTACAATGTAGATCACATAACACTATCTGCTACACGGTATGTCACATAACTGCGCCTGCTACACTGTAGATCACATAACTGGGCCAACCACACCGTATATCACATAACTGTTCCCCGCTACACTGTAGATCACAGAACTGGGTCCGCTACATTATAGATCACATAACGTGACCAGCTACATTGTAGATCAAATACCTCGGCCCGCTACATTGTAGATCACATAACTGGGCCCGCTAAACTGTATATCACATAATTGGGAATGCTACTTTTTGGTACACATAACTTGGCCCCTTACCTTGTAGATTACATAACTGGGCCCGCTACATTGTAGATCACATAACTCGGTCGGCTAAATTGTAGACCACATAACTGGGCCCGTTAAATTGCAGATCACATACCTGGGCTCGCTACACTTTTGATCATTTAACTGGGCCAGCGACACTGTAGATCACATAAATGGGTCCGCTACATTGTAAATCACATACATTTGCTCGCTACATTATCTATCACATAATCGGACCCGCTACATTACTTTAGTAGGCCCGCTACATTGTAGATCACATAACTGGGCCAGGTACATTATAGATCACATAACTCGATCCACTATGTTCTAGAACACATAACTGGGTCCGTTACACTGTAGATCACATAAGTGGGCCTGCTACACTGTAGATCACAAAACTGGGCCCGCTACATTGTAGATCACATAACTTGGCCCGCTACGCTGTAGATCACATAACTGGACCCCACTATTCTGTAGATCACATAACTGGGCCTGCTACACTGTAGGTCACGTAACTGGGCCTGCTACATTGTAGATCACATAACCAGGCTACTACACTGTAGATAGCATAAAATGGCCTGCTACACTAAAGATCACATAAGTGGGCCTGCTACACTGTAGATCAGATAACTGGGTCTGCTACACTTTAGATTACACAACTGCGCCAGCTACACTGTCGATCAGATATCTGGGTCTGCTATACTGTAGATCACATAACTGGGTCCCGCTACACAGTATATCACATAACTGGGTCCCGCTATACTGTAGATCACATAACTGGGTCCCGCTACACAGTATATCACATAACTGGGTCCCGCTACACACTATATCACATAACTGGGTCCCGCTACACACTATATCACATAACTGGGCCCCGCTACAATGTAGGTCACATAACACTGTCTGCTACACGGTACGTCACATAACTGCGCATGTGACACTGTAGTTCACATAACTGGTCCTGCTACATTGTAGAGCACATAACTGGGCCCTCTACACTGTAGATCGCTCAACTGGGCCGCTACAATGTTCGTATTCTCCTTCTCATATGTATGTGAAAATGGTCAAAAATGAAACGATAGCGTCTTTTTTTTTCTGTTTCAGCATCGTTCTGTTACTTGGATGCCGACATTGGACACTGTTTTCCGTTTTTTCAAAAATTCTACTACAACTCAGAATCAGGGGAGTGTCAACAATTCAGTTATGGGGGGTGTGGTGGTAACAAGAACCGGTTTGATAGAATTCAAGACTGCCAAAATGTCTGCGTATGAGGCAACACAATGTACGATGGAGGGCCGAGGCAGAAATGATTAACAACTGACCAATACATACATGTCTATGTAAGCAATAAACATGCTGAACTTATTGTGTGCTTCTGTTAGTTTCTTGTTAGTGAGTGTGTGATTGTGAGTGAGTATATGTGTATGTCAGGGAATGTGTATGTGATTTTTAGTGAGTGGGTGGTGCATAACTGTCAGAGTTTGCGTAAATGATGTAACTATGTATGTAGGTATGTATGTATGTGTTTATGCATGTGCGTTTGTATGTGTGTCTGCCTGCCTGCTTGCCTCATAACATGGCAATATGTATGTTTATGTTTCAAACTTTCATTTGACAGTGCATTTTTCCCTATGTGAATGTACCATGCACAGTAAATAATTGATGTACGAAAGACGAGTCGTTGCAGGGGCCAAATTAAGAAGGGACTGCGTGCCCAATCTGTGACTCTTTGAAATTAAAGTTCGCCGTTACTTTTGTCTCTCTATCTCCTACTTTTCTCTTTTAACAACTGTTCATCTCTCTAACACACATACCGACATGCACACACACACAGACACACACACACACACACACACACACACACACTTACACACACACACACACACATACACACAAGCACGCATATTCACAACGAGAAGCATTTAGTAGTGTGCACATTATGTGCTAACGTGCAATAATAAACAGATATAGTTGACTCTCAAAACAGGTGGGGGTGGGGGTAGAGTGAGAAATAAACACATACAGAAATACACAGACAGACAGACGGACGAATGGAAGGTTGGGTGGATGGATGAAATAATCGATAGATAAATCTATCAATCGACCGACAGGCGCACAGGCACAAAGACAGACTAACAAGCGGACAGAAAGACAGACTAACAAGCGGACAGAAAGACAGACTGACAAGAAGACAGACAGACAAACAGATAGACACACACACACACATAAATATATATATATACAGAGAGAGAGAGAGAGAGAGAGAGAGAGAGAGAGAGAGAGAGAGAGAGAGAGAGAGAGAGAGAGGGTGTCTAACAATGACAGCAAGTGCTTCCCATAAAGATAACTATCATGTATTCATGTCGCAATAACTGAAATATCAAGAAAACAGTAACAATGGTAATATCAAAGAAAAATGTTAATCAAGCTATGACATGGAATTAGAAACGATAATTCTTAACCAATTGGAAAATTTTAAATACCTTAGGGCATTTATATCAGACGGAAGCTGCACAACAGACATTAGGAGCAGAAAGGGCAAGCAAAAGCTGCATTTCAGAAAATAAAAAGTATCTTATGCAATAAGTCTCTATCATTGAATGTAAGAAAGAGTACTGAAGTGCTATATAAAACTATTTTGCTGTATGGCAGTGTATCTTGGAACGCAAATAAACAAATTAGGAAGAATTTGGAAACGACAGAGATGTTGTTCCTAAAACGAATGTTGCGAATTCCTTGGAATGTCAGACTAACTAAAGACGATTGCCTGAAATAGGCTAATGAAACTAGGCATAAAATACAACAATAAGAAAGAGACCAACAACATCATTTGGTCATGTGATGAAAAGAAGAGGCAATGGAGAACATCGTGAAGACTGGAAAGATCGATGGGAAGAGAGGCAGAGGTAGAACAACAGAAATGATGCTGGCTGGATTGAGACAGTCGCGTGGAGGAATATCACCAGCAGAGTTGATCCAGAACACCAAATAATGATATATTAGCGGAGAGCCATGCACGCCTACGCCATCTGGCAAGGCATTTGATTTTGATAATATCGTGTTTGACCGCATGTTTTTTTTGGGTATGCGTGTACATACATATGTTACTTGTGCAGTCGTGCATTCACTCCTGTTGTATGCACGCCTGCACTTTCTGCAGTTGTGCTATTGATCCGCTTTCAACCCACGGTGTAGTGTGCTTCTTACAGATCCTCCCTGCCAAGTGCAGTGTATACTGTCTGTGTAGTCAGTAAGTAAATGAGCATTTTAGATTACTTAAAAGCGCATTGCGCAAATAGTGATGGGCACATTTATATAGAGCAATCAGCACTGGTTGAATGATGTGGTCGGTATAGATATTTATATAGAGCAATCAGCACTGGTTGAATGATGTGGTCGGTATAAATATTTATATAGAGCAATCAGCACTGCTTTCTTTAGCTCTCTTTCTGCTGCTTTTTCCTCTCTTTCCCTAGCTTCCATTTCCAATTGGACTTGTTCTGTATATTTTGTCTCACTCCATTTCGTAACATCTTCTCCCGTTAAACCTAATTTTAGGCCTGACTCTATGAAGTCGTGTAAAGTAGCCATTTCTGTCCGAAAATGTGTTACAATGGCACTCAAAATCAGAAAAACAAAATTACAGTATACAATCAACTATATGCACGTAAATATAATAGTTATATAAAAATAACAATGGTGAGAAAAAAAAATACAGGGCGGGCCTGATCTCTCACAAAAATATATAACCAAAAAAAAAATACTTAGCTGCCGATGATGTTCGGAGCTTTCGATGACTGCACCAGAAATGGGATGTTTGTACTTTACGGCCTGGAAAAACAAATCAGCTTGTCTGTCATACTTGATGAATACTCTGTTTGCTGGGGAAAGAAACTTGTTATTAGTTGTTCAACCTTGGGGTGTATGCATTGTCGCGTAATTGTGTATAAGTTTGTATGTAGTCAAGTATGAATGTAAGTGTGTACAGTCGTCGTCGTTGGTCAATAGAGTAATAGAGGTTTATGTATGTTCAAATTTATTTCGAGTTAATGGCTAAGGCTGATCTTGCTCACTTTCGCTCATATTTATATATGTACAACATTCCATTTTACATACATTTCAAAATTAACATCAGTGATATACATTATATTGTTCAACATATGTTCATGTATAATATGCTTCTAACTAGATGCAATCTTTAACTCTTCACGTTTGCTCACTAACACACATCTATTGTTCAAATGTTCAAAGCCGGACGAGCTACCCACGTTCACTCCCTGTCATGATCTTAAATTATATGGACATATGGCTCGCTCTCTCATAACAGGGGTGAAACAATCATACACTTTCAATGATTGAACTCACACACACGGCCATGTGCCGTAAGTCTTTTAATCACGGTAAACTATTTACATTAAGCACATTCGTGAATAGTTGCATTATTACAATACGAAGTATATACATTAACGCATCCTATATTGATACAATATTACTCTCTCTCTCTCTCTCTCTCTCTCTCTCTCTCTCTCTCTCTCTCTCTCTCTCTCTCTCTCTCTCTCTCTCTCTCTCTCTCTCTCTCTCTCTCTCTCTGTGTCAGGCTCAAACACAATCCACTCTAGCAGTCAGCCTCGCTATCTCACAACAGTTAGAGAATAACCCTCTCTTTCCGTCCTGTCTCGCATTCCTCAACCCGTCTGCCCAACACAGGTATTCCTGGTCAGACCTTTCCTTCTCGCCCCACGTGCGTCCCGTGTATCACGATGACCACTGGGTGGCAATTGCAACGTGGCTAGCCTGCCCTCGGCGACACCTCGTTGCCGGCGGTGTTGACTGTCGTAAGTTGCCGTTCACCTACAGGCGATGGAGATCCTGACAAGGTATTTAACAGCAGTAATAGTAGTAGTGAAGACCGTGTCGTCCTGGGTTTTAACGTAATTGTATGGGAGCCAGTTCTTCAGAAAGCAATGGCAAAGTACTGAACGTAAACTTGCCAAGACAACAACAACAGCAGTGCTGGTGTTGACAGCGATGTTCTGTATATAGGCTATGCGAATAACGTAATAGCAGTAGTAGTAGGAGGAGGAGTAGCAGCAGAAGAAGAAGTATTTGCTATAGTAGTAGTGGTAATGACGGTAGTTTTGATATTGGTGGTAGTAGTAGTAGCAGAAGCAGTAGTAATAGTAGCAGAAGTTGTGGTAGTAGTAGTAGTAGTAGTAGTAGTAGTAGTAGTAGTAGTAGTAGTAGTAGTAGTAGTAGTAGTAGTAGTAGTAGTAGTAGTAGTAGTAGTAGTAGTAGTAGTAGTAGTAGTAGTAGTAGTAGTAGCAGTAGTAGCAGTAGTAGTAGCGAGTAGCAGTAGCAGTAGCAGTAGCAGTAGTCAGCAGTAGCAGTAGCAGTAGTAGCAGTAGCAGTAGCAGTAGCAGTAGCAGTAGCAGTAGTAGCAGCTAGTAGCAGTAGCAGTAGTAGTAGCAGTAGCAGTAGCAGTAGCAGTAGCAGTAGCAGTAGCAGCAGTAGCAGTAGCAGTAGCAGTAGCAGTAGTAGCAGTAGCAGTAGCAGTAGCAGCAGTAGCAGTAGCAGTAGCAGTAGCAGTAGCAGTAGCAGTAGCAGTAGCAGTAGCAGCAGTAGCAGCAGCAGTAGCAGTAGCAGTAGCAGTAGCAGTAGCAGTAGCAGCAGCAGTAGCAGTAGCAGTAGCAGTAGCAGTAGCAGTAGCAGTAGCAGCAGCAGTAGCAGCAGTAGCAGTAGCAGTAGCAGTAGCAGTAGCAGTAGCAGTAGCAGTAGCAGCAGCAGTAGCAGTAGCAGTAGCAGTAGCAGTAGCAGTAGCAGTAGTAGTAGTAGCAGTAGTAGTAGTAGTAGTAGCAGTAGTAGTAGTAGCAGTAGTAGCAGTAGTAGCAAATAGTAGCAGTAGCAGTAGCAGTAGCAGTAGCAGTAGCAGCAGTAGCAGTAGCAGCAGTAGTAGCAGTTGCAGTAGCAGCAGCAGCAGCAGCAGTAGCAGTAGCAGTAGCAGTAGCAGCAGTAGCAGTAGCAGTAGCAGCAGCAGCAGCAGTAGTAGCAGTAGCAGTAGTAATAGTAGCAGTAGTAACAGTAGCAGAAGTAGTAGTAGTAGTAGTAGCAGTAGTAGTAGTAGCAGTAGTAGCAGTAGTAGCAGTAGTAGTAGCAGTAGCAGTAGCAGTAGCAGTAGTAGCAGTAGCAGCAGTAGCAGTAGCAGCAGTAGTAGCAGTTGCAGTAGCAGCAGCAGCAGCAGCAGTAGCAGTAGCAGTAGCAGTAGTAGCAGTAGCAGTAGCAGTAGCAGCAGTAGCAGTAGCAGCAGCAGCAGCAGCAGTAGTAGCAGTAGCAGTAGTAATAGTAGCAGTAGTAACAGTAGCAGTAGTAGTAGTAGTAGTAGTAGTAGTAGTAGTAGTAGCAGTAGTAGCAGTAGCAGTAGCAGTAGTAGCAGCAGCAGCAGCAGCAGTAGTAGCAGTAGCAGTAGTAATAGTAGCAGTAGTAGCAGTAGTAGTAGTAGTAAGTAGTAGTATTTGTAGTAGTAGTAGTAGTAGTAGTAGTAGTAGTAGTAGTAGTAGCAGTAGCAGTAGCAGTAGCAGTAGTAGCAGTAGTAGCAGTAGCAGCAGCAGTAAACAGCAGCAGCAGTAGCACAGCAGCAGAGTAGTAGCAGCCGCAGTAGTAGCAGCAGCAGTAGCAGTAGCAGACGTAGCAGTAGTAATAGTAGCAGTAGTAACAGTAGCAGTAGTAGTAGTAGTAGTAGTAGTAGTAGTAGCAGTAGTAGCAGTAGCAGTAGCAGTAGTAGCAGCAGCAGCAGCAGCAGTAGTAGCAGTAGCAGTAGTAATAGTAGCAGTAGTAGCAGTAGCAGTAGTAGTAGTAGTAGTAGTAGTAGTAGTAGTAGTAGTAGTAGTAGTAGTAGTAGTAGTAGTAGTAGTAGCAGTAGCAGTAGCAGTAGCAGTAGTAGCAGTAGTAGCAGTAGCAGCAGCAGTAGCAGCAGCAGCAGCAGTAGCAGCAGCAGTAGTAGTAGCAGCCGCAGTAGTAGCAGCAGCAGCAGTAGCAGTAGCAGTAGCAGTAGCAGTAGTAGCAGTAGCAGTAGCAGTAGTAGCAGTAGTAGTAGCAGTAGTAGCAGTAGCAGTAGCAGTAGCAGTAGTAGCAGTAGCAGTAGCAGTAGCAGTAGTAGTAACAGCAGCAGTAGCAGCAGCAGCAGTAGTAGCAGCAGCAGCAGCAGCAGCAGTAGCAGCAGCAGTAGGAAAGGGCAGAACAGGAAAAGAAAATGTGGAGGAGAACGGCGGAAACAAAGATGAACTATGTAAAAACCCGAAGAACAAGACCAAGAATAAAAACTAGAAGTACAAGGAAGAGACAAAAGAGGATTAGATGAGAGACAACCAAACAATACGTGAGTCATGCTGAAAACACATTTGACCAGCAATGACATGATTTTATCACATTATACTTATTATAACAGTCCATGCCGTGTGGCGATGGTGATCATGTCTGTCCAAAGACTTCTGTCTCGTGTGCCTCCAATCTTCTTATGGTCCATGCCGTGTGGCGTTGGTGATCATGTCTGTCCACAGCCTTCTGTCTCGTGTGCTTCCAATCATTTTATAGTCCATGCCTTGCTGTGTTGGTGTCATGTCTGTCCACAACCTTCTGTCTCGTGTGCTTCCAATCATTTTATAGTCCATGCCTTGCTGTGTTGGTGTCATGTCTGTCCACAACCTTCTGTCTCGTGTGCTTCCAATCATTTTATAGTCCATGCCTTGCTGTGTTGGTGTCATGTCTGTCCACAACCTTCTGTCTCGTGTGCTTCCAATCATTTTATAGTCCATGCCTTGCTGTTTTGGTGATCATGTCTGTCCACAACCTTCTGTCTCGTGTACTTCCAATCATTTTATAGTCCATGCCTTGCTGTGTTGGTGATCATGTCTGTCCACAACCTTCTGTCTCGTGTGCTTCCAATCATTTTATAGTCCATGCCTTGCTGTGTTGGTGTCATGTCTGTCCACAACCTTCTGTCTCGTGTGCTTCCAATCATTTTATAGTCCATGCCTTGCGGTGTTGGTGATCATGTCTGTCTCGTCGTGTGCCTCCAATCATGTATGATGCCGAATGTTCCTTCATCCATTGATGTCAAACTGTCCTGCATCGTCTCTCTTTCTCTTCCTGTGCTTCTTCACCTTCAACCTTCCAGTGTTGTGGCAACATTCTACAGTCTTTATCATCTCATGACATGCTCAAACAATGTGGTCTGTCTCCTTCTCATGTGAGTGCCCAGTTTTCTTAGTAGCTTATATTCTTTCAGTGTATATTCATTGCTCTTTCTATTCGTAGACAGTGTTTTCACCATATTTCTATACAACCACATAATCCCTCACAGTGCCGTGGGCCGCCATGGTTGACTTAGCCCATATATGTCATGAGTACAGTATGGCCTCTTGTTGTAAACCCATTTTTTTATGTCTGAGGTGTCCCGTTGACATTGGATTGAAACGCAATCCCTTGCTGGGTGCCGGTGACCTGAGTTGATAGCTTATCATCAATCTCATCTCATCATGTTCCCCTTGTACCTTGCGGTGTCGAGGCGAAGTATAAACATAGTGAGAGTGCCCGATTATGGGCTTCATATATCGATATTCAAATGGACTCTGTTATTCCATCCGTCCAACGTTTACGTGGTCGGCCTCTTCCTCTGTTTCCATCTGGTCTGTACATCATTGCTTCTTGTGGTATGCTGTTGACTGGTAACCTGCTTGCATGGCCAAACCATTTGACTTTCTGCTTTCTAATAAAATCTAGTGCTGCTTTAACGGCCACTTTAGTCCTGATTTCTTAATTTCTGATATTGTCTCTTCTTGATATGCTTGAGTATTCTTCACAGGAATCTCATTTCTGTTGTTGTAATGTTTCTTTTCTCTTTTTCTGTCATTGTCCAGGTTTGGCATTGGTAGCATAGAGTTGGCAGGAAGATTGTGTTGTAAAGTGCTTTCTTAGTAGTTATTGATGCATGTTTGTTCTTTAGTATTGGTGCCATTTGTCCAATGAGCTGATTTGCCTTATTGCACCTATTTTTGATCTCGTCTTCTGATCTGCCATTTGATGATATTATACTTCCTAGGTACTTGAAACTCTTTACTTGTTTCAAGGGATGTTCGTTTAGGAGAATTGTTTTTGTTTTTTCTTCTTTAGTTATAGTCATTGCCTCTGTTTTGCTTATGCTAATTTTCATGTTATGTTCCCTACACATTTCGTTTAGACTATTCATGTGGTCTTATAATTCAGCTTTTGATTTTGCTATTAGTGCTTGATCGTCCGCAAACAGGAGTTCTCTAATGATTAGATTTGCAGATGCTTCTTCTTCTGTGTTCTCGTCATGCGGTATTCTTGCTGTCTCTGTTTGGCTGGTTTCTTTACATATGTTGTCTATGTATGTTATGAACAAGAGAGGGTACAGGACATACCCTTGTCGTACTCCAGATCTTATGGTGAAGGTTTCTGAGTGTCCTCCAGTTGCTCTCACTATGCATTCACTGTTGAACTATAAGCACCTACATAGGTTTCTTAGATGTGTACTCACTCCATATTGTCTAAGGATTTCCCGCAGCTTGTTTCTTTCTACTCTATCGAATGCCTTTTCTTGGTCGACAAAGGCTAAGTAGAGTGTTTCATTAACTTCGATTGATTTTTCTATCAGTTGTCTAAGAGCGAAAATGGCATCTGTGCATCCGTTGTTTTTTTCTTAAATCCAAGTTGTTTATCACTTAGCTGAGGTTCTATATAGTTCGTAATCTGTTCTCAAGAATTTTGCAAACTATTTTCCCAGTATGACTCAAAAGGGAAATGCCTATGTATTGTGTGCAGTCTCTTTTGCTAACTTTGTGTGTGTTTTTTTTTGGTTCCTAAATGGGATAATTATGGCGTTTCCCCAGGCTCGTGGTATCTATTGTTCATCTCAAACATGGTTGAATACTATATGTAGCCATGTTGTTCCTATTTCATTTGCTGCTTTAATTAGTTCATTTAGTTTGGTATTTCATCTTAGCCCGATGATTTGTTCAATGGGGCTAATCTGACGGCTTCTATAATTTCTTCTTTCAGTATGTCTGGTTCTAGTTCTTCCGTGGCATCTGTGTCGGTTTCTTGATATCCTGTGACATCTGATGGAATGTTGAGAAGATGTTCGAAGTACTGTTTCTATCTTATTCGCATTTGTTTTTGTTCACTTATCGGTTCTCCATTTCTCTGTTAATTATTCAGTTGGGTCAAAGGGTTCTCCTCTGTTTCATCCTCATCTTTTTGTAGAAGTTTCTAGCCGAGTCCTTGTGGCGTTTATTTAGGGTGTCTCCATACTCCTCCCAGTCTTTTAGTTTTTCTCTCTTTACTATTCTATTCGTTAGTCAGGTCTTAGTCAGATATGACTGAGCTACCGTATAACAGTAGACGGTACTACCTGGTCTCTGTTAGCGCCGAACGTTGGGCGGCGCTTACCAAACCCGACACCCCACATT
The DNA here is from genome assembly GCA_014155875.1 of Cepaea nemoralis. Lineage (NCBI taxonomy): Eukaryota > Metazoa > Mollusca > Gastropoda > Stylommatophora > Helicidae > Cepaea > Cepaea nemoralis. Next base: position 17,732 of record JACEFZ010003279.1, read on the forward strand.
GTGCCAACGGCTTCGGGCGGAAGAGCGCAATTGGGAGGGTACAAGCCTTACCCTGGTGCGAGGAAATGCAAGCTAAAGACAAAATTGTCATGGCAGGGCAGACCAGGCCCTAAGCCTTGGTTGGCGACTGGTCTAGGATCGAAGCTCCGACAGGCGGACAGTTAGAGCATTGCTTTGCTGATCCGGCAGCTTCTGCAGCTTGTCTTGTTCCAGATGTAGGGGTGTTACCTTTCCTCTGGAGTGAACTAGGCGGGCCGAGAGAGGGATCATGCTGCATGGGCAACACATGATCTCTATATTTTAGCCCAGGCTTTGTGCTATGGAGAGGCAATAACTCCATCCCTGGTCTTAACTGGTCTCGGAATCAAAGCGAGAACTACATTTATATGCTCGGTGATTTCAATGCTCGTGTGGGCAAGGACTCGAGTTCATGGCCAGTGTGCCTTGGAAAATACAACATCGGTCGCATGAATGAAAATGGGCAAAGGCTGCTGGAGCATTGCACCAGTAATGACCTATGTATTACAAACTCTTTTTTTAAAACAAAAGAGATGCATAAGGTCACATGGAAACATCCAAGATCCGGCCATTGGCACCAGCTGGACTTCATCATCACACGGAGACAACATCTGAACCATATATCATTGACTCGTAGTTACCACAGTGCTGACTGTGATACGGATCATTCTTTGGTTGTTGCAAGGGTTAGACTGAGACCAAAGAGAATCTACACAACTAAACACAAATCTAGCCCCAGGATTAATATTATTAACACTCATGATCCTGAAAAGTGCTTTCAGTTTCAACAGCAACTTGAAGATGCTTTCACTGATACACCAGAAAATTGTACAGTAAATGAAAAGTGGGGTCAAATTAAGGAAACTCTTTATAAAAACTGCCGTAGGGGTTTACGGCACTGAGGATCATAAGAGGCAGGACTGGTTTGCGGCCAACAGCGAGACTCTGCAGCCCCTGATTGATAAGAAGAAGAAAGCTCTCTTAAGAAACAAGGAAAGACCAACGCGTAACACTCTGAGTGAGCTAAGGCAAGCTAGGAAGGATGTGCAAAAGGCTGCCAGGCAGTGTGCAAATGATTATTGGATCAAGTTATGTGAGTCCATTCAAATCGCAAGTGATAAGGGAGACATAAGAAGCATGTATGAAGGAATAAAGAAAGCTTGTGGTCCAGTGATCAAAAGAAGTGCACCATTGAAAACCTTGACTGGAGAAGTCATCACTGATAAGAAACAGCAGATGGACAGATGGGTAGAGCACTATTTGGAGCTTTACTCAAGTGAGACCAAACTAGCGGATGATGCCCTCAACGCCATAGAGGCTCTACCAACTCTTGACCACCTGGACACACTTCCCACCATAACAGAAGTTAAGTGTGCTATAAATGAACTTGCATCTGGCAAGGCTCCAGGTAAGGATGGGATTCCAATAGAGGTTATCAGGAGTGGGCAAGACACACTCACTATACAGATCCACCAGCTAATAGAGCTATGCTGGCGTGAAGGACAAGTCCCACAGGATTTCAAAGATTCAAGCATCATAACACTGTACAAGAACAAGGGCGATCGGAGCGACTGCAACAACTATAGGGGTATCTCACTTCTGTGTATTGTTGGAAAAGTATTTGCCAGAATTGTTCTGCGCAGACTTCAAGTCCTAGGAGATCAAGTCTACCCCGAATCACAGTGTGGCTTTCGACAGAACCGGTCTACCACTGATATGATATTCTCATTGCGACAAATGCAAGAAAATGCCGTGAACAGAATCAACCACTGTTTATTGCCTTCATCGACCTCACAAAGGCATTTGATTTGGTCAGTCGTGAGGGTCTGTTCAAGGCACTAAAGAAGATTGGCTGCCCACCAACTCTTCTGTCCATTGTGGAATCGTTCCACACAGGCATGAAGGGTATAATCAAGTTTGATGGTGCAACTTCTGAAGAATTTGAAATCAAGAGTGGAGTTAAGCAAGGTTGTGTACTAGCTCCCACCCTCTTTGGAATATACTTTTCACTTCTACTGAAATATGCATTTCGTGATCAGGATGGTGGTATATACATTCACTCACGCTCAGATGGCGGCCTCTACAATGCTCAGAGATTGAAGGCTAAGACCAAAATTAGGAGGGTACTGATCAGAGAGTTGCTTTTTGCAGATGATGCTGCAGTTACGACCCACTCTGAGGAAGAATTGCAATGTCTACTATCTGCATTCTCCAATGCTTGTTCTGAATTTGGTTTAACAATTAGCAAAAAGAAGACACAGATTATGTCACAAGGTGCACATGAGGTACCATCAATCTTTATTGACGACGCCGAACTAGAGATAGTAGACCATTTTACATATCTAGGATCAGTGGTAAATAGCAAATTATCCCTAGATCAGGAAATCAACATCCGGATTGGTAAGGCAGCAACAACAATGAACAGGTTAAGAAAAAGAGTCTGGGAGAACAGGAAGCTTACTGCCAAAACAAAAGTCCTTGTCTATCAAGCCTGTGTCCTTAGTACTCTTCTCTATGGCAGTGAAACCTGGACAACTTACTCACACCAAGAGAACAATTTAAACAGCTTTCATATGCGGTGTCTGCGAAGAATTCTTGGTATTAAGTGGCAAGACAAAATCACAAATACTGAAGTATTGGAAAGATCAGGTTGTGTGACAGTTTATTCCATGCTCAGTCTTCGTAGACTTAGATGGATAGGACATCTTAGGAGGATGGATGATGGTAGAATACCAAAGGATATCTTTTTTGGTGAATTACAGATGGGTAAGAGATCTCAGGGTCGGCCTCTACTACGATACAAAGATGTGTGTAAGCGGGACATGATTGATACAGGCATTGATAATGCACATTGGGAGCAAGTCGCCGCTGAACGTGTTGCATGGAGGGCAAATATCAGAAATGGAATAAAGTCAAAGGAGAAAATTATTGCAGAAAAGTCACACACCAAGCGTTTGAGACGTAAGATGGTGCATGATGGTGGAAATGACCACGTGTTCACATGCACCCACTGTGAACGGACATTTACAGCGCAAATTGGCCTTATCAGTCACACTCGCTACCGCCATAGTTAAAAGTTATTATGCCTTTTTAAAGCACAAACTATCGTCTGTCAAGACGGCAAGGTGCCAATGGGATTCTATTCACACGTATTCTCTATATTATATATTCTATGTAATCACTTTCCTATTTGCTCTTCAACCACTTTTTATATTTTTCCTTTTTGTCTTTTACAGCTTTCTTTACGTCTGTGTTCCACCAACTTGTTATTTTCTTTAACCGTGTTTTTCCTGGTTCCACAAGTTATTTTTGCAATATTAAAAATGCTTGATTTGTAATATCTCCCATTCTTCTTCATCTGCTTTTCTTTCTATATGTCTCATCTCATCTCATCTCATCAGGTTCCTCTTGTACCTTGCGGTGTCGAGGTGAGGTATAAACACCGTGAGAGTGCCCGATTATGGGCTTCGTATATGGATATTCCCATGGACTCTGCCAGTCCGTTTATACTTCTTAGTTTTTCTACGAGTAGTATGAAGATCCCCTGCCGGCTTGCTTTCTATAGGTAATTTTACAAATATTTCAGTTAGCTCTTTCTCATACTTTTTCCTCTCTGCCTCGTCTTTGAGGTTTTTTAACGTTCCTGATTCGCACGGCATGTATTTTCCTAGTCTTTGCTTTCTTCTACTGATGGTTCTTATTATGGCAACGACTGCTTTGTAGTCTGTGTTTATACTTAAGTTTGGCGATGCCCTTGCATGCAATATTCTGTCTTTCTGTTATTTCTTGATAATATAAAATAAATGTGGCTTTTGGTATCTAGGTTCCATTTATGCCAGGCGTATATGTGTGAGTCTTTGTGTTTATAGAATGTGTTTTTTATATAGAGGTCTTGTTAGCTGCATAGCTCTATCAGTCTACTTCCGTTATAATTTCTTTCATTATGTTGGTCTGGCCGGTCTCTCTGGCCGAGGGGTTACAACACGTTCTCCGTAATCCCGTTTATCACGCAGAGTCTCGTAGCGGGCGAGAACTGGGAGCGGTTCTACCCCCGCTGGTGACTTGCGGGATAACTGAGCCGGCCGCCCAGAAAGCAATGGGAAACAACTGAGCGTAATCTTGCCAAGAAATCAACAGACAGCTGAAAGATGCTGCTGTTGACAGCGATGTCCTGTAAAGGATATGCGAATTAAAAGAAAAAAAAATGTTGGTCTGGAAAGGCTCTGTTATGTACTAGTCTTGCATTGAAGTCTCCCATAGCTATGATGTTGTCCTGCCTCTCTATTTTATTTAGTACGTCATGGATAGAATTCCCAGAATCCGTTGCATTTTTCGCATTCTCGCTCATGTTTTGTTTATATTACATGGTGCGTATATTTGTACATATGTTTTAGTTGTTTGTTCTTTTATTCTCACTGTTATGATTCTTCCGATATATATTTTATTTCTAGTATCTCTCTTGCTAGCCGTGGTTCAATGAATATTCCCATAACGTGTATTGGCCTTTCTTGCTATTCAACTCTAGAGCAGACAATCGTGTAACTGGTGGATCTCCTTAATATAGCCATCCATCCATCCATCATGTGCGTGGATCTCCTTAATATAGCCATCCATCCATCCATCATGTGCCATGCCGGTAAGCGTGGGCGGTCATGTTCTGCCATCTCACTCGATCACCAGAGTCGTGGATCAGCTCTGTGTTTCTGTCTCGACTATGCCACAAGGCCAAGCCATCCAGGTACGTGCTTCTAGGTCTTCCCCTTGGTCTGCTCCCCTCGATCTTACCAGTTGTCACCAAGTTCTCCAAATAATTTCTTCTCATAACATGCCCAAAAATATTGTGACTGTCTACGTCTAATGCCTCTAATCAGTTTACGATCTTCATTTGTTTCTTGAAGGATTTGTTCATTGGTCTTTCTGGCTGTCCATGGTATTCTTTGCATTTTCCTCAGAAACCACATTTATACAGCCATCAGATGGTTTTCAGCCTCCATCTACACGCCTCATTGCGCACTAGGCGTACAGTGCTAGACACATGTTGTACAGACCGACCAGCACGATGTGGGTCACGTGGTCAGTGTCCCACCGGCCGTCTTTACTTCCCAAAACACTTCCGGGCACCCATTCTAAGGTGTGTCGACAAGGAATCCAGATCTATTTTAAGAATTCGAATCCGCCAACCTAAAATGTGTACACTCACATAGACCAACATTCTATTGATCACTTCAGCCGTTGAATGCGGATTGATCATAGATATGAGGCTAGCACCATATACCTAACACGCCTCAATGCACGTCAAATCAACGCAATATTTTGGACACCGATTGATGCACTGGATAACTTGTCTAGTGCTTTCATTGGTTCAAAATAATTGTCAAGGCCAGCTGTGGATGTATTTGCATTTGGTCACATTTTGTCATAACAGTCACCGAAGTCTGGTCAACAAGGGCCACGCTGACTGCAAATTAACATTGGAATGTTATTTAACCGTTTGAAAATTAAACTGGTGATTACAACACGTGACCCTGTGTTTAATTTCACCAGGTCTGGCAAAGGAATATAAGCAAGGCAACACAAGACGACGAGATAGTCCATCTGCCAGGTGATCAACAACAGACAACACAAGACGACGAGATATTCCATCTGCCGGGTGATCAACAACAGACAACACAAGACGACGAGATAGTCCATCTGCCGGGTGATCAACAACAGACAGCACAAGACGACGAGATAGTCCATCTGCCGGGTGATCAACAACAGACAGCACAAGACGACGCGATAGTCCATCTGCCGGGTGATCAACAACAGACAGCACAAGACGACGAGATAGTCCATCTGCCGGGTGATCAACAACAGACAGCACAAGACGACGAGATAGTCCATCTGCCGGGTGATCAACAACAGACAACACAAGACGACGAGATAGTCCATCTGCCGGGTGATCAACAACAGACAACACAAGACGACGAGATAGTCCATCTGCCGGGTGATCAATAACAGACAGCACAAGACGACGAGATAGTCCATCTGCCGGGTGATCAACAACAGACAACACAAGACGACGAGATAGTCAATATGCCAGTGTGATCAACTAACAGACAACACAAGACGACGAGATAGTCCATCTTCCAGTGTGATCAACAAAAAACAACACAAGACGGCGTGATAGTCCATCTGCCAGTGTGATCAATAACAGACAACACAAGACGACGAGATAGTCAATCTGCCAGTGTGATCAATAACAGACAACACAAGACGACGAGATAGTCAATCTGCCAGTGTGATCAACAACAGACAACACAAGACGACGAGATAGTCAATCTGCCAGTGTGATCAATAACAGACAACACAAGACGACGAGATAGTCAATCTGCCAGTGTGATCAACAACAGACAACACAAGACGACGAGATAGTCAATCTGCCGGGTGATCAATAACAGACAACACAAGACGACGAGATAGTCAATCTGCCAGTGTGATCAATAACAGACAACACAAGACGACGAGATAGTCAATCTGCCAGTGTGATCAACAACAGACAACACAAGACGACGAGATAGTCAATCTGCCAGTGTGATCAACAACAGACAACACAAGACGACGAAATAGTCAATCTGCCAGTGTGATCAATAACAGACAACACAAGACGACGAGATAGTCAATCTGCCAGTGTGATCAACAACAGACAACACAAGACGACGAGATAGTCCATCTGCCGGGTGATCAACAACAGACAGCACAAGAGGACGAGATAGTCAATCTGCCAGTGTGATCAATAACAGACAACACAAGACGACGAGATAGTCAATCTGCCAGTGTGATCAATAACAGACAACACAAGACGACGAGATAGTCAATCTGCCAGTGTGATCAATAACAGACAACACAAGACGACGAGATAGTCAATCTGCCAGTGTGATCAATAACAGACAACACAAGACGACGAGATAGTCAATCTGCCAGTGTGATCAACAACAGACAACACAAGACGACGAAATAGTCCATCTGCCGGGTGATCAACAACAGACAACACAAGACGACGAAATAGTCCATCTGCCGGGTGATCAACAACAGACAACACTAGACGGCGAGATAGTCCATCTGCCGGGTGATCAACAACAGACAACACTAGACGACGAGATAGTCAATCTGCCAGTGTGATCAATAACAGACAACACAAGACGACGAGATAGTCCATCTGCCGGGTGATCAATAACAGACAACACTAGACGACGAGATAGTCCATCTGCCGGGTGATCAACAACAGACAACACTAGACGACGAGATAGTCCATCTGCCAGGTGATCAACAACAGACAACACTAGACGACGAGATAGTCCATCTGCCGGGTGATCAACAACAGACAACACTAGACGACGAGATAGTCCATCTGCCGGGTGATCAACAACAGACAACACTAGACGACGAGATAGTCCATCTGCCGGGTGATCAACAACAGACAACACTAGACGACGAGATAGTCCATCTGCCGGGTGATCAACAACAGACAACACAAGACGACGAGATAGTCCATCTGCCGGGTGATCAACAACAGACAACACAAGACGACGAGATAGTCCATCTGCCGGGTGATCAACAACAGACAACACAAGACGACGAGATAGTCCATCTGCCGGGTGATCAACAACAGACAACACAAGACGACGAGATAGTCCATCTGCCGGGTGATCAACAACAGACAACACTAGACGACGAGATAGTCCATCTGCCGGGTGATCAACAACAGACAACACAAGACGACGAGATAGTCCATCTGCCAGGTGATCAACAACAGACAACACAAGACGACGAGATAGTCCATCTGCCGGGTGATCAACAACAGACAACACTAGACGACGAGATAGTCCATCTGCCGGGTGATCAACAACAGACAACACAAGACGACGAGATAGTCCATCTGCCAGGTGATCAACAACAGACAACACTAGACGACGAGATAGTCCATCTGCCGGGTGATCAACAACAGACAACGCTAGCATGCTGATAGAGGGAATCTGATTGTCAATAAGTGCACCAAGCTGCAAACTGTGACCATGATCACCAACATGGAAGCTGTATAATGGAAATATGGCACCAATACGAGAGAGAGAGAGAGAGAGAGAGAGAGAGAGAGAGAGAGAGAGAGAGAGAGGAGAGAGAGAGAGAGAGAGGAGAGAGAGAGAGAGAGAGAGAGAGAGAGAGAGAGAGAGAGAGAGAGAGAGAGAGAGAGAAACAGAGATAGGGGGGAGATAGAAATACAGAATGAATGAGTGAGAGGAAAAAATTGAGAGGGAGAGGAAGAGGGGTGGAAGTGGGCAAAAAAAGGCGAAAAATAGCGTGGGAGACAGAGCGAAAGAGGGAGACGGAGAAGGAGATATTGAGAGAGAGAGAGAGAGAGAGAGAGAGAGAGAGAGAGAGAGAGAGAGAGAGAGAGAGAGAGAGAGAGAGAGAGATGGAAGAAACATTGAAAGACAGGGAGAGTGAGGGGTAGAGAAGGAAAGCGATGGAGAGAGAAAGAGCGAGAGAGAAGGAGAGTGAGGAGAAACAGTGAGATAGAGGGAAAGAGATAGGCTGATGATGAGAGCAAATGCTTTCCAGAAAAGTAGCTAATATGCATTCATGTCACTCAAACTGAATAGGCTATCATGCTTCTGTAAACATATTCTCCTGTACTCGCATCCCCATACACCACACCAAAATTCTCTCCATAGACCGCCAGACATGCATATTCTCTATATAAAAGAACAGAAACTGACAATCTGTCCAGCAAGTTTATTGCGTATGTGGACATACATGTAGCGTGGTTCTTGGTTGTCCTAGTTTCCGACAGTCAGTCCTGAATGCTGAATACTTGACACGTAGCTCTAAGAGGCGCAAGTAGCCATACATTCTTCCTTGTTATCAAATGAGTTGCCGTTACCCTTGCATCCGGTTAACCAATACCGAATACACTTCCCCGTTTCTGGGACGAATGCCCATGCAACAAACATAACCCCACAATTTCCAATTCCGGCGGGACGTCTGTCACAGACCGGTGCTGAAACAGAAATGAGCTGTTGGAGTGTCATGTTCTAACATACGAAGACAAATATGCATTTAACAAAGGAAATGGACAGAGGTAATAATTATAAACAAAGAAGAATAGACCAAGACAGATTCAGTTTATAGAACATCCTATGAAACAAGCAAAGAGCTTCAACTATATATATGTGGTTTTGTAGAAGGAAAGGGTACAGTAAATGCTGTGTATATGCTGCGAACAGTTATTGAACGTGCTTTAGAAGTAAACAAGGATATACATCTTTGCTTTATTGACTACACAAAGGCTTTTGATAGAGTTAGACATGTCAACATTGTGGATATGCTTGCAGATCTACAAATTGATGGGAAAGACATTAGACTTATAAAAAACATATATTGGAAACAACAAGCTGCCATAAGAATTGATAATGAAGTAGGACAATACCAACCTATTAAGAGAGGTGTTAGGCAGGGATGTGTAATGTCTCCAGATCTTTTTTCCCTATACAGTGAAAATATTTTCAGAAATGTAGAAGACCTAAATGGAATCAGCATTGGAGGACGAAACATAAATAACATTAGATATGCAGATGATACAGTATTGATTGCAGACAATGCACAGGATCTGCAACAATTAGTAGACGCTGTGGTTGTACACAGTGAGCAGCTGGGGTTGGAATTAAATTGTAGGAAGACACAGGTTATGGTCGTCACTAGGAAGAACGAAGTACCACAATGTAATATACAAGTAAATGGGAATATTCTTCAACAAGTGAATCGGTTCAATTATCTCGGAACAGTCATAACATCTGATGGCAGATGCCTTGAAGAGATTAGAACAAGAATCGCCATTGCGAAAGTAGCCTTTAGCAAGATGAAAAACATTCTGACCAATAAAATGATGTCAATTGAAACGAGAAAAAGAGCGTTGAGGGGATACATAGAGCCTGTTCTTTTGTATGGATGTGAAACTTGGACAATGTGCAGTCAAGCTGAAAAACATCTGATGGCTGCAGAAATGTGGTTTCTGAGGAAAATGCAAAGAATACCATGGACAGATAGAAAAACCAATGACCAAGTACTACAAGAGACAAATGAAAATCGTAGATTGATTAGAGAAATTAGACGTAGACAGTCAAAATTTTTTGGACATGTTATGAGAAGAAATGGACTGGAGAACTTAGTGACAGCTGGCAAGATCGAAGGGAACAGACCAAGAGGAAGACCGAGAGGAAAATACCTGGATGGCTTGGCCACATGGCATGGACGAGACAGGAACACTGAGCTGATCCACGACTCTGGTGATCGAGTGAAATGGCGAATCATGACCGCCCACGCTTTCCGGCATGGCACATGATTGATTGAATATCCTTAAATGGCAAATCATCAGACAAGATAAAAAATAGATGCAATAAGGCAAACCAAATTTGAGAAATGGCACCAATAATAAAGAGTAATCACGTAACAGTAGATACTAAAATAAAACACTCTACGACACAATCTTCCTACCAACTCTATGCTACCAATGCCAAACATGGACAATGACAGACAGAGACAAGCAAACAATTGCATCAACGGATATGAAATTCATGAGAAGAATATGTATCAAAATGGGATCAAATCAGAAATTATAAAAGTCGTAGCAGTATACTTCAATATTGTTTGAGTGTTTGAGATTCCAGGGCTAGGTTAAGTTCAGTTGTTTGCCATGGTTTTCTGAACGACAGGCACTCATACCATTGTATGGAAACCAACGCAAGGAGTTCTGCTTGCACATGACCCGCAGCTGTGTGTCGAACGCCGAGTGTGGGATCACAAACTGTGTCCGTCAAACCTTCGCCACGGAGCTGGGCAAGTCATGACGTCAGGAACGAACGAACGAACGGACTTTATTTTCCAAGGGTAACAATCTGGGCACGCAGGCCTGTCTTACATTCGGCTCTTCCAGTCTCTCATCTTTCGTTATCAATAATGCATAATACATTCACATACGAAATAAAAAAATTGTCAAATGAATGTTGTAAACATAAACAATGCATATTACCATGTTATGAGACACATACCCCAACCATCCACCCATCCCCCATCCACCCACACATCCCCCACCCAACCACACACACACACACACAACCCCAGGCACACATACATTCACACAGTTTTGAGGTGCTACATAGACCATATACTTTCATATGGATGTGAAGTCTAGACAGTGAGCAAACAGGCTGAGAGACTTTCATGGTTTCTGAGGAAGCTGCCAAGAATGCTGTGAGCGGACATAAAAAGCAATGACCAAGTTCTACAAGAAACAAATGAAAATAGTAAACTGATGGAGCAATTAGACGTAGGTAAAATTGTTAGGTCACGTTATGAGAAGAAATAGAGTGGGAAACTTGGTGAAAACTGGCAATATCGAGGGGAAGAGAAGACGCGGAAGGCATGGAGTTAAGTACTTGGACGGCTTAGCCACGTGGCATGGTCGTGACAGAAACAGTTAGTTGATCCACGAGTCTGGTGATCGAGTGAGACGGAGAAACATGGCCGCCCACGCTTATCGGCAAGGCACATGATGATGTTAAGATGTCGGTACAAAACAGCAAGGTAAATGGTTCGGCCATAGAACAAGGCTACCAGTTAACAGTATGTGATAACAATAAGCCATGGTGAACACACCAAATGGTACCAGAAGAAGAGGCCGACCATTTAAAAGGTGTACAGAGGGAGAGAGAGAGGGAGAGAGAGAGAGAGAGAGAGGAGGTGAGAGAGGGAGAGAGAGGGAGAGAGAGAGGGAGAGGGGGAGAGAGAGAGAGCGAGAGAGCGAGAGAGAGAGGGAGAGAGAGACTGAGAGAGAGGGAGGGAGAGAGAGGGAGAGAGAGAGAGGAGGTGAGAGATGGAGAGAGAGGGAGAGAGAGGTAGAGAGAGAGAGAGGAGGTGAGAGAGGGAAGAGAGAGAGGGAGAGAGAGAGAGGGAGAGAGAGAGAGAGAGGAGGTGAGAGAGGGAGAGAGAGGGAGAGAGAGAGAGGGAGAGAGAGAGGGAGGGAGAGAGAGAAAAGGTGAGAGAGGGAGAGAGAGGGAGAGAGAGGGAGAGAGAGAGGGAGGGAGAGAGAGGGAGAGAGAGAGGGAGAGAGAGATAGAGGAGGTGAGAGAGGGAGAGAGAGGGAGGGAGAGAGAGAGGGAGGGAGAGAGAGGGAGAGAGAGAGGGAGAGAGAGAGGGAGAGAGAGAGGAGGTTAGAGAGGGAGAGAGAGGGAGAGAGAGGGAGAGGGAGAGAGAGGAAGAGAGAGAGAGGAGGAGAGAGAGAGGGAGAGAGAGTGAGAGAGAGAGGGAGAGAGAGAGAGGGAGAGATAGGGAGAGAGAGGGAGAGGGAGAGAGAGAGAAGGTGAGAGAGGGAGAGAGAATGAGAGAGAGGGAGAGAGAGAGAGAGAGGGAGGGAGAGAGAGGGAGAGGGAGGAGGGGGGGGATAGAGAAGAAATGGGGGAGAGGGGAGAGAGAAGGGGGGGAAAAGGGGAGAGAGGAAAAGGGGGGGGGGGGAGAGGGGGGAGAGGGGGGAGAGGGAAGGGGAAGGGGAGGAAAAGGGGAGAAGGGGGGGGGAAAAGGG
>JACEFZ010003280.1:0-31551 GCA_014155875.1 Cepaea nemoralis
ATCATGGATATTATTCACACCATCTCTATTATTATATATCTTTCAGCAGTATTATTTCCATTAAGGATTTCTTTATGTTCCGCAGGGTTTCTTCCACTCATTTCCTTCATAATATCTTTCCTAGTTCTAAATTTTTGATCATTGCTTCCAGTTCTTTTAACATGTCATGATCTCGCCCTTTCCTCAGTCTTGTAAGGATTGCATTTTATGTCCTATAACCACCCTTCTTATTTCTCTGGTTAAATTTGTATAGGCTGCCCTCTGTTTTCACCAAAAATGCATTTATAAACGCAATTACTGTCTCTGAATCTCAATCCATGCTCTAGAAAGTTCTGAAAAGATGGCCAAGATACGATTGTGGGGGTCCCAAACCTTTGGAAACTTGTGTGGATATATCATTCTGGCCATGCTGGGCTGGGCTGACAATAGAACTGCCATGCCCTGGGAAGGTTAACCCGGTCAACAAATGCCCGCAGAAGTCGGATGTGTCGGCCTAACGGCGCAAGAACGCAGATCCGCTGTAAACAGGCACAATGCAATCACGTCCGGAAAAATACCCCGGATGAACGCAGAAGAAGAAGAAGAAGAAGAAGAAGAAGAAGAAGAAGAAGAAGAAGAAGAAGAAGAAGAAGAAGAAGAAGAAGAACTGCCATGCTGGCTTGAAAGGAACATATCACTGAGGGGATAGCTTGATGCATGAGGACACATCCCTTGAAGAACCTTCTCGATTGTGGCTGTTGGAGTGGAGAACTGAGTATAGAACTGGTTGCAATAACCAAAAGCACAGATGCAAATGAAGTGTAGCTAACCAATGCACCAAGTGAACACTGAGCATTACTTCCCCTGCCTTATGCTTGGGAGACTAAGCAACCATGGGCTTGTCTGAAGTGCAGTCTTGTATAGTTAGTATAAATACACCCATGCTACCTTAATTTGTCAGACTTTGGACAGTACAGCACCTGACAGAAGGACTGCAAGTGTAGGCTTATCAAGACACAGATTACAATTTAAAAAACTTTTTCAGTAATACAATTTAAAATAAAACAGATAACTACCAAAATAAATGAAAACTGCTGAATAAATGTTAAGATAACGAAAACAAAAGACATTCAAACCTTGATATGTTTTGTAAAAGAAACAATAGCACTGTTGTCCAGCCGTGACACAATGAGGCAGTTCACACCCTGCACTGGTTCTCCTGATGTAAAGAGACAAGTATACACTCATGATGAACAGAAATAAGTGAACACAAGCATTCAAAAACATGAAACAAATATTCTTTACATAAGTATCTTCTTAGGCCAAAGCGCTAGACGTTAACATTACATCAACATCATCCAGTACCTTGCTGACTGGCGGGGGCAATCATGCCTCTCCATAAATTGCAACCTCTGACGTCATGGATCAATTTGTGTGTTAACTCCCTTCCGTGCCATGACACAAGACTGTCAAGAATCATCTCACGCTGTCTTCCTCTATCTCTTTTTCCACAAATCTTTCTGGTTGTAACGACATGTTCCAGTTTTTGTCTTCTCATAATGTGGCCAAAATATGATTACATAGAGAACTTTTAATGAAATAGCTGTACTAAAGTACTACAGTTGAGAGGGTTGACTTCTTCTTCTTCTGCGTTCATCCAGAGTTTTTTTTTTCCGGATGTGATTGCGTTGTGCCTGTTTACAGCAAAGCTGCATTCTTGTGCCGTTAGGCCGACACATCCGACTTCTGCGGGCATTTGTTGACCGGGTGAACCTTCCCGAGGGGGGGGGGCAACTTCATTATACTGGGTTTTAACTCATCTGGCTTGGTTTCTCGACACAGAATGTCAAATCGCTTACAGAAAACATTGCACAAAGCAGGAACTCTGTAGCTCCAGCAATGACCTCAGGAGTGCCCGGAAAAATTGCACTCTTGATCTGAACGACTTAGTCTGTGTAATGTACCTACGTCCTTTAGAGCACAAGGCGGACGGTTTAACCATTCTGCCATGGAGACCCCATATTAGCTACAATTAGACCCAAAGTAAGTCAAAAGAAATGAAAACCAGTAGCAAACACAGAATAGTCAATTCTATTGTTAAATCAATAATGCTGTATTGATCAGAATCATAGATAATGACTAAAACAATTACAATATTTATGTAAAATATATCAAACACTGACAGCCAGTTTTGAAAGAAACAACCTAGTCAGCAGAAGAGTTACAAAACAAGGTAATCTACCTCGTCCCATTAACCAGCGATGGTAAAACCAATTACTCTGATCATCTGGATCGGTGAAAAATCCATTCTGGACAAGTTCGTACTCTGAAGATAAGAAAATAATAAGTTACACATGGTATATAAGAGATAAGGAACATTTATACAGTAATTATATATTATATATAGAAACATACACATCTGTGTGCACACGCACGCACACACACACACACAGAGAGGAAACCGCAGTATCACTGTGGCTATCATGCTTGCTCGCTGGCCTGGTTAACACTTATTCAAATCATCTTCATGGAGAATTTTACAAAACTGATGTGGGTTTCCAGGTGGACCTAGTCTACAATGAGTACCAGGAACTGTTATAGGAAGTAAAGGTGTTCAGCATGATACTGACCACATCACCCAGTGAGTGCCGATTGGTTTATAAAAATACGCAACAATCCAAGTAAATTCTTCATGCTCGCAGTTTATCAGAAATGACGGGACACATTTGAAAGTATAACGGAAACCAAAAATATCCACAATAGCTGAAAACACATGTTTCCAAATTCACTCATTTCAATTTAAATTTCCTGGTTATGGTGCATAAATTTCAAGGATTTTTTGGTCTTTATTTTCATTTTCTCAAGTTTTTCACAACCTTGAAACTATACATTGCTGTTCCTGGGTTTTTCATGTTTTCAAGATCCGCAGTGGCACTAGACATGAGCAGTATGTTACTTCATCAAACTGATCACGAAATAAAATTTAAAGTTTAAAGCAAACAATGTTTTCTACCTGGCCCACAGTGAACCCAGCCAGCTGTAGTTACCCCTGTAATAAATAGTAACAATTGGGACAGTGCCATTAAAGTAATAACCAGACAGATGTGGGTTAATGTTAACAACTGAACAGTAATGTAAACAACCCCTTTACATGCTTTAAGATGTATTGAATATATTGCGCTAGACCCATCAGCATTGGTGGCTTATGGGGTCAGTATCAAGACAGCCCCCTTTTTTCCCAAGACATTTCTTGATACCATTTTATGCTGGGTAAACACAGGAACATAGATCAGCAGGAAAAAAAATCGGCCTCAATACAGATTCAAACCCATGACCACCAGGCCAGAAGGTAATGCAGCTCCTAATGTCATAGCTGAAAGGAGCATACATATCTGAGTGTTCATGAATCTGAAAAATAATAACCAGTCAGATATCGTGTCATTTGATAGTACATAAAGGTTAAGATACATACATATCTTAGTCATGATGTATCTCAACAGTAATAATTGTTATATATGGTGTCATTTGATAGGACATACATATATTAGTGTTCAAGTATTTTAAAAGTAAAAGGACAAACACCTTTCAACAAGGCCTCCTCGCTGACACCCATTGGTTGCCGCACATCAGGGTAAAGCACAGGCAGCAGTTTGCTTCGGTAGTGCCAGGACGAGTAGTTGGAGAAATTGTTGTTGATTTTGCTCAAGGAAAACTTCAGCTCTGCCTCGGGGGGAACGTTGGATCTCTTCACAACAAATCTTCTATAGTCCCAGGCATGAACTGCAACAACAAGAATGATTTTATATACATGTAAACTTATGATGTTGAGTTTTTAATGTGTGCTTCATGACAACAATATTAATATTTATTATAACCATTGTTATTATTCTAACTCTGACAGAATTTGGTTCATGATTTTCTCTCTGAGTTTTAATTTATTATTATTAAAGGATACAAGTTAAATAAATATTAGTTGAAACTGCATTCAGCATGAGTTTGGATGTAAGTGTGTTCCAGATAGTAAGGATAAATGAGGGGAAAAAACCGAAGTGTTTTCAACCAGAGTGTTACCGGAACATGCAGCATCTAATCTTGACATTTGATGAGGGAAACAGCATCTATCGGATTGCGCTGAGTGCAATGATGTTGATTCTTTTGTTTTCTTTTGTTTTGCATGCACTCACTTTGAACTCAAACATAGTCCATACACGTGCTTACGCTTCAAGTTCACTGGACTGATTTGTGCGTGTGGATTAGCTTTCCCTATTACCAGTGTCCCTCGCCATCAGGCGAACACGCTCCAACTTCAGAGACATGTCGATTCTTATAAACCAAGAAATATCACGCCTCAGAAAATCAATATTTTGGCTACATGAAATGATACAGTGGTTTAGGCAGAACAATAATGGATGACATAGTTTCTGGAAGATTAAGTGGGCAACCTCAACGGTGGACACAGGATATTAACCCTTTATCGGGTGGAACGTCCATTTCTGTCCGATCTCTTAAACAGGCAGACCGCCCAAACGCGCCCGATACTATTATGCATTGTAAAAACGCAATCTCTCGGCTTTCCGATACTTCTGACGGCTACTTTCACTTTCGCCGATAGCTTGACAATGTGGCCGTCATTTGCAAGCGCCTACTATGAATTTGAATGGATTATTTTGATAGTTTTTGGGGTTTTTACGCTTAGTTTTTCAAAATGGATTTCGGCGATTCTTCAAGTGATAGCCGAGATTTCGCTAGGTTCAATTTAAGTGACATTAAAGGGCACGAAGTTGACTACTAATCGGAGCTAAATATCAGTGAAAAGCGTTACTTTGCATTAGCAGTCATGAGTCGGACTTTAAAGAAAGTGAAAATGTGTTTGTAAATTGCCGTATAGATGACTAAATATCACATACAATAACTGTATTTCGTAAATATTTGTGTTCATATATGGATAACTGCAACATTCACGTGAGTAACATATTCTGCATGCTTTTCCCTTCATTGTGTTGTTTATTTAACTAAAATCGGTTGACTAACACCTTATTTGTGATGTTTTTACTAACGCAACCCAAAATTTTACTGAACCTGAAAAAATCTTGCCTGTTCAGGGCTAAAAAACGGACAAGCGTCTGCCTGGTAAAGGTTAAAGGCACCTGGTCATAAAAATGATGATGTGGAAACTGGCAAAGGATTAAATGTCTTTTTCCCAACAGGCTGTAATGAGAGTGGCCTTCTACAAAGGACTTGCTACATGATGATCATGAAGCTTATGATAAACACAAAATAAACATTTATATATATCCAATGATACCTTTACTGGTATCTTTTTACGCACATATAACATGGGAATATCGACACATTAAGTCCATAAGCGGGCACTCTCCCACTGCTTATACTTCACCTCGACACCACAAGGTATAAGAGGAACATGATAAGATGACATGCGATGAGATAACCACAAATTCAAATGATGCATATCTATGACTTACAGTTTCTCTCATCATATTTGAGGAACTCGTTGCACAATTCAAGTTCCCTTTTCCAGTCTGGCTCTGGCATTGTGTCCATCACAAAGCAACGATGATGCCAGGAGCCATATGATTTGTAATTGACTCTTAAACAAGACTCCAGGAAGACCAGCTCTGACAGAAACATCTTCTGCAGCTCTTCCCTGAATCTGGAAAAGCAGTTCAGTATGACAACTATTGTGCTCCTTATGTTAATATATTTACATTTATCTGACATCTATATGGTAATATAATTACATTTTCTTACCTACCTAGCTCATGGTGTCATGGCACTGCAATTGCTAGCATACTTACCTGTGGCCTGGTAATCAAGTGTTTGAAACTCCTTTGTAGGTCAGCATGGCTGAATAAATAACAATGTGTGTTCTTAAACATCCAGTGTGCTGATGCTGAGGTCAGGGGTTCAACACCGACATCAGACAGTTGGACTAAAATGTTGACCTATCGTCATTGACTTGACGATGTAAATTACAAGTACCTCTGAAGTCGGAGGAGGTTCGCCTGATGACGAGGGACACTGTTAATAGGGAAAGCTAATCCACACGCAAAATTCAGTCCAAACCTACTAGAAGTATTGTGTATGGACTATGCTTGAGATCAAAGCGAGCGCAAAAAGAAAAAAAACTCCTTCGAGGCCTGGACTTAAAATAAAATGACCTGGGCTCCCAGGTCAACTCAGCCTAAAATTGGTACCAGGAAATTTCACGAGTAAAGGCAACTGACCACATCATCCGTCGATTCTGCAGGTATGCATGGCCGAATGGGTAAGAACGTGTTCTTAAATATCCAGTGTGCTGATGCCGAGGTAAGGGGTTTAACTCCTACACTGGACAGCTGGACTAAAATGTTGACCTGACGCCCTTGACTTGGGGACGTAAATTACAAGTACCTCTGAAATCGGAGTGGGTTCGCCTGATGGCGAGGGACAGTTAATAGGGAAAACTGATCCACACGCAAAATTCAGTCCACCACTACTATGAAAAGTGTGTATAGACTACGCTTGAGCTCAAAGCGAGAGAGTGCACAAAAAAAAATAAATCCATCGAGTCTAAACAATAAGGGCTAACAACAAATATCTGCTATACCTCCTGGCATGAAAAAAAAAGAGAGATCCTTTACAATTGTTTTTACTATCTTAGTTCATGTAAGGCTCCATGGATACTGCTCGTGTGCTGCAGTGGCTACAACCCAGGCATCAGTCTTGGCTACATGACTGAACTTGGGAGAAATCGGGTGTAAAGGAATGTCCGTTATTTTAACTCATTTGGTAACAGATATTTGATCTACAATGTCATATTTATTTATGTAAAGTTTTCTTAACCATAGTTGTTAATTTAAAGTAGTATTTTTCTGGGACAAAACCAGTCAGTTAAAAAAAAAAAATATAGGTAATTTTATTGCAGATGCCCGTTTCTTCTTCCTCCTAAGAATGTGTAATGAGTTATTTAGTGTAGAATTAATCAGAACAATTACAAGTACTTACTTGCAATAGTCATTTAATGGATGAAGAGTTGCATGTAACTGAAAGAGTTAACAATACACACACACAGAGGTAGAAAAAATCTAAACACACTTCAGGAGCCAGCCCCTTCTTCGCAGGAGCCAGCATAGTTTTAGCAAATACAGGTGAAGAAAACAACTGAAAATTGAGGTGCCAGGTTAACTTTCCCAGGTGTCATAATGACCAGGCATCCTGGATTTGTCTATCCCTGCAAACACATATACTTGTATGTACAGGAAACTACTAGTTCACTCAGTCACATTAATGGACACTAAATGACAATGTGACTGAATATGTCATAATTTTCCTGCGTAGTTTTGTTCTCTTCAGTTAAATTTTAAATTAACATCATTGGAATCTGGGCATGTTAACTGATGTTTTGCTCTCCTCCGTAAATAAACCATTAGCATGCAGTGATTGTCTGTGCCAGTGACTCTCTCTGACAGTGACTATTTCTGACAGTGACTATCTCTGAAGGTGATTATCTCTGACAGTGACTATCTTGCTGGTGACTATCTCTGCTAGTGACTATCTGTGCCAGTGCTATCTACGTTAGTAACTAACTGTATTGGTGATAATTTGTGTCAATGATTACAATATCTGTAAACAATTTAACTGAACACAAAGATATGCAGCTTTACAAAACACAATTATGGAAAATAAAGGAGGCTGCGGTGACCAGTCTTCATCAGAAAATAAACACAGGAAAACAACATACAAACATGGAGAAGAAACTACAGTAATGACATTAAGGGATAATACCTGAATTAGAAGAATGGAAAGATGAAAACATGAAAATGAAATGAAAAAAATAGAGAAAAATGTGTGCTACTTATCTCACAGTGTTTCACAGCTTAGATTCTGAGATAAGCAGCAGTAATTTTACTTTTTCATTGTTATCGTGTATTTTTTTTTGGTCATTGTTATCGTGTTTTTTTTTCTTTTCATCTTTCCATATCATATATGAACTGCAGATTGGATCAATTCTGCAGTAGGTCAAATGGGACTTGTAGATTATGAACCGGATAACTGTAATGTAGATCACATGGAACTAATGGATTACAGAATGGGAAACTCAGCTCTAAACAACTTACTTGGTTTTTTGTAGTTCCAAAAATGTTTCCTTCCTATAATTCCATAAGGTATAAAAGTCTGGGTTGACTGCCAAGACTTCAGCAGACACAAGCAGCAACTCCTCATCAAGTTCTCCATTCCTTTTCTGCAACACGAACAACAGCAAAACATCAACATTCTACACACATTATTTGTGAGACTGAACTTGTTATGTCTCTTGTTCTATACATTGTGATAAAGAGCAAAGAAGGGAAAAATAAAGAGATGAATACCTGGATGGCTCGGCCACATGGCACAAGAATACAAACCTAATCCAAGACTCTGATCATTGTGTCATACGGTGAACCATGACCCCCCCCCCCCCCCCCCACCCACACACCTATCAACACGGCAGTGGTCAGCATGGCCGAATGGATAAGAACGTATGTTCTTAAACATCCGGTGTGCTGATGCCTTGGTAAGGGGGTTCAATCCCTACACCGGACAGTTAGATTAAAATGTTGACATGTCGTCCTTGACTTGGGAACGTAAATTACAAGTGTCTCTGAAGTTGGACTGGGTTCGCCTGATGGCGAGGGACAATGTTAAAATGGAAAGCACTATCAGTCCAGCACGACTAGAAATAGTGTGTATTGACTACGTTTGAGTTCAAAGCGAGCGAGCGCCAAAATAAAAAAAAAATCAGCATTACATTTGATGATGACGATGAAGATATGTTTATTTATATTTTGCACAGGGCTTGTGGGAGTGGCGGCAGTACAGTGGCTAGCATGCTTATTTGCCAGCTTGGAAGTCACGTGTTCAAATTCCCAGAATTTTAAAATTAACCTGGGGTCCGACTCAGTCTAAAATCGTTACCAGGAAGTGTCCTGGGAAGCGAAGGCAGCTGGCACAATAGTGATCACATGACCCGTTGAGTGCCGACTGGTCTAAAAAAATATGAGACTAGCACCAAATTCTCAATATGCCTTGAGGTATCTAAAAAGATCCTTTAAGTTTTCACTTAGTGTTTCTTCTTCTACCCTGGGTTACAGTGCTTGTTCTTCTACCCTGGGTTACAGTGCTTGTTCTTCCACCCTGGGTTACAGTGCTTGTTCTTCCACCCTGGGTTACAGTGCTTGTTCTTCCACCCTGGTTTACAGTACTTGTTCTACCCTGGGTTACAGTGCTTGTTCTTCCACCCTGGGTTACAGTGCTTGTTCTTCTACCCTGGGTTACAGTGCTTGTTCTTCCACCCTGGGTTACAGTGCTTGTTCTTCTACCCTGGGTTACTGTGCTTGTTCTTCTACCCTGGGTTACTGTGCTTGTTCTTCCACCCTGGGTTATAGTGATTGTTCTTCTACCCTGGGTTACAGTGCTTGTTCTTCCACCCTGGGTTACAGTGCTTGTTCTTCCACCCTGGGTTACAGTGCTTGTTCTTCCACCCTGGGTTACAGTGCTTGTTCTTCCACCCTGGGTTACAGTACTTGTTCTACCCTGGGTTACAGTGCTTGTTCTTCCACCCTGGGTTACTGTGCTTGTTCTTCTACCCTGGATTACTGTGCTTGTTCTTCTACCCTGGGTTACTGTGCTTGTTCTTCTACCCTGGGTTATAGTGATTGTTCTTCTACCCTGGGTTATAGTGATTGTTCTTCTACCCTGGGTTATAGTGATTGTTCTTCTACCCTGGGTTACAGTACTTGTTCTACCCTGAGTTACAGTGCTTGTTCTTCCACCCTGGGTTACAGTGCTTGTTCTTCCACCCTGGGGTTATAGTGATTGTTCTTCTACCCTGGGTTATAGTGATTGTTCTTCTACCCTGGGTTACAGTACTTGTTCTACCCTGAGTTACAGTGCTTGTTCTTCCACCCTGGGTTACAGTGCTTGTTCTTCCACCCTGGGTTACAGTGCTTGTTCTTCCACCCTGGGTTACAGTGCTTGTTCTTCCACCCTGGGTTACAGTACTTGTTCTACCCTGGGTTACAGTGCTTGTTCTTCCACCCTGGGTTACAGTGCTTGTTCTTCCACCCTGGGTTACTGTGCTTGTTCTTCTACCCTGGGTTACTGTGCTTGTTCTTCTACCCTGGGTTACTGTGCTTGTTCTTCTACCCTGGGTTACTGTGCTTGTTCTTCCACCCTGGGTTATAGTGATTGTTCTTCTACCCTGGGTTACTGTGCTTGTTCTTCCACCCTGGGTTATAGTGATTGTTCTTCTACCCTGGGTTATAGTGATTGTTCTTCTACCCTGGGTTACAGTGCTTGTTCTTCTACCCTGGGTTATAGTGATTGTTCTTCTACCCTGGGTTTATAGTGATTGTTCTTCTACCTGGGTTATAGTGATTGTTCTTCTACCCTGGGTTACAGTACTTGTTCTACCCTGAGTTACAGTGCTTGTTCTTCCACCCTGGGTTACTGTGCTTGTTCTTCTACCCTGGGTTATAGTGATTGTTCTTCTACCCTGGGTTATAGTGATTGTTCTTCTACCCTGGGTTATAGTGATTGTTCTTCTACCCTGGGTTATAGTGATTGTTCTTCTACCCTGGGTTACAGTACTTGTTCTTCTACCCTGGGTTACAGTGCTTGTTCTTTTACCCTGGGTTATAGTGATTGTTCTTCCACCCTGGGTTACTGTGCTTGTTCTTCTACCCTGAGTTACAGTGCATGTTCTTCCACCCTGGGTTACAGTGCTTGTTCTTCTACCCTGGGTTATAGTGCATGTTCTTCCACCCTGGGTTACAGTACTTGTTCTTCCACCCTGGGTTATAGTGATTGTTCTTCCACCCTGGGTTACTGTGCTTGTTCTTCTACCCTGAGTTACAGTGCATGTTCTTCCACCCTGGGTTACAGTGCTTGTTCTTCTACCCTGGGTTATAGTGATTGTTCTTCTACCCTGGGTTACAGTGCTTGTTCTTCTACCCTGGGTTACAGTGATTGTTCTTCTACCCTGGGTTACAGTACTTGTTCTTCCACCCTGGGTTATAGTGATTGTTCTTCTACCCTGAGTTACAGTGCATGTTCTTCCACCCTGGGTTACAGTGCTTGTTCTTCTACCCTGGGTTATAGTGATTGTTCTTCTACCCTGGGTTACAGTACTTGTTCTTCTACCCTGGGTTACAGTACTTGTTCTACCCTGGGTTACAGTACTTGTTCTTCTACCCTGGGTTACAGTGCTTGTTCTTTTACCCTGGGTTATAGTGATTGTTCTTCCACCCTGGGTTACTGTGCTTGTTCTTCTACCCTGAGTTACAGTGCATGTTCTTCCACCCTGGGTTACAGTGCTTGTTCTTCTACCCTGGGTTATAGTGATTGTTCTTCTACCCTGGGTTACAGTACTTGTTCTACCCTGGGTTACAGTACTTGTTCTACCCTGGGTTACTGTGCTTGTTCTTCTACCCTGGGTTACTGTGCTTGTTCTTCTACCCTGGGTTACAGTGCTTGTTCTTTTACCCTGGGTTATAGTGATTGTTCTTCCACCCTGGGTTATAGTGCTTGTTCTTTTACCCTGGGTTATAGTGCTTGTTCTTCTACCCTGGGTTATAGTGCTTGTTCTTTTACCCTGGGTTATAGTGCTTGTTCTTCTACCCTGGGTTATAGTGCTTGTTCTTCTACCCTGGGTTACAGTACTTGTTCTACCCTGGGTTACAGTGCTTGTTCTTCTACCCTGGGTTACAGTGCTTGTTCTTTTACCCTGGGTTATAGTGATTGTTCTTCCACCCTGGGTTACTGTGCTTGTTCTTCTACCCTGAGTTACAGTGCATGTTCTTCCACCCTGGGTTGCAGAGATACCTTGTATTTTTATTCTCACACAATTTTTGTTGAACTAAAGCCAGAGAGGTGCCACATAAGGGATTGACCACCTTCTGTGCACACCATCAGACATCAACATTACTCTGCTGCCAGTTTTAAATAAAGTATCACTCTCTCACTGAAATAGGAAGGTAGCTACAGGAGGGCAATAAATTGAAATTCCTTGAAAGGTGTTGACCTCTGATCTTGTTTCAAACAGCAGACACTCAGTTTTTACTACTTTTCACTGCAGTCAGTGAAAAACACTGCCCTTGTTGGTTATTGTTGGTCTCATATTGTTAAGATCCCAACATTTGTAGCAGCACAGCTGATTCTGCTCTGAAACAGGATAATGTCTTCCTTGTTGTGTCATATGCAAATTTCATTCTTGACTGCCTCCTATGCTGATTGGTTTGTGGGCACACTCTTGGACTCCAACCTAGGACTTGGGAACACTTAGTGATGGTTCTCTGTTCATCAGGAATATAATTTGTCATTGTGTTAAGGTACCATGTGTCCCCTAAAGAGGGTCCTGGAAGGCAATATCATCTGGTGAGAAAGGATGAGGTCGGCATGGAGATCTTCTTATCCAGGTATTTTGAGACCGGTAGATTGATTGATTGATTATTGATTCAAGCCGACATATACCTTTTCATGCAACCAATGATAAGCGTTTCCACAGCAAATATTGTGGGGCAATCAGTGCAGCTTTCCGCTGGATGGAGAATACACACACAACAAATCGGATTGAAACTGACTCAGAAAGCATCTGAGGAAGGTGAGGACAGGCAAGCTTCGTGCAGAGTGGCTTGCTTCGCTGCGGATGTCACGGGTGGCAAGCATCGCATGGATCTTTTCTCCGGGGCATGCCAGTGTCCTGGGGAATGAACAGGTGGACAGATTGGCTGGCTCAGCAAAACTTGGTGGAGTATTGATGCATGACAAGGCAGATATGGTTGCGGCCTTGTGATAGCACGTGTACACCTCGGAGGAGCAAATAAATCATCATGGTCTGGCAAGAATGAAACAGCAAGGGGTGACGAGGGGATCTGGCCTCTGCTTGACGCTCAGAGGAAAGGTGAGACGGACATATAATCAGATTGCTGCTGGTACTATTAGTGTTGGAACTCTTCGCTGGCTGCTGAGGATGGGGACGGAGTGCTTATGGGAATGCCCCAAATGCTGTGATGTCGGTTCCTAAATCAATCAATCAATCAATCAATCAATCATATTGCAAGGTGCAGCTGTTGATAGTTCCACTGTCACACTGGTTGCAAACATGTTGACTTCATCAAGACATGCAGCAATGAGACAAGCAGCACAAGACAGATGCCACTGATGAGACATGACTGGGAAGATTTAAAACAGACTAACAATTTGATGTTGATGATGATGTTGGATAATGATAAATGAACTGGTGATAGTAACCACAAAAACTGATGCTAATATATAAATGAAACATAATATCAGCATAGAGGTCAGCCTCTATGTGGCCGAATGGATAAGAGTACTTCCCCCTAAACCTTTGGTAGTGGGATAATTTCCTTTACCGATCAGTTAACTTGAGTTAACCGATAAGCTAACATTGACTTCTCATTCAGAAAGTAATGGCACACTAGTGAACATAAAAGTTAGTTAGTTAGTTAGTTAGTCGACAGATCATCCTCGTTGCACATCAAACCATTCAGTCCATAAGTGCTCGGATCCTCTCCTCAGCAAATCCCGCAGCATGTAGCGGCTAACGACGCCAGTTCTGTGTTGGTTTATCAATCTTCTTTGGCTTCCTGCGTAGTGTTCTTGTTTGGCCACCCCTCTTTTAATTTGCTGCTCCCGCAGTCTGGCCATTGTTGTAGATTCACAGTCATCACTTGGTTCTCGCAAAAGTCTCACTTCTCGTAGAGCATTCAGAATGTCAGCCTGGTCCATGGCGCGTCCGCCCTCCACAGTAGCCTCACCTGCGAGCTTGTCAGCCCGCTCATTTCCTTGTACTCCCGCATGACCTGGCACGAAGATGAAACTAATCTTTGCCAGCCGAGACCGCTTCAGAGGCAGCAACCATTCTCTTCGGATCGACCCCTCCTCTATCCTCTTGATCATGTTCATTGAGTCGCTAAGGAAACAAGCCCTAGTGAATGTCTGTGTCTCGAGCCATGTTATTGCTTTACTTACTGCCATGACTTCCATGGTCAGGCTACTTGTGGTTTCAGTGAAAGCACCAGAGTCCTCCTTCACAATTCTCCCTCCGGCCCGAGCTGTAAAGGCCCATGAGCTTCTCACATGTCGGACGACCGACCCATCTGTGTAGATGACCGCGTCACCGTCTAGCGAATTCTCGAAAATCAACGCTTGTACTTCAGCCTCAACAGCAGCCGGATTTTCTTGTCTGCATTTTCTATCTAGTTGGATGCAAACTGAAAAGGATGTGCAGAAGTCTGTTGGCACTTGCACCCACTCCTCGCCAGGTTCTAAGTCCTCAAGTGAACACACCTGTTGAAGAATGTCTTCGGCTTGACCCATCCACGACCGTCCTCTTTTTAACCTGCTGCCCTTCACCTTCCTAATTTCACTATGCAGTGGATGTTGTGTGTTTGCGTTAATTCTGAGGTAGGCGCGTGCCCTGCAAACTTGTATTCTCTCTTCAATGGTTGGAAAATCAAGAAGGTAGCGCATCGCCCTGCATGCTGTATCTCTTGTACATCCAAGAATAATGCGCATAGCTTCATTCTGTATCCTTTCCATCCTTTCTATCTGCTTATGGCTGAGAGTCAGGATTGCCATTGCATACTCCAAAACAGACATGACCAGCCCCTCGTACAGAAGACATAGATGGCGCTGCTCACAGTTTGCTGCCGCCATCACCCGCATCGCTGCCAAACCCCGCTTGGCCTTTGTTATCACCTGGTCTATGTGCACATTATAAGCAAGGCTTCGATCAAACCGTATCCCCAGGTAATTCATTGCCTGCGTTCTTTCCACCGTCTCTGAACACAGCATTACAGTTGGTGTTGGATTGTTGACAATATGATTATTCAACGAGAACCAAGTCACTGTTGCCTTTGTTGGGTTGACCATTGCCCCAGCTTCATCACACCAAGTACTTATGCGATTGAGTTCGGTTTGTAGTTCCACAGCAACCTCCTCTCTATCCTTACCCTGACGATACACTAAAACATCATCGGCATATGACAATGTCCTGCCAGGTCCAGTGATCTGCTCACTGGTGATTCTCACTGTGTAGGCGTTGAACAGTACCGGAGATAATGGTGATCCCTGTGGTAGGCCAGGATATATTGTTGTTGGTTCCGAAGTCCAACTGCCACATCTAAAAACTACTTTCCATTGGTAGAGGGCTGCAGCGATCCAACTAAGGAGGAATGGACTTACGTTTAGTTCAAGAAGCTGAAACATTAAAAAATCCAGTGGTACTCTGTTGTATGCGTCCTCAAGATCAATCGCTGCAGCAACGGTTTCAGTGCCTGAGTGAAACCTTCATAGACATCATGGGCAAAGACTGCTGCATTGGTCCAGGTTTCTCTTTTTGGACGGTACCCACCCAGGGTAGGTGGGAAAACACCTTGCCTCTCTAGTTGGCTTGATATTTTCCTGGCAATTACCTTCTCCAGCAGCTTGCCTATTGTATTCTGCATGGTTATAATTCGATATCCCTGAATTTTTTTGTGGTCTTTGTCAGGCTTCGGCAAGGGAATCAGATAGCTGTGTAACCATTCCTCCTTGATGCTAGCACTCCCTATACTGTTGTTGTACATGTCTGCTAGTTTCTCTAGCTCATTGTCGGTACACCTATTTATGTCGTCGTATCTTATGCCATCAGGACCTGGAGCACTGTTTTTTGATCGTCGAAGCACAGCCTTGATTTCTTTCACTGTCACTGTGTCTTCCTCCGAAGTGTTCTGGGCCTTGCATCTGTCTGAGGTGACCTCCTTGGCCAGATTTCGGCCTCCCATGTCTGTCTGGTTGCCCTGCTCAAGGTAGCGTTCAAAGAGGGCTTTGCCCTTGTCCTCGTCAGTCCTCTGCCAGGTGAGGTCAGCACCTTGGAAGTCTGAAATGCTCTTATTCTTGACTACACCACTCATGCTTTTATGTAGTCGCCAGAACAATTTCAGTGACTTGTCTGTGCTTACTCTTTGACACACCTCTGCCCATTTTTCGCTTTTAACCACCTTGACCAGTTTTTTGAAATAGCTTACTTTTGTGTGCATCTCTCTTTCTAAGTGCAAGCAGGGACTAGGATGACCAGCTCTGTTCTTCTTGGCATTTTGCCATCTCCTTACAGCACTACGCTTATCCACCCAAGCCTTCTCCACCTCGAAACTCCACCACGGTGGCTGCTCCCAGCTTTTTTTCCTGCCCTGAAACGTTCTGCGCTTGTCACGTCTTATTTTACTCACCACATCTTGCCCTGTACTGTCATACTGGAACGTCTTTACCTTTAGCTTGTGCTGCCTGGTTCTGCCTTTCTCCACCAATATGCTGCAAGGGTGGTGGTCGCTGCCATGGTGTCCTAGGACACCCCATCTACACACTGTAGTGAGTAAAGGTGAAACTAGCGCCAGATCAATAGCACTGTCCTCATCGCCTGGACGGCTTGCTGTCCTGGTGACACAGCCACTGTTGATACAAACCAGGTCGATGGTTTCCAGTGCAGTCTCGAGCTCCTCCCCTTGTGTATTGGAGGAAGTGTTTCCCCATGCTCTGCCTTTAGCGTTGAAGTCACCACAGAAAATAACATTTCTCTCATGGCCTAATATGCCACTTAAGCACTGCCACTTCTGGGCATCCATACTCGCATTGCGGGCATAAACATTAACCAACACGAATGGTATACTGGAATGAACTCTCAACGCCTGTATTTGTATATCGTCACTGTCCCAACTGGATATGTCTAGCTCTGACGCCACCATGCTGTCGCGAACGAGAATCACCGTTCCCAGATGTCGTCTGTTGTAGAAACATTTGAAGCCGGCAATTCGGAGTAGCTGATCGCCCAGTCTCGTCTCCTGGAGTGCTACAATGTCGTTCCTGTAAACTAGGGTTTCTAAAATAGAGCCCCGTTGTTTTACACTGGCACAGTTCCAATATAGAATACGGATGTTCCTGAGTCCTAGACGGTGACACTTGAGTCTAAAACTTCTCAAACCACCGCGCTTACCTTGCTTCTTTGTCCCTGCGCAGTTACCACGCCGCTTCGTTATGTTGACTGCTGATCACTCGGAAAACACACGTTCTTCCGCCATGTTGAAAAAACGTAAACACAGACTGCTGAGAACCACACACGCTGCTGAAAATTCACTCAAGGATGGCTTCGCTCGATGCACGAACTCCGTAGCACCCGCGCAGATCTTGAGTAGAAACTCCTGATTTTACATCCTGGCACACCAATTACACGCAAGAGATGAATAAATCCATCCCCTACGCGAAAAAGTTAACAAACACAAAACAACACGACCGTCTGTCGCCATCTTGAAACCAGAAGTCCTGTGAACATAAAATTGTCTAGTAAATCAGCCTTGGGTTGAGGTTGATCGCAACATTCTGCAAAGGATATGCAACATTAATATCAGCATGGAACATAAGAAAGGACTCTGTAGGCATTTTTGTAATGGAACTCCACACACAAATTAAAACAGCTGAAACCACACTTTTATCAATATACACTAAAATAGACTACACATTTAAGCATTTGTATAGAGTGCAATGAGGACAGATCTCTGAATAGTATAAACGGCCAAAAAAAGTAAAAACCCACCTTGCTAAAAATTTTTGATGTTGCTGCATTGTACAACTGTAGCTTCTTCTCCCGCTCCTTTCTTTTTGCTTCTAACTGTTCTGCAGTTGATTTTACTTTCAATCGTCCATGCTGCAATTGAGTTAAGAAAACTCTAATACAAAACAATGTATTCCCTTAGTGAATTGAAGCACAGATGCCATAAATAAATAAAAAAAGAGTTAATCATTCTTCAGGAATCCCTGTGCAGTCGACAGGTCAAAAAACATAAAATTCGGCCATCACAAACATTTGCTGATTAGCAATCATAGAGTTAACAAACAGATCACATTTTGTATACTGCATTCAATGATCAATAATTGATTGCTCAAATATATCGAAGCATTATCTATTAATCGATTCCAGCCATTCTATGTAAATAGAAGGACTTCCTGTTAAGTGTTAGACTCCATAGATATAACGTATTACACATTCGACTGTGTACATCATATTTCAGTAGTTAGACTATAATGGTCCAAGAAGAAAAATATTGACATTCTGCAAGACCTGACCATCAAAGAAAAGACATAAACATATCATGTCTCTGAAGTTGAAATAATTTGGCCATATTAAACACACAATGATTTGGAAAGAGTAGTGAAGGAAGACATGATTACTGGAAGAAGAGGCGGGCGTCAGCCAGAACATTGAAGACCCCTTGGGCATGAAAATGCATGAGGCAAGGTAACCCGCAAAGGACTGAGAAACTGTTTGGCAGGTTTCATTCTGCAAAGGATTTACTACACGATGAACGTTCAAATAAATAGAACAATTCTTCAACTGGTGATTCAGTACAATGGTCTTGGAACAGACATAACATCTGAGGGAAGATACCTCATAGAGAATAAAATAAGAATTGCCATGCAAAAGTAGTTTTTTGAAAAATGGAAAGTCTCTGATACATAAAAACTTTCACTGGCAGTGAGAAAAATCTTCTGTCTGTTTGTCTGTCCTTCTTCCTTCACTGCTCTATGCCATTAGGCATCGCTGGCTTGTTTGATGATTGGTTTACAAACTTGGGCTCGCTCTGTCACTTGGTATGCTGAGATGTTGTGGGTTTTTAAGGTGTTGATAACTCTGTCAATACATCTTTTTTGTGGTCATCCCCTGGCTCATGATGTTTCCATTTTCATGTTGTATGCTCTTGATGCTGGCGACACTGAGGTGGCCAAACCAGTTAAGTCTTTGTCTAACAATGAATGTAACAACTGGAGTGAGAAAAATAATGTTACATATTTTACAAAGCTGAGTCACTACTTATTTTACAAGGTGAGTCACTACTTATTTTACAAGGATGAGTCACTACTTATTTTACAAGGATGAGTCACTACTTATTTTACAAGGATGAGTCACTACTTATTTTACAAGGATGAGTCACTACTTATTTTACAAGGCTGGGTCACTACTTATTTTACAAGGATGGGTCACTACTTATTTTACAAGGCTGGGTCACTACTTATTTTACAAGGCTGGGTCACTACTTATTTTACAAGGCTGGGTCACTACTTATTTTACAAGGATGGGTCACTATTTATTTTACAAGGTGAGTCACTACTTAATTTACAAGGATGGGTCACTACTTATTTTACAAGGCTGAGTCACTACTTATTTTACAAGGCTGGGTCACTACTTATTTTACAAGGTGAGTCACTACTTAATTTACAAGGATGGGTCACTACTTATTTTACAAGGATGAGTCACTACTTATTTTACAAGGATGAGTCACTACTTAATTTACAAGGATGAGTCACTACTTAATTTACAAGATGAGTCACTACTTATTTTACAAGGATGGGTCACTACTTATTTTACAAGGATGAGTCACTACTTATTTTACAAGATGAGTCACTATTTATTTTACAAGGATGAGTCACTACTTAATTTACAAGGATGAGTCACTACTTATTTTACAAGGATGAGTCACTACTTAATTTACAAGATGAGTCACTACTTATTTTACAAGGATGAGTCACTACTTAATTTACAAGGATGAGTCACTACTTATTTTACAAGGTGAGTCACTACTTATTTTACAAGGATGAGTCACTACTTAATTTACAAGGATGAGTCACTACTTATTTTACAAGGATGAATCACTACTTATTTTACAAGGCTGGGTCACTACTTATTTTACAAGATTGGGTCACTACTTAATTTACAAGGATGGGTCACTACTTATTTTACAAGGATGGGTCACTACTTAATTTACAAGGATGGGTCACTACTTAATTTACAAGGATGGGTCACTACTTATTTTACAAGATTGGGTCACTACTTAATTTACAAGGATGAGTCACTACTTATTTTATAAGGATGAATCACTACTTATTTTACAAGGTGAGTCACTACTTATTTTACAAGGATGAGTCACTACTTAATTTACAAGGATGAGTCACTACTTATTTTACAAGGCTGAGTCACTATTATTTTACAAGGCTGAGTCACTACTTATTTTACAAGGCTGGGTCACTACTTATTTTACAAGATTGGGTCACTACTTAATTTACAAGGATGGGTCACTACTTATTTTACAAGGATGGGTCACTACTTATTTTACAAGGATGAGTCACTACTTAATTTACAAGGATGGGTCACTACTTATTTTACAAGGCTGAGTCACTACTTAATTTACAAGGATGGGTCACTACTTATTTTACAAGGCTGAGTCACTATTATTTTACAAGGCTGAGTCACTACTTATTTTACAAGGCTGAGCCACTACTTAATTTACAAGGATGGGTCACTACTTATTTTACAAGGCTGGGTCACTACTTAATTTACAAGGCTGGGTCACTACTTATTTTACAAGGATGAGTCACTACTTATTTTACAAGGATGGGTCACTACTTAATTTACAAGGCTGAGTCACTACTTATTTTACAAGGATGGGTCACTACTTAATTTACAAGGCTGGGTCACTACTTATTTTACAAGGATGAGTCACTACTTATTTTACAAGGCTGAGTCACTATTATTTTACAAGGCTGAGTCACTATTATTTTACAAGGCTGAGTCACTACTTATTTTACAAGACTGAGTCACTACATATTTTACAAGGCTGAGTCACTATTATTTTACAAGGCTGAGTCACTCTAAATTTTTCTTCTCCTTCTGCATTTGTTGTTTGTCCATCAAGAATGATGATGACCATTCATTTCATCCAGTGGGTTTGAAGGTATGGAGCCGTGGGTTCTAATTATAGATAGCACAGGCCCTCAGCCAGCTTACGCCAAGCCCTTTGTGGATGTGACTGTGGCTTTGCAAGTAAAGTTTTCTACGGGATGAGGTAACTAGTCTCATGCCAACCCTCCTTAGTTGCCTCTTAGGACACATATGATAGGTTGCAGATATAATATAATATTTGCTTCACTTATATATCCTTAGTGACACACACGTCTAAATTGTGTCATAAAAAGGATGGTAGTGTGCATTATGAGGATCCCGTCCGTCACTATTGAATGGGGTCCTAAATGAACTAAGAATCACTCACAGGTAAAGGCCTACGCCTACTCACTCAACTGTATGGTATGTCTGTAAGTTACTACAGCTGAGTGAGTAGGCGTAGGCCCTACTGTGAGTAGTTTCGGTTTAATAGGTGAGTACAGTTCACTACTACTTTAACAGGCTACCAAGGACACTAGGCATACATACCATGTTAAAATTGTTCCGTGTATAGAATAAGAGCAATGATATAAGTATCTAAACAAAATAACCCTGAAAATTCAATGTGCAATACACGGTCATGCGAAACACTCAAATCACTGTTGTTACTGTGTTTGTTGTGATGATGAAAATGATTCACAGGGATGCCCTATCTAGGTGTCACGGCAATTATTTTCAAAACAAATTTACACATTTGTATGTTGTCACGTTAATATTTCATTTATAATTTCATCATAAAATCTATTTTGTTCCTTGTAATAATAAATTTACATAACTTTTATGTTATATTAATTTCGGAAACTTGAATTATCGGTGTGTCGTGTGTACTTTAAACTCGGGTGTACATTCTAACGCGTCACCGTAACTTCCGCTGAATGTTTGTAACTTCTGTACAAGAGGAGGTAATATTATTATTCCGGGTCAAACATGGCTTCGCACACCGTTGGTGTTGATGGTTGCAATGGAGTAAATTTAGATAGTGAATGCGAGGAAGATGTAATTACAAGACACAAGAAGGAAAGGAAAGAGCTGCAAGGTATGTATTATTTGGTAAATCTCTTTTGTATCCCATATTAACTCATAGACCATCAGCCAAGCCGTCCTAACTCAACTGCTGTGTCTGTTGTCACTGTTGATCGGGAGCGCAGTACAGTACATTGAGTACAGTTCAGTACTCATCATACCTACTTTGACCATGTTTTTCACTTTGGCTATTTATTAATGAGACCGACGCAGCTATATAGGTCTTATAAAAACAAATCCAACAGCACCTCAATTATGCCTGCATGTCAATGTTAAGAGGATATAATAATATTTGAGTGTCATGATCTTAATTCTTATTCTTTAACAAAGACATTTTTAGAAATACTCGAGAATCCACTCACTGAGTAGGTTTGCGTTCTGCCTAGTCAAAGTGAGAGATGAATTGAATGATGGAATGAACGAACGAACAGACTTTATTTTCAAAGGGTAACAAATTGGGCATGCAGGCCCGTCTTACATTCGGCCCTTCCAATCACTAAACTTTCATTCATCAATAATGCATAATACATTCACATAGGAAAAAAAAGACACCCACAGTCACACATTCCCCCACCCACCCACACATCCCACACCCCAACACACACACCCCCACCTACACACATCTCCCCAAACACACCACACAACCCCCACGCACACCCCCAGGTACACATACATGCACCTGCCCACCCATCACCCACCCAAACATCCCCCCACCTACACACATCTTCCCACACGCATCCTCCACCCATCCCATAACCTATCAACACTCACCCCCCACATGTCTTCCACCACACACGCACACACCCCCAACCACCCAATCAAACACATATCCCCCAACCACACATCCCCAACCCACACACACACACAAATATCCCCGCCAACACACATCACACACCTACCCACACAATCTCACCCACCCACACATCCTGCGCCCATACACACACATTCCCCATCCCCCAACCTACACACTCTCACCCACCCACACATCCTCCACCCACACACCCCCAATCACACATCCCTTAACCACACATACATTAACCACACATCCCCCCACACACACCCCTCCCATACACTCACACACACATCTCCCCACCCATACACACATCTCCCACACACATTCCTACCCACCAACACATCCCCCATCCACAAACACACTCAAATGTTCAAAATTTAGCTTCTTGCTGCTATAATTTTTTGTTTGTTTTTAAATGAACATCTTAGAAGACATATATCATTAGCCTTGTCAGTTGTGGGCCTTTGTGAGTATTGGGGTGGGGGGATCGTGGAAGGGTTTTTCACAGAAAATTTTAATCAACCATCCAGTTACTTCCGATTTGTACACACGTTTGCTTCTGACTTCATGTATTCAAAAACGTGGCACCTGTCACTGGAAACCACTCTAATAATTGCAGGAGTGGTCCGTCTGCTAGACTGCAAGTGTTTCTCATTGAGAACTATTCTCTTGAAGTTATTTATGTGTTTTTGTTGTACAGTAAGCTAATTTTGTTTTAATTCTGTTTCTGTTTATCACTGGGTACTGTTTAATGCATTTTTGAATTCTGCGTTCATTTTTACATATACTTGAAGAGTTTCAACATTGACCTCCTTTTACTGTGTTCAGCAAATAATATTTAGCACAACGATGAAAAAGAGATAGCGATAGCGCAATCATAACTCAAAATTCAAAATGGCGGCACTAAGGCTATACTAATTACTGTAGTGGACCTGTATTTATTTATAATTAGAACTGGCAACTTAACTACTAAAATTAAACAGAATACAAGTTTCATTTGCAGCAGTACTTTATCTGTGTACTTGTATAATTTTTCAGCATTTGATATGACTGAAAATAATTTTGAAAGCCAGATTTCAGACCCATCTCAGTAGTGTAAGTAAGAAAGAAGTACTTTTTTTCTTAGCAGCGCAGCAGTACATAATAATTTAAATTTAAATACAATACTGTTAAACAAGTTATGGTTTTTTTTAAAGTTAGTATTTAATTATTAATTGCTTACTTTTAGTTACAGAATAGTGTAATTATAGAGCAGAAGTAGAAATAAGTTATTAGCGATAGTAAATGCTTAATTTATGCAGCAGTTACAAACTTATTTACTTACATTATTGCATATTTAATCAATAAAAGAAAGCTGATGCAATGCAGTGGGTACATCAAGACAATGTGCATACATTTTCATTAATTATTCTTTGACTTACGATGAACATTTCACATGACATTTAATTAATATAAATGGGCAGCTATTTTTAATTGTTAATTAGGTCACAGCACATCCTATCAAAAAGTCTAAGAAGTTGAGTGCATTTTCTATGAGACTCCTGGGGGACGTCACTGGAGCTATGGAGTTTGTGCTTTGTGCGACGCTTTCGGCAGGCCACCCTGCGGAAAGAGACCAAGCCATATGGGATAAAACCCGTACAGTGAAGTCGATCCTCTTGACATCTTATTGAAAGAGGAATGTGACCTTTACTTTCCTTTTGCCAAAACGCATAATAAAGTGTACATCTTGCCAGGTTTATTAGCAATGTGACAGACTTTTAATGAATAATAAACAATTGGCAGCCATTTTTAATTGTTAATTAATTCACGGCACATCGTATCGAAAAATAGATAATACGTCAAGTTAGGCCTCGCCACCCCGGACGCAGTGATATATGGTTCTATAAGGTTTGTTTAAAAATAAACATGCCACAGTAATAGAAGGCAGAATGTCTTAGCTCCCAATTTACTGGGCCGAGAGCACAACTGCTTATTTGATCAGATTTCTTTTGCACTTTCTGCTTGTAGATCATGACACAAAAATATTAATATCTCCGCTTAGAATTGATGTAAAATCTTCATTGATATACTGTTAGATTCATCTTGTCACACTATATCCAACTGTGATGGTTTCATAAGTAAAAACCAAATTTTTAATTATTTTAAAAAAATTGCAGATATCATTGTGATTGGGAGTAGTGAGGCTTAACTGGTCATGTTATCTTTTGTTTTAGATATTATATGTCGTGACCTAATTAGCTATTTAAAATAGCCACTAAATGATTACTAATTCATTAATTACCCTGTGCATATTAATGTTAGCTTAAAAACCTGGCAAGATGTATATTTTATTATGCAGAATGATGCTACAGACCCTGTGGTTATTTTCCTTTTTTGATAGGATGTGCAGTGACCTATTTAGCAATTAAAAATGGCTGCCAGTTAATTATTATTCATTAATTACTAATTATAGTTGAGCAGTTAGGTCTCACTACCTCGATCTCAATGATATATGGTTGCTAAGATATTCGTTTAAAAACAAAGAAGTAATTGCAGCAAGAAGCTCAGTAAGCGGATTCCTGAGTATTTCTTTTGTAAAGATCACGACACTCAAATATGTATATCTCCGCTTAGGATCAACATACAGACTTCATTGAGGTACTGCTAGATTTGGTTTTTCAAGACCCATTTAGCTGTGTTGGTACTCATTAGTAAATATTCAATTTGAAAAACATGATTAAAATAATGCAACATTAACAGTTAAAAATTTAGTCTTCAAAACTGATCAGGCATGATGTCGCCATAAAAATTCATTTTCTGACTATGATGGGGTCCACTTAGAAAAATGTCTCCAACAGACACTACCATTGATGAATAATAATGAGAGATGAAAAAATACAAAACAAATGCTGACAGTATTTTCTCATATATAGTTATTTTAAAAATAAATTGTACTGCCTGTAAGTGCAAAATTGACGCTAACGGGTCATAAACGGATATGAAAACTGACTTCAAAAAAAATGTTCAGTCATGTTAAATGGTAAGCAAAAATAGTAAAAGTATACAGATAAATTATTAATAAACTTTAAACTTGTATTCTCTGTAACTTTAGTAGTTCAAATTGCACATTTTAAGTGTGAAAAGTATACACACTAGTCTGATATGCGTTGCGCCAACATTTTGGATTTCCAGTTACAAAGACTAAACATCTCCGTGGACGTTTTTTTTTTCTGCGATCAGTCCAAGACTCACATTGATGAAACTCTACAAATATATGTAAAACTGGATGCAGAATTCGAAAATCCATCTCAAAGTATTCTAGGATTTATAAGAACAGGGCTAGAAAATAACAATTACTTACCATATGCCAAATAACTGAATTTATTTCAAAGACAAAATAATCTCAACCACTTGCTATGCACAGAATGGTAGGCTAACATATTTTATGGAAGCTAAGATGGCACTTGTGATTGTCACATGATATTTGAATGTATCCAATCAGAAATAGGCATGGTCTTTTCATAGCTCTATGGTTTGACAACCAAAATGGATCCTTTTGCGCAGCTGCTAAATACTAGCTCTGGTTTCGATCTGATTGCATTGGTTAAATAAAATGCCTATCAATAGCATGGCATTTTAGGCTGTGTCGGTTTGGGAGGCCGCATTAAAAAACATTCTGCCTCGATGAGAATTCAAATACATGATCAATGGGTTGGTAGGCAAGCCTTCTAACCGCTGCACTACCGCAGCTACTCAGCAGTAGAAGAAACAAAATCAGAGTACTATGTATGTTTTTTATCATTCTGATTGGGTTCCATTTCATTTGTATGTTATTGAATATACATATATTTTTTAAACATTGTAAAAGATGACAAACTATTGTTAAATATCATTTCAGCTCAGATTTTAAAACTGAAGCACAGTGTCACCAAGGGTGACAAGAAAAAAAAGAAAGAGGTGGCAGACGAGATTACCAAACTTGAAGCAGACTTGAAAGCACGACATCATGAGGAGCTAGCCAATGTAAAAGTCAAACCTGAGGTATGTGTTTGAGAAATCTTGTAACATTGTTTTATTTTTGTTATGTAACAATTCTAGACATAAAATATGGGTGTTTGAGTGACTTGAAAGTTGGAACCTGCCACTCGCTAGTTGTAGTTGAAAAACAATTTAAAAGGGGAAAAGAAGTCCAGACGATGTTCCAATATCCCTCATATCTGAGCCTGGATCAGTTGCTCATCTTCTTCTACTTTTTACTTTTTTTTCTTCTACTTTTTTCAATTGATTGATTGATTGATTGATTTAGGAACCGACATCGCAGCATATGGGAATGCCCCGAATATTGTGATGTCGGTTCCTAAATCAATCAATCAGTCAATCAATCAATTCTACTTTTTATCACCTTATTGGAGTATATGTCCTCAACCAAGCAATGCCAGGCTGTCCTATCTTGTGTTGTGTCCTGCAGCTCCCTCCATGTCCTCCCTATATTATTCAACTCTATAATTCTCTTCATCATTCATGCTTCTGTATCACTTGCTTGTACGTCTCAGTTAAGGGTTATAAAATAGGAGACTATATGCACATTGTACATGTTACATATCCCTTGACACATGCAAATCGTAAAGAATCAGCTGCTACTGTGGCAATATTTTAAAATCTGGTAACCTACATAAATAACAAAATATGTTATAGTATGTGTGAATTTGAGGGAGGATCTCCCTGGTGCCAACAAATCCACTGCTGAAGTTGAGTATGTTGGCTAAAACATCTCCTCCTCCTCCTCCTCCTCCTCCTCCTCCTCCTCCTCCTCCTCCTCCTCCTCCTTCTTCTTCTTCTTCTTCTTTTCTTCTTCTGACGTGAATAGATGAATCATATTTTCACTGAGATACATAACCACTTATACCAGGGATAGAAAAATCCAGGCACCTGGTCACTATGACACCTGACAACTTTTTACCTGGCACCTGAATTTTCTGTCATTTTCTTAGCCTACATTTGCAAAAATCAATATGTTTGCTAGCTCCTGACTTATGTTTAGTATTTTCTACCTCTGTTTTAGTATTTTCTACCTCTGGGCTGCGTGATCTCGAGGTATGGTGTCCGCCTCGAGTGCTGAAGGTCCCGGGTTCAAGCCTCGGCGGTGACCGGGATTTTTTCTCATGGACTTCTAGTAATAAAATTCCCCTGGTCTCTGGGTAGTGAGATCGGACGCCTGTGTGTATTGTTGCGCAAGTAAAAAATCCCTTGGCAGTTGGAAATCGAAAAGAGTAGCCTAACAGCGCTGCCCGGGCAAAATTTCGAGTTTAAAATCTACCCAAAGTATTTCAGGATCCTCGCCGGTGCTACGGAGTTCGTGCACTGGGCTGAGTTTCTCCAGACTCAGGTTTGAGGTAGGAGGAGAACGGAGCACTTATGGGTTGCACCTGTGTGCCGTGATGTTGATCCATCGACTAAACTAAACTAAACTTCTACCTCTGATACTGTTCTAATGTGGAGCATTTGTTATTGTGATGGTAATCTGTAGTTGCCCTGATAGATGCATGGAAATATGCCAGACAATAAACTGTGCTATCTATTATTTGTGGCATGTAAATCCACTAAAGACTGATTTTCTTGGCTTTTTACGCTCAATAATTTGGCATTGCACTTGTTTCTGTACGAGCTAAAGTGCTGCAGCAGTGTTGTCATAGATATTTCAGCCAAATGAACCTTCTGCGAAAGAATGTTTCATATTGTTTATCATCTGTCATGGTTGTTTGTGATCATGTTATGCAGCAACACAGTCGAAGGTAAAGAGCCTTAATTTATCTTGAACTTCATGGCACTCTGCTGTGTTAGACCACAGTATCGTAACCTCTTTGGCCACTCTTTCACAGAGTGAATAATTCATATTGAAGATGAGGAACCTCTTTGGCCACTCTTTCACAGAGTGAATAATTCATATTGAAGATGAGGAACTTCTTTGGCCACTCTTTCACAGAGTGAATAATTCATATTGAAGATGAGGAACCTCTTTGGCCACTCTTTCACAGAGTGAATAATTCATATTGAAGATGAGGAACCTCTTTGGCCACTCTTTCACAGAGTGAATAATTCATATTGAAGATGAGGCTGGAGCATGTATGGGAAAGTGCTGTGATGTCGGTTCTTGATTCAGCTCAACTCATGTAATGGGGGATGTGTAAGTGCTTAGAGGGGAACTAATATAGTCATTTCAGTAATATTAGACAGACTTTCTAGCTTTTGTGTCCCCTAAATTACAGATATCATCAGATGCAATAAAGGAGGAAACAGTTACAGAAAAGACAGATGAAGATGCGGACAAAGGCACAGAAGAAGAATTTTCTACCCAGGCCACAGGGAAGAAGTCCAAGGCCCAGAAAAGAAGAGTAAGTGCAATAGAAACTTTATTTATAAACTATTTATATGTTCTCAACCACTATTAAAATTCAGTTTATTAGTTACAGTTGGTGCTATGTTTTATTTTGAACTTGGTTGAATTCTTAACTCTCTTTTGTATGGCTTGCCACACTATGAGTGGCTCACAGCTTTTCAATTGCATGCAGCTCACGACAGTCTGTATTGTTGCAGTACGTCTTTTGTATAACACAGGAAATCAACTGGGGAACCCGTTGAGGCCGCTGAGACAGTTGCATAAATAAACACATCTAGTATTGATTGGCACTCACAGAAGGAAAAGAAGGAAGTAGAGACCAGAGGATGCACTAGACAACATGCAATTTGAAAGCTATAGTTACCAACCGGGATTCGAACCTGTCACCTCCAAATGGTGGCAGCGCGTCGCTGCAGGAACAAGTGTACTTCGATGCAAGACCAACTAGACAATGCTTCCTTGTAATGTCTCACAGTTTTTAAATGGTATTTATATAAGTGTAGGAGAGTTTGTGTAAGTTAAACATCTAATATTTGACACGTTCTGTGTTTTTACTGTTAGTTTCAGAGTATTTTAATCAAAATAGTTTGTGTAAACAAAGCGGGCACGTCTAAGTCATGAAGGATGTCTACTAGTGTAATTACAATATTTGTATGACATATAACACCATAATTCATTGTCGCTTAAAAGTCGACAGCGTCAACTTCATTGCACCGGGTTTTTATACCATATGGCTCGGTCTCTTTCCGCAACTCGGAAAGTGTCGCACAAAGCACGAACTCTGTAGCTCTAGCGACGACCTCTGAACCTAAGGACGCGGCTCGGAATCGAACCCACAAACTTCGGAGCCCAAGTCAAACGGCTTGACCACTTCGCCATGACTACAGTATTTCTCTCTGTCTCTTTCTTTGATTTCCTCTGTTTCTGTATTGTGTGCGCACACACACGCAGCCGTGAGGCAATATTTTGCACGAATGACTCTGTTAAACAGTTTGGCTTATGACAGAAAGGAATTATCACTAATGCCACCCAACTGCCCCGAAATAGTTGTTATAGGAATCAAACACCGTTGTTATAACATTAACACTAATGTTTAATCATTATCGGTGTACATAACAAAGCATGAACTACCTCCATGTCCAATGATAAACAGACACAGCCTACTACCCGCTAATCCCACTAAGTATTCTATATCTATACAAACCAGACCCGTAACTAACAAAAGGCTCTACAGACAGACCCTTCCCAAAGCTATCCTAATCTCTAACTGACCTAACAACAATGACGTCTTCCGTTCTGTCTCTATATAAATGGTGCGCACTATTCATGCACCGAGCAGTGCGCACACCCAAGCAAGTATTTCAGCCAGTCTTTATATGTTATATTGTATTATGTCGACAGGTGTAATATGAGGCTGTGACGTCGGCCATGTCACATTTACAGAACAAATTGGTCTTTTCAGTCACGTTCGCTACCACCATGGGTTGTGGTTATTACTCCCTTTTTAAAGCACAGTGTAACTTATCGTCTGTCAGGGTGGCCAGGTGCCAGTCAGTTATATTTATTAGTAATTGTTTTAGCTATCTCCTTGTTTCTAAACCATATAGTAGTACTGTTTTAACATACGCTGGAGGTAATTATTCTAAGTGGTAAATCCTACAACGGTCAAGCAAATTTCTTGAAATTTGGTGAATGTAAACTTCAGTATATGATCATTTCCAAAAGTTTCAATTATCTCGGTCGCTTTGCATAAAAGTTATGCACCAAATGGCCTCCAGCATTGGATGCGCACTTGC
Source organism: Cepaea nemoralis (assembly GCA_014155875.1). Classification (NCBI taxonomy): domain Eukaryota; kingdom Metazoa; phylum Mollusca; class Gastropoda; order Stylommatophora; family Helicidae; genus Cepaea; species Cepaea nemoralis. The sequence continues at coordinate 30,780 of JACEFZ010003280.1, forward strand.
ATACGTTGTGCTAAATTGTCAATTACTCGACCCCATTCCTCTGGGGGATTTCCCCGATATTTGCTGTGATTGCTGCCTTCAGTTTACCAATCGTTTGAGGGTTGTTCTGGTACACATTATCCTTGAGATACCCCCATAGATAAAACTCTAGGGACTTCAAGTCAGATGAATGCGGTGCCCACTCCAAGTCACACTTCATGCTGATCAGTCTCCCCTGAAATCGCTCTCTCAACCAGAATGGAGAGTCATTTGATGTGTGAGAAGTGGCCCCGTTTTGCTGGAACCACTGTTGATTTCGATCCAATCCTCTGCATTGTCCATCTGACTGATGCCCAAAACTTTCAAAGATTTGTTGGTTCCGTTTTCTTTATTTTTGGGTCAACCTGTATTTATAATTTCTTTGGATGCCACAAATTTCCTACTGCTTTGAAAGCTCCTCTTGCCTTTTGAATCCTTAGTTTAATGTCTATCTATTTCCTCCATCTTTGTACACATTGCCAGCTAAATATATGTATGATTGCCATTCTCTCATTAACATTTAATTTCGCTGTAACTGAATGGGCCAGAGTTCTCCCATAGACATATAATGTAATAGTCACAGAGCTTTGGTAATTAGCTTGGGTATCGTAGATTACGCCGACTTCCTGGCCTAGAGGTTAGCGACTTTTCTCCATATCTTGTATACTCTCGTATAATAACGGGGGAACGACGGTTGGGGGGAATCAGCAGGTTGGGTTTCCCGAAAACAAAATCAGTAAAATTTAGGGGGGTT
>JACEFZ010003281.1:0-32123 GCA_014155875.1 Cepaea nemoralis
TCATTCAAAAGGGGTCAGACAAGATCGTTATGCAGGGGACTAAAGAAGAATAGTCAACTAGTAAAGAACTGGTGTCATCACTCGCTACATGCTGAGAGAGATACTGAGGAGGGGATCTGAGCACTTGTGGACTGAATAGTTGGATATGCAATGAGCATAATCTAGCAACTAACTAACTAGATAGAGTGAAAATACTTGACTTGTACACTGCATGGTGACTTCCAGAACAAGCAGATATTATTCCTTAATCCTTAACAAAATTCTTAACAGGCAAACGCCAGCGAAGGCAGAAAAAAAAATAATAACCATATTGGTAGTATTATGTATGAAAAGCTTATCATCTTCCTTTTGGGTTAAATCTCTATTTTATAGTGTGGTGGTGGGGGGTGGGTAGATCATAAGTTCAAGTTTCAGCGTACGTCTCTGACTCGAGCACTCAAACAGACCAGGTTCATCTCATGGTGTTGACTGTTTAGATTTTCAAAATAAAAAGAATGTTATCCATTGCTTGATCCCCGGTGTAGTGATTGATGATGTGCCTTCTCAGACCAGAGCGAGAAACTACTCAGAGGATCAGTGTGCAATTTACTCGTATTAAAAACCCCTTGGCAGACTGGAAATAGAAACGCGTAGACTGAATAGATCGTTGCCAGAGAACATTTCTAAATGAGAAAAGCTATCTACAGAAATGTGTAGTATTTGTGATTGTGATACACACCCACACTGAGACCCTGTGCTGAGATTCTCATTGCTGGTGCCTACTGGCTGTTCTATATGTGAACACATCTAATCGATGGCCATGTTAAAAATTGCCTAGTGAGTCATGTAGTACTGATTTTTTTTTCCATGCGTTTTAATGTATATTGTTTCTGTTGTTGTCTAAGATTGGCTTCATAAGTGTTTATGAATGAAATAACGTATGAGAGGAAAGAGAGAAGAAGGGCAGAATATCAGACAGGCCTGTGTGCCCAATTCTTAACCTTTGTAAATAAAGTTTGTTTGTTCGTTCGTTCCTTTCATTTTAATGTCCTTCCCACTTCCCTTTCTTGTTCGATATTTCAATTTTTCGTTTACGGTTTTGTTGATTGAACTTCATCCAGATAAGTATTCCTCTATGTTGTCTGCTTTTTAATATGTTTTCATTGTTGTATTTTGTTGTTTCGTTGATAAAGACTTCATTTGCCTGTATCTTTGTGTTTTTCTGTCGAGCTTCTCAGTAATTTTTTTGGTTTTTATTCAGACTTCCGTGACAGCAAGGAGCAATAAACCCTGTTTTTCGATACCATTGGAAATTCTCCTTATGTGATCTATAGGAGTTGACTGGAGTTTCTGATACCATTGGAGATTCTCCTTATGTGATCTATAGGAGTTGACTGGAGTTTCTGATACCATTGGAGATTCTCCTTATGTGATCTATAGGAGTTGACTGGAGTTTCTGATACCATTGGAGATTCTCCTTATGTGATCTATAGGAGTGACTGGAGTTTTCTGATACCATTGGAGATTCTCCTTATGTGATCTATAGGAGTTGACTGGAGTTTCTGATACCATTGGAGATTCTCCTTATGTGATCTATGGGAGGAGACTGGAGTTTCTGATACCATTGGAGATTCTCCTTATGTGATCTATAGGAGTTGACTGGAGTTTCTGATACCATTGGAGATTCTCCTTATGTGATCTATAGGAGTGACTGGAGTTTCTGATACCATTGGAGATTCTCCTTATGTGATCTATAGGAGTGACTGGAGTTTCTGATACCATTGGAGATTCTCCTTATGTGATCTATGGGAGGAGACTGGAGTTTCTGATACCATTGGAGATTCTCCTTATGTGATCTATAGGAGTGACTGGAGTTTCTGATACCATTGGAGATTCTCCTTATGTGATCTATGGGAGGAGACTGGAGTTTCTGATACCATTGGAGATTCTCCTTATGTGATCTATGGGAGGAGATGAGTTTCTGATACCATTGGAGATTCTCCTTATGTGATCTATGGGAGGAGACTGGAGTTTCTGATACCATTGGAGATTCTCCTTATGTGATCTATGGGAGGAGATGAGTTTCTGATACCATTGGAGATTCTCCTTATGTGATCTATAGGAGTTGACTGGAGACTTAATGGAGACATCCATGTGTTTTAAATTTCACCCTCTACAACCAAACCAAACCTGATTTTATGTGATTTCCCTGTCTGCAGGTGGAGTCCGAGCCAACATAATTCACTACATCACAAACAACCAGGTCGTGGCCGGGGGCGACATGGTTCTGATGGATGCTGGTGTGAGTTTCACGGCTATGCTAGTGACATCACACGGACCTGGCCTGTCTCAGGTAAGTAGCGATACAATCATCAACAAGATCTCACGCCTTCTATGTCAAAGAATACAGGTACTTCCCACGGCAGAATCTCTGAGTTAATCAATTTTATACCTCGTGCTTCAAGAAGAGATTAAAAACAGAAGGTCAGAGCATTTCTTTAACTAAGTTATGTAGGTCAGCAAGGCCGAATGGATAAGAACGCGTGTTCATATAAACATCCGGTGTGCTGATGCCGAGGCAAGGGGTTCAACCCCTACACCGGTCAGTTGGACTAAAATGTTTACTTCTCATTCTTGACTTGGGGACGTAAATTACAAGTACCTCTGAAGTCGGAGTGGATTCACCTGATGGAGAGGGGCACTGTTAATAGGGAAAGTTAATCCACATGCACAATTCAGTCCAGCACTACTAGAAGTAGTGTGAATGGACCACGCTTAAGTTCAAAGCGAGGGAGAGCAAAAAAAAAAACAGCTGAGTTATGAGGAGGCTGGTTGTTTGTGACTAAATGTTTTAAATCATCGATTTCACATCAGATTATCAAAATAAGAACATATGGAGTCGGAGAGGGACATGAAAGAACAGTATGAGATTAGATTTAAAGTTCAGAATTTCATTAAAATAAGAGAAGGGCCCTTTAGCAAGCCTTGAGGCACATTGAGTATAATGTGCTATTTCATAGACCCATTGTCACTCAGTCGGTGATATGGTCAGTATATCCAGGAAGGTTAACTTGGTCAACAAATACCTGAAGAAGTTGGATGTGTCAGCCGAAAGGTGCAAATATTGCAGCTCTGATGTAAACAGGCACAACGCAATTACGTCGTAAACATTTCGGGTGAATGCAGAGATTTGGTCAGTATCACGTTGACCTCATTTACTTTCCTTTACATTTTCTGACATCTAATTTGGCTGGGTTGACCTGAAAGCTGAGGTCAATTAAAAATCTGCATCAGATTGTAAAAAATAGAACTGGGCTACCAGGTCCATCCACCCTGAAATGGGTACCAGAAACTGTCCTAGAAAGTAAGTTCAGAAAGCATGATTTTTTTTTCCTTTTTTTCCCACATATCCTTTACAGGACATCGCTGTCAACACCAGCATTTTACCGCTGTCATTGATTTCTTGGCAAGATTACGCTCAGTAGTTTGCCATTGCTTTCTGAGCGGCCGGCTCACTTATCCGGTAAATTACCAACGCTGTGAGAACCGCTTCATCCACCCTGAAAGGGTACCAGAAACTGTCCTAGAAAGTCAGTTCAGAAAGCATGATTTTTTTTTCCTTTTTTTCCACATATCCTTTACAGGACATCGCTGTCAACACCAGCATTTTACCGCTGTCATTGATTTCTTGGCAAGATTACGCTCAGTAGTTTGCCATTGCTTTCTGTAGCGGCCGGCTCACTTATCGGTAAATTACCAACGCTGTGAGAACCGCTTCGAATTCTCGCGCGCTGCATTACTCTACGTGGAAAACAGGATTATGGAGAAAGTCGTTTAACACCTAGGCCAGGGAGACCGACAGCCAGCATGCTCTGGTCTATAAAAATATGTGGCTAGCACCGTATACCAGTGCACCTTAAGATATGTTAAAGTTCTTTAACTGTACGGTCTGAACGACATGAATAAACAAACAAAGAATAGACACGATATATTATAGTCCTGAATGATTGAACAGCACCTGTTTGTTACTGGGGCCCATAAGTGAAGCACAGATTTGTAAAACATGTATGACTGGCTGCTTCATCATCCTGTAGAAAACCTTAGCTGCAAAACTCCAGCTAATCACAAACAAGTCTAATGAAAAGGAAAGAAAATACCCAGTCAACCAAATCAAATCAAATCAAATCAAATCAACTTATTAGGGTCACAAATTGGGCGCGCAGGCCCTTCCAATCACTTGTCTTTCATTCATCAAGAGCATTATACATTTACATAGGAAGAAAAATAAACATTGTGAAATGAATGTTGTAAACATAAACAAGGCTTATTACCATGTTATGAGGCCCATCTCCCACTTATCCATACATCACCCCACCCACACCCACACCCCCACCTACCCACACACACGCACACCAGGGACACATACATACCCCACCAACCGACCCATCCCCCTCGCGCACATCCCTCACCCACACACACTACCCTCATCTGATCCCCCAACCAAAACACACTCGCCACCCCACAAACATTCCCCCACTAACCCACACATCCCAAGCCCATTCACATCCTAACCCACACATCCTCTCCCACGCACACCTCAAACCACCCATCCCCCAGCCACATCTCCATCGACCACATATTCCCCTCCCCACGCACACAATCCCCCTCCAACCCACACATCTCACATCCACTCACACATCCCCAAACCATACACACACATCCCCACCAACTGACATGTCCCTACCCCCCCCCCCCCCCCCCCCCCCCCCCCACACACACACACACACATCTCCCTAACCACCCATACATCCCCGAACCACTCACACACACCCCACCACCCACACATACAACTTCCACCCACCCACACATGCCTTGCTTAACCCAATCTCCCACCCGCACATCACATACACCCCCTACCACGCAATATTCCCAACCCATGCACCACACATACACACACATATCCCTCACCAACACATCTCCACTTACACACCACACACATATCCCCCACCCAGATACCACACAATATTCCCACCCACACCCACACAGATACCCTTACCCATCCACCCCACATACCCTCACTCACACACCACAAAACACACACATACCTCACCCACACAATATCCCCAACCAACACACCACACACCTCTCCCCACCCACACACGCATTCCCTACCCGTCTACAACACACACTCACTCACGCATACATCCTCCACTATGCACCCCCACCCACCCACACCCCAACCAAACATCTCACGTCACAAAACCCCTACCCACACACATCCTCCACCCACTCACACATCCCATCCCGACACATACAACTCCCTCTCCGACCTACACAACCCTAAGCCACTCACACACCCTCACCCACTCATTCCCCATCCACGCACACATTTCCCCACCCACACACCTCCACATACTTCCCCCAACCATCACACATCCCCTACTCACCCCCACATATTACCCCACCCATACACACATTCCCCGCACCCATCACACACATCCCCCACACCACCCACTATCCTCCACCCACACACATATCCCTCACCCATACCACCACAAACATACCTCCACCCACACATCATGCACACATCCCGCACCAACACACCGCACACATATCTCACACCCACACACCATACACTTCTCCCCACCCGCCCTGCATCCCCAATCCACCCAACACAATCCCCTACCCACACAACCCCGCCACCCACACATACTTCCTCAAACCATCCACACATCTCCACCCACATAAACACACATCCCCGCATCCATCCCATACACATATCCTCCACCCTATACACATCCCCCACACCCATTCCCACACCCCTACTTTCACTCCCACACATCCATCCACACATCCCACAACACCCAGAAATATCACTACCCACCAAACCACACACCCCAACCCATCCAAACGCATATCCCCACCCACACAGTGGAGAGGAGACTCTTCTAGATGAAGTAGAACGTGATGTGGAGAAAGCAGTCAGTTTGCCTTGTTTTACCTGGGAAAAATGCAGGCTTCAGACTGGAATATTTAAACTATGTATACATTGGGACAGACAGCACCAGTGGTGGGGAATTCAATGTTAGAAGATGAGCATTTTGGGATTACATGAAACAAGATGGAAGTGATCAGTGCTGTTCTGAGACCATACAGAGGAAAATACCCCTCACAATGAAGTAGTGACCCTAATGCTATCTAAACAGGCAGAGAAAGCACAAATAGGAAGGAAAGAAGTGTGTTCTAGAATAATAACAGCAACATTTGGACTACAAACAGGAATGTTAACATGAATGTGATCCAGTGTTATGTAACAACAGATGACAAGAATGAATCAATTGAGAAGGAATTAATATCAAACTTCAAAGTATTATTGGTAATCATCATCATCATCATCATCATCATCATCATCAAGTGCCAAGCCAGCTGGAGTAGGCGTTCATGACTCTCCATAGATCTAGGTCTTTGGTTTTCTGGAATCAACTCTGCTGATGATATTCCACCATGCCACCGTCTCAATCCATCCAGCATCATTTCTTTTGGTCTGCCTCTGCTTCTCTTCCCCTCGATCTTTCCAGTTGTCATGATGTTCTCCAATGCCTCTCTTCTCATCACATGTCCGAAGAAAGCTGTTTGTCTCTTTCTTATTGCTGTATATATGTTCTTGTTTCATTAGCCTTTTTTCAGGCAGTCATTGTTAGTACTTTGGCATCCCAAGGGATTCGCAAACGTTAGTCTCAGAAACCACATCTCTGTTGCTGCCAGTTCTTCCTAATTTGTGCATTTACACTCCAAGACTCGCTGCCATACAACAAAACAGGTTCTATATGTTGTTGTTGTTGTTTGTCCATCAAGAATGATGATGACCATTCATTTCATCCAGTGGGGTTGAAGGTGTCGAGCCGTGGGTTCTAAGATGGCTGATAAGGCCTATTTTGGCTCGAAATGTTCTTTGACAATGTGGGCAAAGAATGCTTGACGTCTCTGGAGGAGGATTTCCTGCAGTGATTTTTCTGTCCTGCCTTTTCTTCACAGCTCTTGCAGTCCTGGTTGCCTCACATATGACTGCACCTTTGCGCAATGATGCACGCCACGAATTTCGGTCTCTGGCTGCAGCCTCCCAGGTGCCATGATGAATTCCAAAAGCATTCAGTGAAATTTTCAGAGTGTCTTTAAAACGTTTCCTCTGGCCACCTTGGGAGCGTTTACCACAACGCAGTTCGCTGTAGAAAATTCGTTTAGGGAGCCTGTGATCTGGCATGCGAGTCAAGTGACCAGCCCAGCGAATCTGATTCTTCATCAGTAGAGTGTGGATACTGGGCATGGATGCTCTTTCTAGGACTTCAGTGTCTGGAATCTTGTCTTGCCATTTAATCTTCAGTAGCTTCCTTAGGCAGACTGTGTGGAAGTGGTTTAATTTCCTAGCGTGTCGCTGATAAACAGTCCAGGTTTCACAAGCATATAGCAGTGTGGATAATACAACTGCTTTGTAGACTTTTAGCTTTGTTTGCAGGCTTATTCCAGTTCTGTCCCATACATTCTTGTACAGTCTGCCAAAGGCTGCACTGGCCTTGGAGATTCTTGCATTCACTTCGTCATCGATTGTGGCAGCTTGTGACATGGTGCTGCCAAGATAGGTGAATTTGTCCACAACACTTAGTCTATGATCATTCACTTTGATATTCGGCACAGTGTGATTATTCCCTGGAGCTGGCTGGTACATAACTACAGTCTTCTCCAAGTTGATATTGAGCCCAAAGTTGGCACAGGCATGTGAGAAAGCTGAAACATTATGTTGCATGTCCGCCTCTGAGTTGGCGTATAGAGCGCAATCATCAGCAAACAGGAGCTCTCTGACGGTGCCGCTGTTAATTTTGGTTTTAGCTTTCAGCCTTCTGAGATTGAATAACTTTCCATCCATACGGTAGTTGATGTCTATTCCAATGTCGTCGTTCTCGAAGGCATTCATCAACATGGCTGAAAACATGAGGCTGAACAGTGTTGGTGCCAGGACACATCCTTGCTTCACTCCATTGGTGACAGGAAAGGGTTCAGACAGTTCACCATTTTCCTGTACTCTTGCCTGCATGCCGTCATGAAATAGCCGCACTATTTGGACAAACTTTCGTGGACAGCCATATTTTGCCATAATCTTCCACAGTCCTTCTCTGCTGACTGTATCAAAAGCCTTGGTAAGGTCAATGAAAGTGGAGAACATTTCGCAGTTCTGTTCCTGACATTTCTCTTGCAGCTGCCTTGCAGCGAAAATCATGTCAACAGTTCCACGTTCTTTTCTGAAGCCACATTGACTCTCAGGAAGAAGACCTTGATCGAGATGGGCTGTGAGGCGATTGAGAAGAATTCTGGCGAGTATCTTCCCTGCAATTGAAAGCAAGGAGATGCCTCGGTGGTTGTCACAGGATTGGCGGTTTCCTTTACGTTTGTAAAGGTGGACTATTGACGCGTCCTTAAAATCTTGTGGCATGGTCTCGTTCATCCATATGTTTGTGAAGACTTGGTGAAGCTGCTCTGTTAGGACCGGCCCACCTGCCTTGTATATCTCTGCTGGGATGGAGTCAGGACCAGGTGCCTTGCCGCTGGAGAGTTGCTGGGTGGCTTTGTTTACTTCCACTATGGTTGGTAGGTCATCAAGTGTCTCATTGGTGGGAACTTGAGGAAGGCAGTTGATGGTTTCATCATCGAAGAAGGAAGTTGCATTTAAGATTTTGCTGAAATGCTCTGCCCAGCGTTGGAGGATTTCTTTCTTATCGGTGACCAATGTTCCCCCGTCTGCACTGAGGAGGGGAACTATGCCTGGTGATGAAGGACCATAGACCGCTTTCAGTGAGTCGTAGAAGTTTTTCATATCATGTCTGTCAGCAAAGCCCTGAATTTCATCAGCTTTGCTGCTCAGCCAGGAGTCCCGCATGTGCCGAAGTTTCTGCTGCACTACTCTCTGAATGTTCTTGAAAGCATCTTTTTTGATGTTGACTTTGGGTCATTCAAATGTGCCTTGAGGAGAAGATGTTTCTCGGCCAGCAATTGGTTGATGTCTTCGGAATTTTCATCAAACCAGTCTTTATGCTTTCGGGGGGCTGGACCCAGGATTTCCATAGCAGTGTTGTAAATTGTGTCCTTTAGGGCTCTCCATTCTGTTTCTGTATCCTGTTTAGCTTCAGCATTGGGCTTGAGGCGGTCTTCCAGCATATTTTCAAATGACTGCTGCATTTTCTTGCTGTTTAGGCGGGTGACATTTAGCTTTGTTTGCATTTTCGCCCCTTGAGGACGCCGTGGTGGCCTGATGTGGATGTTCATTTTCGAGACAATGAGACGATGGTCTGTCCAACATTCGGCACCACACATGGATTTTGTCACTCGAACGTCTTGTCTGTCACTCCTCCTGACGATGACATAGTCAATGAGGTGCCAGTGTTTCGAGCGAGGGTGCATCCACGATGTCCTATTTCTCATGGGGAGACGGAAAATTGTGTTCGTAATCAGGAGATCATGTTCGGCACATGTCTGAAGGAGGCGGAGTCCATTGCTGTTACAATTTCCGACTCCATGCTTTCCAATAATGCCACTTCAAGAGGTGGTGTCCGCGCCTACTCTGGCATTGAAATCCCCAAGGAGTATAAGTTTGTCTCCTTTGGGAACAGATGTTAATACATTGTGCAGGTCCTCATAGAACTTGTTCTTGACATCGTCTTCGTTGGTCATAGTTGGTGCGTAGACACTCACAATGGTTGCTTGCTTCCTTTCCATTCAGCAGAGGCAACTTCATGGTCATGAGCCTGTCGTTTATAGCCTTTGGAAATCCAGCTAATTTGCCGACCAGGGCCGACTTAATGGCAAATCCCACACCAGATTGGCGTCTTTCCTCGCTTTTCCTTCCACTCCAGAAAAATGTGTAGCCGGCACCAATTTCACAGATTTGGCCTTCTTCTGCAAGTCGTGTCTCGCTCAAGGCTGCAATGTCGATGTTGTACCTGCCCAGCTCTCTCCCAATCAGTGCTGTTCGTCTCTCGGTTCAATGTAGCAATTAGCACTCAGTATTCATAGCAAAGGTAATATCAAATCATGATGGTCCTGACACTTCACACACCCAATGCAGGCTCCTGGTATAAATCTTACCCTGGTCACTTTCACAGGTCACTTTACAGAACCACAACGGAAGCTGTATAATGCAACACTCCGAGTTCAGGAGGCTTGCATCCGTATGTGCTCAACAGAGTTCTCTTTAGATGAGATCTACAACCATATGTTGGTGCTTCTGGCAGCGGAACTAACACAGTTAGGAATTGTTTCACCTGATTGTTCAATCGAGCAACGATTACATGTAAGTAGAACTTTTGCAGTTTAATGTTGAGTGATTTATTTACAGTATTCATTTGATTCATTTTGTACAGGGACTTTATAATCATTGTCATTCCAAAAGTGACAGAGTTCATTCTCCCATAATGACATGGATCATCAAGATATCAGGATTCATTCTTCAGGCTAGGATTCTCAAGATATCAGGATTCATTCTCTAAGCTAGAACCCTCAGATTATCAGGATTCATTCTCAAGATATCAAGATTTATTCCTCCAGAAAAAAGAAAAGATCCTCAAGATATCAAATTTATTCTCCAGAAAAAAAAAAAGATTCTCAAAATATCAAGATTTATTCTCCAGGAAAACAAACTCAAGATACCATGTTCATTGCATCCCACCATTAATACTAACCAATATCTAATTAATACTTTACCATCACAGTCATCCAGCTGACTCCTGTTTCCTCCCCGCATCCATGCCTGAGCATATACTCAAACACACATACTCAAACACAAACATCACTTAGGAAGACAAAATATTTATATACTATTGATGACACTAGGCAGGTTTCAATCTCATAAACACAATATCACATGATCCTGTCTTGCATGTAGGGCATTGATATCACTTATAAAGGCAACATTTATGTGAATATTTATTATTCTTAGAGACTATAATTATTGCCAGAAATTGAATTCTAGGGAGAATGACAAAGCGGCTTGATGATCTGGCATTCACTGATGATATTGCCCTCCATGCAGGAATCAGATGCAAGATAAACTAAATACACATGATTGGAGGTCACAACAATTAGGTTTAAAAATGTATAGGGAAAGACAAAGATAATGAGAAAAAAGCAAGCAAATAACACGATCTCCTTTGGTGAAACCTCATTTCAAAATGTGCATTCATATAGCAGTGTATAAGATGTAGAAGTAGTAATGAGGACATAAATAGGGAACAGATACAAATATTAAAACGAGAATGCATAAGGTAAGAAGAACTTTCGTAGCACTCAGAAACTTAGAAAGTCAAAAGAAATTGGATTTAAATTGAATTTTAAAATTGAATTTTGGATTTAAAAAAGTACAGTGAAATAACTGGCCTCGCTCAACATTACGAATAAACTTAAAGAATTATGATTTACAAGCAGCACAATGATAATGAAATTAACTATTTGCCACATGATCTAAGTGGTACATAACTTGAAGAAGTCCGAAAACTAAGTGTTACATACATTCAAGAAGTGAGAAGTACTGTCTCTGAGAAGTCAAGATTAAGAATACTAACCACTATACATATTCAAGAAGAGAGAATACTGAGAGTTATATACATTCAAGAAGTGAGAATACTGAGAGTTATATACATTCAAGAAGTGAGAATATTGTCTTTTTTTTTGGCGCTCACTTTGAACTCAAGTGTAGTCCATACACACTAATTAAAGTAGTGATGGACTGAAATTTTGCATGTGGATTTCCCTGTTAACAAATAGAAATGTGAAGGGGCTTAAAATGAAAACCTTAAAAGTGTGATATAAATTACATAACAGTGCCATTGTCTTGTAACCTGTCATTATTGTTGTTAAGGATGTCAAGAGGCTTATGCATGTGACATCATGGTGCAGATGAATACAGTGAACGTCATTAGGACAGTTTAAAGATGGGTGCCCCACTTTTGATGCATGTCAAAAGTGGGGCACCCATCTTTAAACTGTCCTAATGACGTCACTGTATTCATCTGCACCATGATGTCACATGCATAACCCTCTTGACATCCTTAACAACAATAATGACAGGTTACAAGACAATGGCACGGTTATTGTAATTTATATCACACTTTTAAGGTTTTCATTTTAAGTCCCTTCACATTTCTATTTGTTAACAGGGAAATCCACATGCAAAATTCAGTCCATCACTACTTTAATTAGTGTGTATGGACTACACTTGAGTTCAAAGTGAGCGCCAAAAAAAAGACAATATTCTCACTTCTTGAATGTATATAACTCTCAGTATTCTCACTTCTTGAATGTATATAACTCTCAGTATTCTCACTTCTTGAATGTATATAACTCTCAGTATTCTCACTTCTTGAATGTATATAACTCTCAGTATTCTCACTTCTTGAATGTATATAACTCTCAGTATTCTCACTTCTTGAATGTATATAACTCTCAGTATTCTCACTTCTTGAATGTGTATAGTGGTTAGTATTCTTAATCTTGAACTTCTCAGAGACAGTACTTCTCACTTCTTGAATGTATGTAACACTTAGTTTTCGGACTTCTTCAAGTTATGTAACACTTAGATCATGTGGCAAATAGTTAATTTCATTATCATTGTGCTGCTTGTAAATCATAATTCTTTAAGTTTATTCGTAATGTTGAGCGAGGCCAGTTATTTCACTGTACTTTTTTAAATCCAAAATTCAATTTTAAAATTCAAATTTAAATCCAATTTCTTTTGACTTTCTAAGTTTCTGAGTGCTACGAAAGTTCTTCTTACCTTATGCATTCTCGTTTTAATATTTGTATCTGTTCCCTATTTATGTCCTCATTACTACTTCTACATCTTATACACTGCTATATGAATGCACATTTTGAAATGAGGTTTCACCAAAGGAGATCGTGTTATTTGCTTGCTTTTTTCTCATTATCTTTGTCTTTCCCCTATACATTTTTAAACCTAATTGTTGTGACCTCCAATCATGTGTATTTAGTTTATCTTGCATCTGATTCCTGCATGGAGGGCAATATCATCAGTGAATGCCAGATCATCAAGCCGCTTTGTCATTCTCCCTAGAATTCAATTTCTGGCAATAATTATAGTCACTAAGAATAATAAATATTCACATAAATGTTGCCTTTATAAGTGATATCAATGCCCTACATGCAAGACAGGATCATGTGATATTGTGTTTATGAGATTGAAACCTGCCTAGTGTCATCAATAGTATATAAATATTTTGTCTTCCTAAGTGATGTTTGTGTTTGAGTATGTGTGTTTGAGTATATGCTCAGGCATGGATGCGGGGAAACAGGAGTCAGCTGGATGACTGTGATGGTAAAGTATTAATTAGATATTGGTTAGTATTAATGGTGGGATGCAATGAAACATGGTATCTTGAATTTGTTTTCCTGGAGAATAAATCTTGATATTTTGAGAATCTTTTTTTTTTCTGGAGAATAAATTTGATATCTTGAGGATCTTTTCTTTTTCTGGAGAATAAATCTTGATATCTTGAGAATGAATCCTGATAATCTGAGGGTTCTAGCTTAGAGAATGAATCCTGATATCTTGAGAATCCTAGCCTGAAGAATGAATCCTGATATCTTGATGATCCATGTCATTATGGGAGAATGAACTCTGATCACTTTTGGAATGACAATGATTATAAAGTCCCTGTACAAAATGAATCAAATGAATACTGTAAATAAATCACTCAACATTAAACTGCAAAAGTTCTACTTACATGTAATCGTTGCTCGATTGAACAATCAGGTGAAACAATTCCTAGCTGTGTTAGTTCCGCTGCCAGAAGCACCAACATATGGTTGTAGATCTCATCTAAAGAGAACTCTGTTGTGCACATACGTATGCAAGCTTCCTGAACTCGGAGTGTTGCATTATACAGCTTCCGTTGTGGTTCTGTAAAGTGACCTGTGAAAGTGACCAGGGTAAGATTTATACCAGGAGCCTGCATTGGATGTGTGGAATTGTCAGGACCACCATGATTTGATATTACCTTTGCTATGAATACTGAGTGCTAATTGCTACATTGAACCGAGAGACGAACAGCACTGATTGGGAGAGAGCTGGGCAGGTACAACATCGACATTGCAGCCTTGAGCGAGACACGACTTGCAGAAGAAGGCCAAATCTGTGAAATTGGTGCCGGCTACACATTTTTCTGGAGTGGAAGGAAAAGCGAGGAAAGACGCCAATCTGGTGTGGGATTTGCCATTAAGTCGGCCCTGGTCGGCAAATTAGCTGGATTTCCAAAGGCTATAAACGACAGGCTCATGACCATGAAGTTGCCTCTGCTGAATGGAAAGAAGCAAGCAACCATTGTGAGTGTCTACGCACCAACTATGACCAACGAAGACGATGTCAAGAACAAGTTCTATGAGGACCTGCACAATGTATTAACATCTGTTCCCAAAGGAGACAAACTTATACTCCTTGGGGATTTCAATGCCAGAGTAGGCGCGGACACCACCTCTTGAAGTGGCATTATTGGAAAGCATGGAGTCGGAAATTGTAACAGCAATGGACTCCGCCTCCTTCAGACATGTGCCGAACATGATCTCCTGATTACGAACACAATTTTCCGTCTCCCCATGAGAAATAGGACATCGTGGATGCACCCTCGCTCGAAACACTGGCACCTCATTGACTATGTCATCGTCAGGAGGAGTGACAGACAAGACGTTCGAGTGACAAAATCCATGCGTGGTGCTGAATGTTGGACAGACCATCGTCTCATTGTCTCGAAAATGAACATCCACATCAGGCCACCACGGCGTCCTCAAGGGGCGAAAATGCAAACAAAGCTAAATGTCACCCGCCTAAACAGCAAGAAAATGCAGCATTCGTTTGAAAATATGCTGGAAGACCGCCTCAAGCCCAATGCTGAAGCTAAACAGGATACAGAAACAGAATGGAGAGCCCTAAAGGACACCATTTACAACACTGCTATGGAAATCCTGGGGCCAGCCCCCCGAAAGCATAAAGACTGGTTTGATGAAAATTCCGAAGACGTCAACCAATTGCTGGCCGAGAAACATCTTCTCTTCAAGGCACATTTGAATGACCCAAAGTCAACATCAAAAAAAGATGCTTTCAAGAACATTCAGAGAGTAGTGCAGCAGAAACTTCGGCACATGCGGGACTCCTGGCTGAGCAGCAAAGCTGATGAAATTCAGGGCTTTGCTGACAGACATGATATGAAAAACTTCTACGACTCACTGAAAGCGGTCTATGGTCCTTCATCACCAGGCATAGTTCCCCTCCTCAGTGCAGACGGGGGAACATTGGTCACCGATAAGAAAGAAATCCTCCAACGCTGGGCAGAGCATTTCAGCAAAATCTTAAATGCAACTTCCTTCTTCGATGATGAAACCATCAACTGCCTTCCTCAAGTTCCCACCAATGAGACACTTGATGACCTGCCAACCATAGTGGAAATAAACAAAGCCATCCAGCAACTCTCCAGCGGCAAGGCACCTGGTCCTGACTCCATCCCAGCAGAGATATACAAGGCAGGTGGGCCGGTCCTAACAGAGCAGCTTCACCAAGTCTTCACAAACATATGGATGAACGAGACCATGCCACAAGATTTTAAGGACGCAGTCAATAGTCCACCTTTACAAACGTAAAGGAAACCGCCAATCCTGTGACAACCACCGAGGCATCTCCTTGCTTTCAATTGCAGGGAAGATACTCGCCAGAATTCTTCTCAATCGCCTCACAGCCCATCTCGATCAAGGTCTTCTTCCTGAGAGTCAATGTGGCTTCAGAAAAGAACGTGGAACTGTTGACATGATTTTCGCTGCAAGGCAGCTGCAAGAGAAATGTCAGGAACAGAACTGCGAAAATGTTCTCCACTTTCATTGACCTTACCAAGGCTTTTGATACAGTCAGCAGAGAAGGACTGTGGAAGATTATGGCAAAATATGGCTGTCCACGAAAGTTTGTCCAAATAGTGCGGCTATTTCATGACGGCATGCAGGCAAGAGTACAGGAAAATGGTGAACTGTCTGAACCCTTTCCTGTCACCAATGGAGTGAAGCAAGGATGTGTCCTGGCACCAACACTGTTCAGCCTCATGTTTTCAGCCATGTTGATGAATGCCTTCGAGAACGACGACATTGGAATAGACATCAACTACCGTATGGATGGAAAGTTATTCAATCTCAAAAGGCTGAAAGCTAAAACCAAAATTAACAGCGGCACCGTCAGAGAGCTCCTGTTTGCTGATGATTGCGCTCTATACGCCAACTCAGAGGCGGACATGCAACATAATGTTTCAGCTTTTTCACATGCCTGTGCCAACTTTGGGCTCAATATCAACTTGGAGAAGACTGTAGTTATGTACCAGCCAGCTCCAGGGAATAATCACACTGTGCCGAATATCAAAGTGAATGATCATAGACTAAGTGTTGTGGACAAATTCACCTATCTTGGCAGCACCGTGTCACAAGCTGCCACAATCGATGACGAAGTGAATGCAAGAATCTCCAAGGCCAGTGCAGCCTTTGGCAGACTGTACAAGAATGTATGGGACAGAACTGGAATAAGCCTGCAAACAAAGCTAAAAGTCTACAAAGCAGTTGTATTATCCACACTGCTATATGCTTGTGAAACCTGGACTGTTTATCAGCGACACGCTAGGAAATTAAACCACTTCCACACAGTCTGCATAAGGAAGCTCCTGAAGATTAAATGGCAAGACAAGATTCCAGACACTGAAGTCCTAGAAAGAGCATCCATGCCCAGTATCCACACTCTACTGATGAAGAATCAGATTCGCTGGGCTGGTCACTTGACTCGCATGCCAGATCACAGGCTCCCTAAACGAATTTTCTACAGCGAACTGCGTTGTGGTAAACGCTCCCAAGGTGGCCAGAGGAAACGTTTTAAAGACACTCTGAAAATTTCACTGAATGCTTTTGGAATTCATCATGACACCTGGGAGGCTGCAGCCAGAGACCGAAATTCGTGGCGTGCATCATTGCACAAAGGTGCAGTCATATGTGAGGCAACCAGGACTGCAAGAGCTGTGAAGAAAAGGCAGGACAGAAAAATCACTGCAGGAAATCCTCCTCCAGAGACGTCAAGCATTCTTTGCCCACATTGTCAAAGAACATTTCGAGCCAAAATAGGCCTTATCAGCCATCTTAGAACCCACGGCTCGACACCTTCAACCCCACTGGATGAAATGAATGGTCATCATCATTCTTGATGGACAAACAACAACAACAACATATAGAACCTGTTTTGTTGTATGGCAGCGAGTCTTGGAATGTAAATGAACAAATTAGGAAGAACTTGGCAGCAACAGAGATGTGGTTTCTGAGACTAACGTTGCGAATCCCTTGGGATGCCAAAGTAACTAACAATGACTGCCTGAAAAAGGCTAATGAAACAAGAACATTATATACAGCAATAAGAAAGAGACAAACAGCTTTCTTCGGACATGTGATGAGAAGAGAGGCATTGGAGAACATCATGACAACTGGAAAGATCGAGGGGAAGAGAAGCAGAGGCAGACCAAAAGAAATGATGCTGGATGGATTGAGACGGTGGCATGGTGGAATATCATCAGCAGAGTTGATCCAGAAAACCAAAGACCTAGATCTATGGAGAGTCATGAACGCCTACTCCAGCTGGCTTGGCACTTGATGATGATGATGATGATGATGATGATGATGATTACCAATAATACTTTGAAGTTTGATATTTAATTCCTTCTCAATTGATTCATTCTTGTCATCTGTTGTTACATAACACTGGATCACATTCATGTTAACATTCCTGTTTGTAGTCCAAATGTTGCTGTTATTATTCTAGAACACACTTCTTTCCTTCCTATTTGTGCTTTCTCTGCCTGTTTAGATAGCATTAGGGTCACTACTTCATTGTGAGGGGTATTTTCCTCTGTATGGTCTCAGAACAGCACTGATCACTTCCATCTTGTTTCATGTAATCCCAAAATGCTCATCTTCTAACATTGAATTCCCCACCACTGGTGCTGTCTGTCCCAATGTATACATAGTTTAAATATTCCAGTCTGAAGCCTGCATTTTTCCCAGGTAAAACAAGGCAAACTGACTGCTTTCTCCACATCACGTTCTACTTCATCTAGAAGAGTCTCCTCTCCACTGTGTGGGTGGGGATATGCGTTTGGATGGGTTGGGGTGTGTGGTTTTGGTGGGTAGTGATATTTCTGGGTGTTGGTGGGATGTGTGGATGGATGTGTGGGAGTGAAAGTAGGGGTGTGGGAATGGGTGTGGGGGATGTGTATATGGGTGGAGGATATGTGTATGGGATGGATGCGGGGATGTGTGTTTATGTGGGTGGAGATGTGTGGATGGTTTGAGGAAGTATGTGTGGGTGGCGGGGTTGTGTGGGTAGGGGATTGTGTTGGGTGGATTGGGGATGCAAGGGCGGGTGGGGAGAAGTGTATGGTGTGTGGGTGTGAGATATGTGTGCGGTGTGTTGGTGCGGGATGTGTGCATGATGTGTGGGTGGAGGGTATGTTTGTGGTGGTATGGGTGAGGATATGTGTGTGGGTGGAGGATAGTGGGTGGTGTGGGGGATGTGTGTGATGGGTGCGGGGAATGTGTGTATGGGTGGGGTATATGTGGGGGTGAGTAGGGGATGTGTGATGGTTGGGGGAAGTATGTGGAGGTGTGTGGGTGGGAAATGTGTGCGTGGATGGGGAATGAGTGGGTGAGGGTGTGTGAGTGGCTTAGGGTTGTGTAGGTCGGAGAGGGAGTTGTATGTGTCGGGATGGGATGTGTGAGTGGGTGGAGGATGTGTGTGGGTAGGGGTTTTGTGATCGTGAGATGTTTGGTTGGGGGTGGGTGGGTGGGGGTGCATAGTGGAGGATGTATGCGTGAGTGAGTGTGTGTTTGTAGACGGGTAGGGAATGCGTGTGTGGGTGGGGAGAGGTGTGTGGTGTGTTGGTTGGGGATATTGTGTGGGTGAGGTATGTGTGTGTTTTGTGGTGTGTGAGTGAGGGTATGTGGGGTGGATGGGTAAGGGTATCTGTGTGGGTGTGGGTGGGAATATTGTGTGGTATCTGGGTGGGGGATATGTGTGTGGTGTGTAAGTGGAGATGTGTTGGTGAGGGATATGTGTGTGTATGTGTGGTGCATGGGTTGGGAATATTGCGTGGTAGGGGGTGTATGTGATGTGCGGGTGGGAGATTGGGTTAAGCAAGGCATGTGTGGGTGGGTGGAAGTTGTATGTGTGGGTGGTGGGGTGTGTGTGAGTGGTTCGGGGATGTATGGGTGGTTAGGGAGATGTGTGTGTGTGTGTGTGGGGGGGGGGGGGGGGGGGGGGGGGGGGTAGGGACATGTCAGTTGGTGGGGATGTGTGTGTATGGTTTGGGGATGTGTGAGTGGATGTGAGATGTGTGGGTTGGAGGGGGATTGTGTGCGTGGGGAGGGGAATATGTGGTCGATGGAGATGTGGCTGGGGGATGGGTGGTTTGAGGTGTGCGTGGGGAGAGGATGTGTGGGTTAGGATGTGAATGGGCTTGGGATGTGTGGGTTAGTGGGGGAATGTTTGTGGGTGGCGAGTGTGTTTTGGTTGGGGGATCAGATGAGGGTAGTGTGTGTGGGTGAGGGATGTGCGCGAGGGGGATGGGTCGGTTGGTGGGGTATGTATGTGTCCCTGGTGTGCGTGTGTGTGGGTAGGTGGGGGTGTGGGTGTGGGTGGGGTGATGTATGGATAAGTGGGAGATGGGCCTCATAACATGGTAATAAGCCTTGTTTATGTTTACAACATTCATTTCACAATGTTTATTTTTCTTCCTATGTAAATGTATAATGCTCTTGATGAATGAAAGACAAGTGATTGGAAGGGCCTGCGCGCCCAATTTGTGACCCTAATAAAGTTGATTTGATTTGATTTGATTTGATTTGGTTGACTGGGTTATTTTCTTTCCTTTTCATTAGACTTGTTTGTGATTAGCTGGAGTTTGCAGCTAAGGTTTTCTACAGGATGATGAAGCAGCCAGTCATACATGTTTTACAAATCTGTGCTTCACTTATGGGCCCCAGTAACAAACAGGTGCTGTTCAATCATTCAGGACTATAATATATCGTGTCTATTCTTTTGTTTGTTTATTCATGTCTTTCAGACCGTACAGTTAAAGAACTTTAACATATCTTAAGGTGCACTGAGTATACGGTGCTAGCCACATATTTTATAGACCAGTATCATGCTGGCTGTCGGTCTCCCTGGCCTAGGTGTTAAACGACTTTCTCCATAATCCTGTTTATCCACGTAGAGTAATGCAGCGCGCGAGAATTCGAAGCGGTTCTCACAGCGTTGGTAATTTACCGGATAAGTGAGCCGGCCGCTCAGAAAGCAATGGCAAACTACTGAGCGTAATCTTGCCAAGAAATCAATGACAGCGGTAAAATGCTGGTGTTGACAGCGATGTCCTGTAAAGGATATGTGGGAAAAAAAGGAAAAAAAAATCATGCTTTCTGAACTGACTTTCTAGGACAGTTTCTGGTACCCATTTCAGGGTGGATGAAGCGGTTCTCACAGCGTTGGTAATTTACCGGATAAGTGAGCCGGCCGCTCAGAAAGCAATGGCAAACTACTGAGCGTAATCTTGCCAAGAAATCAATGACAGCGGTAAAATGCTGGTGTTGACAGCGATGTCCTGTAAAGGATATGTGGGAAAAAAAGGAAAAAAAAATCATGCTTTCTGAACTTACTTTCTAGGACAGTTTCTGGTACCCATTTCAGGGTGGATGGACCTGGTAGCCCAGTTCTATTTTTTACAATCTGATGCAGATTTTTAATTGACCTCAGCTTTCAGGTCAACCCAGCCAAATTAGATGTCAGAAAATGTAAAGGAAAGTAAATGAGGTCAACGTGATACTGACCAAATCTTCTGCATTCACTCGAAATGTTTACGACGTAATTGCGTTGTGCCTGTTTACATCAGAGCTGCAATATTTGCACCCTTCGGCTGACACATCCAACTTCTTCAGGTATTTGTTGACCAAGTTAACCTTCCTGGATATACTGACCATATCACCGACTGAGTGACAATGGGTCTATGAAATAGCACATTATACTCAATGTGCCTCAAGGCTTGCTAAAGGGCCCTTCTCTTATTTTAATGAAATTCTGAACTTTAAATCTAATCTCATACTGTTCTTTCATGTCCCTCTCCGACTCCATATGTTCTTATTTTGATAATCTGATGTGAAATCGATGATTTAAAACATTAGTCACAAACAACCAGCCTCCTCATAACTCAGCTGTTTTTTTTTTTTTTTTTGCTCTCTCCCTCGCTTTGAACTTAAGCGTGGTCCATTCACACTACTTCTAGTAGTGCTGGACTGAATTGTGCATGTGGATTAACTTTCCCTATTAACAGTGCCCCTCTCCATCAGGTGAATCCACTCCGACTTCAGAGGTACTTGTAATTTACGTCCCCAAGTCAAGAATGAGAAGTAAACATTTTAGTCCAACTGACCGGTGTAGGGGTTGAACCCCTTGCCTCGGCATCAGCACACCGGATGTTTATATGAACACGCGTTCTTATCCATTCGGCCTTGCTGACCTACATAACTTAGTTAAAGAAATGCTCTGACCTTCTGTTTTTAATCTCTTCTTGAAGCACGAGGTATAAAATTGATTAACTCAGAGATTCTGCCGTGGGAGTACCTGTACTTTTGACATAGAAGGCGTGAGATCTGTTGATGATTGTATCGCTACTTACCTGAGACAGGCCAGGTCCGTGTGATGTCACTAGCATAGCCGTGAAACTCACACCCAGCATCCATCAGAACCATGTCGCCCCCGGCCACGACCTGGTTGTTTGTGATGTAGTGAATTATGTTGGCTCGGACTCCACCTGCAGACAGGAAATCACATAAAATCAGGTTTGGTTTGGTTTGTAGAGGGTGAAATTTAAAACACATGGATGTCTCCATTAAGTCTCCAGTCAACTCCTATAGATCACATAAGGAGAATCTCCAATGGTATCAGAAACTCATCTCCTCCCATAGATCACATAAGGAGAATCTCCAATGGTATCAGAAACTCCAGTCTCCTCCCATAGATCACATAAGGAGAATCTCCAATGGTATCAGAAACTCATCTCCTCCCATAGATCACATAAGGAGAATCTCCAATGGTATCAGAAACTCCAGTCTCCTCCCATAGATCACATAAGGAGAATCTCCAATGGTATCAGAAACTCCAGTCACTCCTATAGATCACATAAGGAGAATCTCCAATGGTATCAGAAACTCCAGTCTCCTCCCATAGATCACATAAGGAGAATCTCCAATGGTATCAGAAACTCCAGTCACTCCTATAGATCACATAAGGAGAATCTCCAATGGTATCAGAAACTCCAGTCACTCCTATAGATCACATAAGGAGAATCTCCAATGGTATCAGAAACTCCAGTCAACTCCTATAGATCACATAAGGAGAATCTCCAATGGTATCAGAAACTCCAGTCTCCTCCCATAGATCACATAAGGAGAATCTCCAATGGTATCAGAAACTCCAGTCAACTCCTATAGATCACATAAGGAGAATCTCCAATGGTATCAGAAACTCCAGTCACTCCTATAGATCACATAAGGAGAATCTCCAATGGTATCAGAAACTCCAGTCAACTCCTATAGATCACATAAGGAGAATCTCCAATGGTATCAGAAACTCCAGTCAACTCCTATAGATCACATAAGGAGAATCTCCAATGGTATCAGAAACTCCAGTCAACTCCTATAGATCACATAAGGAGAATTTCCAATGGTATCGAAAAACAGGGTTTATTGCTCCTTGCTGTCACGGAAGTCTGAATAAAACCAAAAAAAATTACTGAGAAGCTCGACAGAAAAACACAAAGATACAGGCAAATGAAGTCTTTATCAACGAAACAACAAAAATACAACAATGAAAACATATTAAAAAGCAGACAACATAGAGGAATACTTATCTGGATGAAGTTCAATCAACAAAACCGTAAACGAAAAATTGAAATATCGAACAAGAAAGGGAAGTGGGAAGGAACATTAAAATGAAAGGAACGAACGAACAAACAAACTTTATTTACAAAGGGTTAAGAATTGGGCACACAGGCCTGTCTGATATTCTGCCCTTCTTCTCTCTTTCCTCTCATACGTTATTTCATTCATAAACAACTTATGAAGCCAATCTTAGACAACAACAGAACAATATACATTAAAACGCATGGAAAAAAAAATCAGTACTACATGACTCACTAGGCAATTTTTAACATGGCCATCGATTAGATGTGTTCACATATAGAACAGCCAGTAGGCACCAGCAATGAGAATCTCAGCACAGGGTCTCAGTGTGGGTGTGTATCACAATCACAAATACTACACATTTCTGTAGATAGCTTTTCTCATTTAGAAATGTTCTCTGGCAACGATCTATTCAGTCTACGCGTTTCTATTTCCAGTCTGCCAAGGGGTTTTTAATACGAGTAAATTGCACACTGATCCTCTGAGTAGTTTCTCGCTCTGGTCTGAGAAGGCACATCATCAATCCACTACACCGGGGATCAAGGCAATGGATAACATTCTTTTTATTTTTGAAAATCTAAACAGTCAACACCATGAGATGAACCTGGTCTGTTTGAGTGCTCGAGTCAGAGACGTACGCTGAAACTTGAACTTATGATCTACCCACCCCCCACCACCACCACTATAAAATAGAGATTTAACCCAAAAGGAAGATGATAAGCTTTTCATACATAATACTACCAATATGGTTATTATTTTTTTTTCTGCCTTCGCTGGCGTTTGCCTGTTAAGAATTTTGTTAAGGATTAAGGAATAATATCTGCTTGTTCTGGAAGTCACCATGCAGTGTACAAGTCAAGTATTTTCACTCTATCTAGTTAGTTAGTTGCTAGATTATGCTCATTGCATATCCAACTATTCAGTCCACAAGTGCTCAGATCCCCTCCTCAGTATCTCTCTCAGCATGTAGCGAGTGATGACACCAGTTCTTTACTAGTTGACTATTCTTCTTTAGTCCCCTGCATAACGATCTTGTCTGACCCCTTTTGAATTGATTTTCTTCCAGTCTGGTCAAGGTTTCAGAATCAGTCACTTTACTTTACTTCGACCACACAATGTTTACACATTTTCCCCCGCTAAAATTTTGATGCGTATTATATACGAGTAATAAAATATGCGACAGAGATTTGGTAATAGGCTGTCTTTGAAAATGTCAGCACTTAAATTAGTGTTATTACAATGCATGATTGCTCTAAATCAGGTATTGCATTTGATGATGATGATTTCCAGATACTATAAGCTCACCTGCTACAACTGGTGGATATGCTAAAAACTCTGCCCCATGGAGTCTACATTCAAAGTCCATTTTAGCCCACAGGTGAGCTTCATTTACCTGTATGATAGAATACAAATAGTGAAAGTATGAATATTTTCTTCAGATCTGCTGCTGTTAATCAACAATAAATTGGTCTTTTGGATTTAAAAAAAGTACAGTGAAATAACTGGCCTCGCTCAACATTACGAATAAACTTAAAGAAATATGATTTACAAGCAGCACAATGATAATGAAACAACTATTTGCCACATGATCTAAGTGTTACATAAATTGAAGAAGTCAGAAAACTAAGTGTTACATACATTCAAGAAGTGAGAAGTACTGTCTAAGTTCAAGATTAAGAATACTAACCACTATACACATTCAAGAAGTGAGAATACTGAGAGTTATATACATTCAAGAAGTGAGAATATTGTTTCTTTTTTTTTTTGGTGCTCGTTCACTCTGAACTCAAGTGTAGTCCATACACACTAATTAAAGTAGTGATGAACTGAAGTTTGCATGTAGATTAGCTTTCCCTATTAACAGTGTCCCTCGCCATCAGGCAAACCCACTTTGACTTCAGAAGTACTTGTAATTTACGTCCCCAAGTCAAGAACGACAGGTCAACATTTTAGTCCAGCTGTCCGGTGTAGGGGTTGAACCACTTACTTCAGCATCAGCACACCCGATGTTTAAGAACACGCTTTCTTACCCATTCGGCCATGCGGACCTAAGTCTTATATACACTCAAGAAGCTAGACAGTACTGTAATAGTTCAAAAAGAGAGAATACTAAGTGTTTTATATATATATATATATATATATATATATATATATATATATATATATATATATATATATATATATATATATATATATATATATACAAGAAGTGATCATACTAAATGCTGTAAAAGTTCAAGAAGTGAGGATATAACTAAAGTAAGGGGCCCTTTTCAACACCTTAAGATGCAGTGGGTATATGAAGCTAGCCAATATTCATAGACCCATGGACACTTAATGGGTGATATGGTTAATATCATGCTAGCCTGTACTTTCGAGAATGTTTTTTGGATCCCACTTTAGCCTGAGTTGATCTGAAAGCCAAGGTCAATTTTGTTTTCAAATCCCTCACCTTATTCAAGCACACATTTTCAAAACCTGAGAGTTCAAACGTTTCTGAGTTTTAAAATGACATATGATCACGGATAAATAGAAAGACACAGATACTGAGAGACAGACAGATAGACAGAGAAGTGTAGAGAAGAGAGAACAAAGAGCCTCTATGACATTTTGATTTTCTTCACTCCGAGTGGAGTGGCTGGAATGTCTTGACCAGACACAAGTTGCGAGCATATCATGGGCTTTCTGTCCAGGGCATACAGATGTGCTGGACAATGAACATGGGGATAGGTTGGCTGCTGCCACTCCTCTAGGCACGATAAGGGTGATGTGATGGAGGTTCTCTGTGACCAAGTGGACAGTGTAACTGAACAGTGTCCACATCTGGGGACACTAATTTATTTGGGAGTGATTAGAGGTTATTGGCACCGACTAGTAAAGTCAATACCCAGAAGGAAAACATTGGCAAACTACCTTCTACGAAACTTGCCAAGAAATCCTAACAACCATGCATCCATACAAGAAGAGCTGAATATTGAAAGTTGGCTACTAAAGACATTAAAACAAAGAAAAGTACAATATTTTGGTCACTTGAGATGTCTTGAAAGTTTGGAGAGAACAATAATGGAGGGATATATGCCCGGGAAGAGAGGAAGAGGGAGGCCAAAGAGAAGATGGGTGCAGGAGAGACAGATAATCTCCAGATGGGTGTTATCAGATGCTGGACATCTTGCTTATGACCGAGAAATTTTCCAGACGGTTGCTATGGGAGCTAGGTTCTGCAAAGGACATGCTACTGAATGAATCATTAGAGGGTCTGGACAACACTCAACACACAGAGGAAAAACCAGGCGAACCTTAATCAAACCGCTACTGGGACTATCAGCATGAGAACTCTTCACTGGCTGTTGAGGACTGTCACTGAGCATGTGTGAGAATGTCCTGAGTGCAGCGATGTTGATTTTGTAACCTTATATAACCTAGTCATGGAGGGATCATGCTGCATGGGCAACACATGGTCTCTACAATTAAGACCAGGCTTTGTGCTATGAAGAGGTATAACCCCATACCTGGTCTCCACCATGGATTATAGTTATTATGTCTTTATTGAAGCACAATGTAACAAACTATCATCTATGAAGACGAAAATGTGCCAATATAACCAAGTCAATCATATACACCCATAAACATTATTTCAAAACATTTACTGAAAAATCATTGTTTCCTGATAATGACAGTGAACAAAGTAATTAACACAGTAAAGATGACTAAACAAAACTAAGTATTTACAACAGTAATCTGTATCACCTGAGGTTTAGAAAATTTCATAACTTCAACAAATGCCTCAGATGCAATTCTAGCACTTTGATGCATCAGCTGAGCCTCTGCCGGAGATTTGAGAAGACGCAGACGTTGAGACAACTCAGAGACATTTTCCAAGTACTTGTGTTTCTTATTATGCATCAGCTGACTTAAAACATGATTATGAAAATCTTTGTGAACTGGTTTGCTGTGGTTGTACCAAAGCACAAAATCCTTGTGTTCACTATTAAAAAAATTGAGGTACTTCTCTATCTCTCCAGAGTTAAATGCAGAATCTACACCTGTTAATATCATGGCTCCATCTATCCCTGATCTAGGGCCATCCCATAGTTCTTTTGCTGCATCTTTACGTGGAACAAAGAGATGAGATTCGTGCTCACCTGTAGAAGCAGCCTTGCTGTTGGTTTTAGCTTCAATCAACAACAAGCTATCTGGCTCTTGAAAACCACAGAAGTAAAGAAAGTCTGTATTCTGTCTAAAGGGGTACGGGATCTCGTTAGTCATGTACACAGTTGAAGCCGATGGGAAAATAAAAAGATGACGGGTGACAGATTTCATGCCTTTGAATGTCTGTAATGCTGATTTGACCAGATTGCTTCGTCGTTGATGAAATTCCTTTTTTGTGAGTCCGGGTGTAACCTCGCCTTCAGCTATGAGATGAGGATGTGTTTGTGCTGCTGGCTGGCCAAATCTTCGGATACTAGACAGAAGTGGGAAAACTGTCTTTAATGACTTCTTTACTACAGCTGCCTGCATTAGAAGTGGGCAAAGCTGCTTCCCTGGAATGGTAAAGCAAGTGAAGTTAGCCCATGTACCCTCCATTATAGCATAATGAGAACATAATGTTAATATGTATAGAAAAATTCATGGAATTCAGAGCATCCAGGCTACCGAAAAGATTGTATATATTACAAACAAAACCAACATGAATTAGTAACTTCATCTTCATTCGTTCACTTGAAATTTGTCTGTATCTGCAATGTTGTCTCTTGTATGAATTTCACTGTCTTTGCTAGAACAAGTAACAATCTTCACACTGCACGGGAGATAGCAGGCTGAAATTCCACTTTTTCAATCAACTAATGATAGGTGAGTTGTTGCGGATGTAATGGTGGAACTGGTAAAATAACTAAAAACATTTGCTGCAAGGATGCCCAACATATGCAGAACAGAGAAAATTATTTTGACCCACACCTGCTTCATTTGAGGGCAAGCTCTATGGAGATGTCAACAAGCTCAACATGAACTGCTCCCGCTTTCTTTAAATACATTCAGATTGAAGATGTAACCAGCCGGTATATATGTGCTGGGCCGAATCATAACCCAGCTACATCCTAATATGTCTGCCCACAGGAGTGAAGCTAAGCCCTGGTCTGACCCACCATGCTGGTGTCTAGGCTTGGAGAGGAGAAGCAGAACTCTACACCACAGTCCCCATGCAGGTGGTTCTTTCAAATCACATTAGGAAAAAAGTGTTTTCACCAATATGGCTCTGATAGATGCAGGACCTTTTCAGGGTTTACACACCTGAATGTCAATGCCAGGGTTCATACACCTGAATGTCAATGCCAGGGTTTACACACCTGAATGTCAATGCCAGGGTTCATACACCTGAATGTCAATGCCAGGGTTCATACACCTGAATGTCAATGCCAGGGTTCATCACCTGGACGCAAATGCTTGGGTTCATACACCGTTGCCAGGATTCATATCTTCTAGAGGATTCACAACCGACCAAGTGTTCATCTCATCATGTTCCTCTTGTACCTTGCGGTGTCGAAGTGAAGTATAAACAGCAGGAGAGTGCCCATTTATGGGCTTCAAGTATCAATATTCCCATGGACTCTGTTATTCCCTCCTTCCATCTTTTACATGGTCAACCAAGCGTTACTTCTAATAATTAGTAACATAAGTTAGTAGCAATTGATCAATGCAATCTAACACTAGATGAACGCTCAAAACTACATTCAACATGATGGTAAAGTAATCTATTTAGTATTTAATTTACTAAATTAATTATGTCGCTTAAAAAGAAAACGTCGCTTAAAAGTCGTCAGGGTCGACTTCATTGCACCAGATTTTATCCCATATGGCTCAGTCTCTTTTCGTCGCGAACCGCCAAAAGTGTCGTACAAAGCACAAACTCTGTACCTCCAGTGGTGACCCCCCAGGAGTCTTCAAAAACAATGCACTCATGAACCGAAAGACGCGGCCCGGAATCGAACCCACAACCTTCGGAGCCCGAGTCAGGCGGCTTGACCCCTTCGCCATGGAGACTCCCGAAATTATTTATGTCAATTATACAAGTACAGAGTAAACTGAGTAGCGTATACTAGTATTAAATTAATGTAAATGATTGAAAATTTGATTGATTAATTATTATGATTGTGTCTATGATTTACATTAAATTTACAACACTTCTCATTTCACTAAACTCTAAACTACCAGAATCTAAAACATAAATATTAATTACTATGGTAGGTAGAATCATTTATATTAAATATTATATTATTAATTATTATTATTAAATTATAATTATATTATTTAATTAATTTATAAATTATAATTATATTAATTATTTATTAGCAATGTCAACTTTGCCCTTTGGGAAGGGATTTTTTTTTTTTGATTTCCCGTACTTTTTCTTGCGTCCAACGATTCACTTCCGGTTGTTACCATGTCCAACTAGATTTGAATTAAACGAAAGCAGAGTGGTAAAACAACAGGGGAAACTAGTCTTATATTTGCAGTATTGGTCCTTCTGCTGAGCGCCAAGATTTTGAGGCCGAGAAACTATTTTCTCTTGCATTTTTTTTTAAAGTATATTCACGAATAGTAAGCTCATTTGTCTTACAACTCCTGTAGACTAAAGAAAACTGAACTTTTTATTGAATTTTTGAATCCCCCGTTCAATTTTACATAAATGTGAAGAGTTGCAACATCCCCCGATTCATCCTTTGTTAGGAAAAAAAATTTTAGTATAGCAGCATAGCCAGTCAGATTGAGAATGAATAGACTCTGAATAGCACATCCATTTCACAAAATTCTATCTATGGCGACACCCACGCTATAGTATAGTAATAGTATTATACTATTATAGGCGATCCTTTGTTTATTTTATAATTGGATATATGGCACTACGTTGTCCGTTTAAAAATAAACAAGCCACAGTAATAGAAGGCAAATAATACACAAAAGGCGACCATTTTAAATTGTTAATTAGGTCACGGCACATACTATCGAAAAATAAATAATACGTCAAGTTAGGCCTCGCCGCTCCGGACACAATGATATATATGGTACTAGTAACTGGAAGCTGAAGAGACAGTTCAAGCTAACAGACCAGACAGCAGTATGCACGGCCGAACTGGTTGCCATAATGAAAGGTCTAGAGATCGCAGCCGAAAATCCACCACTGAGACTGTGTATATTAACAGACTCCTTGTCATCAGTACAAACGCTCGGGAACTTCAATAGAGGCAACAGACCCGACATAAAAGAGGAGATACTAGCGACAGCCACTAACCTCAGGTACATGGGTTGCCAAGTCACCATCGGATGGATACCAGCACACAGGGGTATCCCGGGAAACGAACAGGCAGACAGAGCGGCGAAACAGGGAATAACCAGCACTAAGCAAATCTGCACAGGCCTAGGTAAAGTAGAAGGGAAGAATATAGTCAAAAACTACATTCTCAAGGAATGGAGGCAACAGTGGCGAGACAGCGATAAAGGCCGTCATGCCTACCAAGTATTGGGTGAACCCAGATTCAAGCCACAAGTCAAGACCAACATGAAAGCACCGGCAAACAGACAGCTGTGGAGAATCAGATTAGGCAATTGGAAAGACACAAGAGAAAACCCATACTGCAGAGGGTGCCGAGAAAACAATACCATCGAACACTACTTACTAGTATGCGACAAGTACAATAGAGAGCGAAGGGACCTGAGAGATCACTTCATCAAAACTGGGAACCCAATGACAATGACGGAGTCCCTGCACATAAACAGCAACCCGGAAACACAGCGACTGGTCAGACAGTTCCTATGCAGAACAGGGAAGACCGTAAAACCTCCCCACACTGTATATATGTGTTTGTTTGTATTTGTGCATGTTTACATGTTTAAAAAAAATTTTTTTAAAAACACTGGCGGGGTGAATGGCAGGAAGGTGGGTTGGCTCTTCCGGTAGAGCACCTGAACTAGAAGGACAGGGAGACCTGCTCATCTTGTTGCCACACCACACCCACACGCGATGAAGAAAACCGCCAAAACTCACAAGCGTAAAGGAGTCCGTACCGCTGACCGGGGGGACAACTTGAGACTTGCAATTGAATGCTCTGCCCTTGCCTACACCAAGTCCTTATGAGGACTGGACATGACCGGGACTAGCCCCGATGAGAATAACACAAGAAGCGACAAGCACTTAGCAGTGCTAACAGAGAAAAGAAGCCAACAAATGAGAGAATGAGGGCCCCAGTAGGCCCAACCAAGGACCGGTCTTTACCAGGACCAGCACAAAACAAATCTATCCGACGAACAGAGCGGTACAAATAAAAACCAGTAGGAATTAGGACCAACAATCCACACAACCACGGACCTCAACAATAACCACAGCTGATGAAGCAGGTTAGAGGAGGCCGAATTTGGAATTTTTGTTTTTGAAAATTGGAATTGGTTGTCCGTTTAAAAATAAACAAGCCATAGTAATAATAGTAATAGAAGGCAGAATGTCTCAGCTTCCAATTTAATGGGCCGCGATAAAGATCCCCCTTAACTCTTAGGTCATCATTACACTTCCTGGTGTTAAATTAAGTCACCAAAAAACTCATAACTCCGCTTAGAATTAACGTATACTCTTCGTTGAGATACCGTTGGATTCGTCTTGTCAAGCTGTATCCGATCTAACTGGTAAATGGTATGATTTCATAAGTAAAAATAGTAAATTACCTGAATGTGTATACAGCGAAATCATTGTCATCCTATCCTATAGCATAGCTATACTCATATACTGAATACTGCGACAAATACAACAAGCATCTATAGTTTGTTCACTATACACTGAATATACATCTCTTCTACTCTAGTTTCATCGAATTAAGAACGGAATGTTCTTCACTAACACTACACTCTTCTTCAAACAGAATTCAACTAACGGTCACCACTGCTCATTAGTTCACTCTTAGGTCAAAAACATAGGTGCCCCAGACGTGAACTTACTTCCCCTTGTATTAACGCTTACAGCCTGTACAATATTCTTCTTATAGTCCATGCCGTATGGCGGTCGTGAACATGTCTGTCCACAGCCT
>JACEFZ010003282.1:0-31852 GCA_014155875.1 Cepaea nemoralis
TTAAATTTTTTTTTCAGGAGTTTCTCAATCCCTCTTTGTGGAAGAAGCAAATGCTTCTTCTTGAGAAAAGGGGACAGACTCTTGAATTATTTAAGTCTTGCCCTATCTACTATTGCTAGATTTGCAATGAATGCACTTTCCAAATATGAATGTCAGTTGATATTTTGGAGAGAATTGGAGAGAATGGCGATATTTCTTTTACTACTTGTCAGTCAGGATTTTCCTCTATATTTGTATGCCTGTTAAGATATTTCTTCTACACATTTTTGTGAGTCAAGATTATTCTTTCTATATTTGTATGCCTGTTAAGATATTTCTTCTACACTTGTATGCGAGTCAAGATAATTTTTTTCTATATTTGTACGCCTGTTATGTTATTACTTCTACACTTGTGAGTCAAAATTCTTTTTTCTATATATGTATACCAGTCAAGATATTTCTTCTACACTTGTATGTGAGTTCAGATTTTTTTCTACATTTGTATGCCAATCAAGATATTTCTTTTATACTTGTATGCACGCCAGCATATTTCACTCTCATTGAAGTTGAACCATTTCAGTTCCAGAAGGTGTTCAATGTGAAAAATAAAATCATGAGTCCATATCACTTTCAGTTAGGCTAAATAGACAGCAGAAGTGGCTACTAGGAAAGGCAGATTTCTTTAGCATTATCTGACCAAATTTTATGCAATGACTGTCTCTCTCAGGAAAAAGTCAATCACATATTACACATTGTTAGGGAGTAAAAGAGTTTGATGTGTTTATTTCCATGTTGTTCTTTTACTTTACTGCCATACATGGTTATAGTCAAACCATACAGAACAAAGTAAACCATATAGTCTTGTAAAAGTTATTAACCACAAAACCCAACATCCCTTACTATGTACACATGGGAAAAAAGTCCTTTCATCAAAATAGTTCTTTCCCTGAACACCCATTTTGAAAGTCATAGTAAAGACCCCGGACCCTTCTTCTCCGTTCCTCTTTCAAGGGAAGTCTGCCACACCTAGTTTTGCACCTCAAATGTCAGTATGCCCGACTTCAGCATGCATTTGTGTAAGGCTTGCTTCCTCTAGACAAATTCCATCCAAGGAATCAACCCGTGGGCAGATTTTTATTTTTTATTTTGCGAAGGCTCTGTCCTTATGGTCTACTCTTTGCCATTTCCAACTGCCATATCGGATTTTTAGCTTGCACATAGGACCTCCTGCTATTTTCCCTTATCTGAGAAGACTAGGTATCTGATCTCATTACTCAAGAGGTCAAGGGAACGTGTAATATCACCAGATACACATGGTTCTCGGAACACTATTCCCACCCCTTATCTGAGAACAAACACTGTACTTTATGCAACCAAAAAACACCATCAGTGGATATGTACTTAAAAACTATTATTGGATGTGATACTTAAACGCCATCACTAGATGTGATACTTAAACGCCATTACTAGATGTGATACTTAAACACCATCACTGGATATGAAACTTAAACACCATCACTGGATGTGATACTTAAACACCATCACTGGAAACTGGCTTACTTAACACCATCACTGGATGTGATGCTTAAACATCATCACTGGCTGTGATACTTAAAACACCATCACTGGATGTGATATTTAAAACCCCATCACCCATCATTCATGGGATGTGATACTTAAACACCATCACTGGATATTATACTTAAAACACCATTACAAATTTCTTAAACGTGAACTTACAAATGCTGCTGTTATCCTGCCTCCCATGATACACTTTGCACCTGAATAAATGTTGCTTCTTGTTGCTCCGGTGGCCAGGCAGCCAAAGATGAGAAGAATGATGGCAAACACTCCCATGACAACTCCGATGATTACAAACATCACTTGTAGGACTTCCAACCTAAAGTGAAGGAAAATATTTAATGACAGTGAGATGGCATGGTGACAAGAATTAGAGATAGGTATAAGGAATATATGTGTTCATGGAAACAAACACAATCAAATTCAGAGGTTCTAGAAAAACTAGGAATGAAAAGAGTTGATGAAAGAAATTTTAAAAAAGAGACAGACGAAATGTTTCGACCAGGCTAAATGACATAGCACACTTATAAACAGCAATCTGACAGAATGTACAGTCAGGACAAGAGGCAGACAGTGTTGGAGATCCATTGCAGCCAACCTTTATTGTGGAGACGGCACCTGATTGATTGATACGTAGATATGGAATGAATTACAGTAAATGAGAAATGGCAAACTAATAAGAAAAGAAACAAGGGGATAGGGAATAGATGATGTTATATAGTAAAGGAAAATAGTGACAACGAGAAGGGAATTACAGACCAACAGGTGATGAGCAAATATAGAACCAACTACAAATGATAAAGGACAGGAGAGGTCAGCTTTATATGCTACAACATAACAGATGATGAACACTTTCATTTATGAGTACATGTTATTGGGTTGAGTTGAGGCAAGAACTGACATCACAGCACTCAGGACATTCACATACATGCTCTGTCTTCTCATCTTCAACAACTAGCAAAGAGTCCCAATACTAATGGTACCAGTAGCAGTCTGATTACGTGTCCATATTTGGGTTATCCTCCTGAGTCCTGAGTGTCGACTAGATCCTCTGATCACTCCCTGCATCGCCATTCTCTCCAGGCCATGATGATCTAACTATTCTGCACAATACACACGATTCACAACGGCTCGACCACATCTGCCTTATCATGCACCAATATCCCACAAAGGAGTTCAGACCCAGCCAATCTGTCCGCCTGCTAGTTTTTTTGTTTCTTTTTTTGGAGTTGAACACTCCAATGATGATGATCTGTAGAGCTCTGTATGACGTCCCACAGAAGACGCATGTCCCAATAATCACCAATAGTGCTGCCAGGAGGGAGGCAAATGGTGTCTTCCCCAGGCATTCAAATAAAGGGGCTATTAGGGCAGAACAACAATAGCAGCATATAGTTTTTAGTTTGACTTTGCAAACCTCTGAAACTATACTATACTATACTAATAAGCTATCATAATCAAGTGCCTTGCCGACTGGCGTAGAAATCTTCCCCAGGCATTCAAATAGAGGAGCTATGAGGAAAGAACAACAACAGCAGCATTAAAGTTTTTGGTTTGACTTTGCAAAAATCGGAAATTATACTGCCAAGAGCCGGAATCACTGATCATGTCCGACATCTTGGTTTTGGTCTAGGGGTTAGAAGATTTAGAAATATCTCTACAGGCTCGTATACACACTGTACGAATCTTTCGTGCACACAACACCACAAGTTCAACGCGTCCTTAGAGCACACGATCACTTTATTGTAGCACAGTTATCACAGTGATTGCCATCATACACCGCCGGCTTCCTGCCTTTCAGCGTTCTGTGTATGACCAACACACCTACTGTCTATCAATAGAGAATACATGGTACAACTAATCGTCATTTGGACCTTGCTGTTGCTGCACAATATAGATTTCACAATTCACTGGTAAATGTTAATAACAGTTCTATTTACTCACGCACGTTACACTTGTGACCAACCAGTCGTTGTCAAGGCGTGTCTCTCTCTCCGTCATTCTTGTCGACGTGACACAAAAACGGGG
Source organism: Cepaea nemoralis (assembly GCA_014155875.1). Classification (NCBI taxonomy): domain Eukaryota; kingdom Metazoa; phylum Mollusca; class Gastropoda; order Stylommatophora; family Helicidae; genus Cepaea; species Cepaea nemoralis. Next base: position 3,589 of record JACEFZ010003282.1, read on the forward strand.
TCAGCTCTCTCACCACCGCTGGTCGGCATTTACTGGCCCATCGTCAGTCGTAGCTTCAGTGTACTGCTTCTGCAATCACAGCCTTCTTTAACAGGAACACTCTTTACTGTCGACTGCATCTTGAATAACTGCAACCATCGCAAACCGCTTTCAACTTTCTCAAAATCTCTCCGAACCAACCTTCTCCTTTCACGTCTCAGCTCGCTCTGCCTGAGCGCACACTTTTCCGGCTTCTGACCTGGCGCAGTCATGTGACCACATAACTCCGCCCCTTCGTGTCCCGGTGTCGGGTTGGTTTCTCAACTCGTGTCTTAGTGACATAAGTTTACACACTTAGCTTCTGTTTCCCGTATCCATCTCATGGCATATACTATACTAATAAGCTATCACAATCAAGTGCCTTGTCGACTGGCCTGAGTGATCATGCTTCTCTACATTGTGCAATCTTCTACAAGTATCAATTCCTGTTCTGACACCACTCCTAGCCATAACAAAAGGCTTTGAAGAAATTTCCCTCTTTGTCTTCCTTTATCTCTCTTTCGATACATCTTTCCAGTTGCCACAGCATGTTTCAGTTTGTCTCTTATTATTATTTGGCTAAACATGGTGACTGTCTCTTCTGATGTCTGCACCTCTTTCAGAACATTTAGATGACTCAATTTGGCTGTCGAAGGAATTTTCAGCACTCTTCTATAAAACCACAAATCGCAATACTACTAGATACCAAAAAGCTGTCAAGAATCTTCTCTCGTCTTTATCTTCTATTAACACAGCAAATTAACACTTTATGTATGGTACCAAACAAACAATGAAGTATTGATCAGGTACCCCCTACATGAGTACATGAGATTCATATTCGGAAAGTGCATTCATTGCAAATTTAGCAATAGTAGATAGGGCAAGACATAAATAATTCAAGAGTCTATCCCCTTTTCTCAAGAAGAAGCATATGCTTCTTTTACAAAGAGGGATTGAGAAACTCCTGAATTAAACTAAGATAAGGCTGCATATTTTTAAAACTAAATTTGTAAATTCAGGCATGAGGTAAAAAAAAAAAAAAACCTCCAGGCGCCATGGCGACCAGGTGCTTTAATTTTTCTAATCCTGATAAGAAGTAACTAATACTTGTAAGCTGTTTGGATAGCTTGTGAGCCCTGAAAATTAAGATTATTTAGTATTCAACAGAAGATAAGCTGATTCAAACAGCTGAGTCACTTACAACAACGTTACCTATTATATTATCTGAGAATTGTAAAATTAACAGAACAAATAAACTACTATAACAGAGTAACAGTTAATATGATGTATATAACCGAAGTCCCGGTTGTAGTTTCATAGGTTTATTTGGCGGAATACATCAGAATATATAAAACAGGTTACAAGAGGTTTTCTATAATACAATCGATGTTGTCAATTCAAGGTCCAGGCAGTAACTAACTTCTCTAAGCCCCGCGTCACGGCTTGAGCGTCCTTCGTTACGTTTTCATAGGATGCTCAACCGTGCCTAGTCTTTGCACATCAACCCCTCCTAAGCTACTAACAGAGATGGTGCTCTGTTACAGTCCTCCCTTTCTTTAAGAAGACTTTTCTTGAAAAGTCTTAATCCCTAACCTACTTATTCTAATTATTCTTTCCCTCACTAAAACCTTAACCCCAATATTATTTCTCCAACCCATCTTAACCTAACCCCCTCTTAACCAATGAACTTTATTTCTACTCCTTCGAGTCCAATTCTCCACTTGTCTCTTATAGCTAACCGCTATGTTCTGTTATAGATGAAGAGATACTCCTTCTTCATTTCTGTATATGAGCCTACAAGGTTTCATTTAAAAACACAGTTCATAAGGATATTTCATTTCATATATACATATGTTCATAAAAATCGTTGGTATATACTTTGAAAATTATCATGCGTTATGTAACTTCTCATTCTCTCTCAACATCAACAACACAACACAGGATATACAGAAAAGATGGGGTGCGCACCCAGTTATGAAGATATAAAGAAGTAGTCAAAAAGCAATCACATTTACCTCCATTGCAAACACAAAAACTTTATAAATAAAGTTTTAAAAATACATCTTATGATCTATGAACATATACTTCTGTTTGTTATAAATTAAGTCGATCTAAAATTTCTTCCTTATATACTCAATCTTAATATTTGTGCTGCCATCCACACCTATGACTATATTTCACCTGGGTTATCATGAAATCACGAAACCATAAAAATAATATTGACAATGTTCATTTCTTATGAACATATTTTAAACTAATAAACGCTGTTTATCACAGCTCCTATATTTACCCCCTCACATCCCATGATAAGCATCCTTGTTCATTAGGCGTATCTAACTATATGCACTGCTATCTACAGCCCCATTAATATCCATTTCCATTAACTAGCTCCTTACATTTACCTTGCTGCTAACCATCGCTATAGACGTTAGTCACGTTAATTTCTTCTTCCTTAATATAATATGGCATCTAATCCATATACTTTCAATCAATGCTGACTTAATGCAGCTTCTATTTTAACTCCCTAGAACCATATATTTCTACTAACTTTTATTTGTGTAGGATCCATCAATCCATCATAAAACCCCGTCGTCCAAGTATGGCAAATGTTTCCAAACACTATGTAATTAAGCCTCCCCTATTAACACTAACTTCATACTAGCACAAGACCTATATTTTTGGCACTCATGTTTTCTACAACTTATTACTCACAAGGAGAATGTGTCTCTCTTGGTAGTCTAGAGTTGTTTGTCAACCATTTTCTGAACGAAAGGTTTTAAATAAGGCCCTGTCTTATTACTCTTTATTCTAAACAAAACAATAATACTTGTGAAACAAAATTTTTAACAATTTTCAACTTATTTGTAAACAATGGTAAATACTATTCAATATGCAAGACAATTCAACTAAAATCATAATTCATGAGCCAACCAAAACGAAGTCAAAACAGGATATCATACCCCCCCCCCCCCCCCCCAACGTTTTGAAGACAATTTTCTTTCCCCTCATATAAAGGTAATCAACCAATTCAAAGAAAGACATTATTCAAAATAATATGACATACATGATGAAATATCCTATCCATTATTAGTCGCTTTTTTGGACTAATAATAAATTATTTATCTATTAATGAAACTCAACAAGTCAAATCTCAAAATCAAATGATAATAAAAATACATCTTCAAGACCACACGAGAATTTACATCCATATTATCTAACTTATTACTAAAATATACAACATCATGTCTACTCCTCAAGACAATTCACCACAACTAATAATTAAGCTATTTGCCAATCTGTTTCCATAATTCATCTGTACCTCACAGCCACCGTATTTCATCAATTATCAATTTCCTCTTTAAACCACAAAATTTTCAACCTGCTACCTACCTGCAGCATTTTCTATCAATTTATTTACTATGTCTCCATTTCTTCAGTAATTCTAGATTTTTCTGTATAAGTGCTATCTCCACATCAATGTCTTCATCTTCTCGTAGAGAAATATTTTCCTTCATACTACTATCTCTATTAGATTCTGAATTTTCATCCATTCCTTCTTCTTCATCTGTATGTCTGTTACTAGCAGCCGCTAATTTTTTCCTTTCTATATCTAATCTAATCTGTCTATCATAGTTTCTTAACGATCTTTCGAGTAATGGCATATCTTCGTCGCTTGATGAATTTTCTCTAATTCTCTTCTGTCTTTTAACTTCTCTATTTCTCTGTTTCTCTATTCTCCTTTTCACTGCTTATCTGGTATTTTTAAATGGAGCGGTTACCTCTTCCTCCATAGATTCAACACTATCAGTAACAACCATCATACGTATTCCTTTCTTCTTTCATCAAAGTTTTCGGTATTGTCTCTGCCTGTTCATAAGTATCATCGTAAACTGGTGTTGTTATTAATTGACTTTGTACAGGATCTTTTCCAAAATCTGGGGGTATTGTATATTTAACTCTTCTGACGAGTTGTCCATCTGAATATAACTCGTCTGAATAATAATAATTATTATTATTGTTATTGTTTCTCTTATCTTCATTATCTCTTCTTAAATGTTCCACGTGTGCCCGTGCTACATGTCCTGTGATTTGGTTCTTTATACTGTATGATACATTACCTAACTTTTCTAAAATATAATAACCTGGAATCCAATGAGCATCAAATTTGGAGTTTCTTCTATGCTTCTTATAATAGACTCTATCACCTACTTTAAACTCCTGTAATTGTGTATTTTTGTTTGTGTACCTTTTCTGTCTTTCTCTGGCTTTAATTATATTGTTTCTTAACCTTACATGCGGTTTGTGCATTTCTTGTATAATAACTTCCTGAAAATCCTATCCCATATATTTACGTCTTGGTTTCAACAGATTGTCAATTGTGAGTATAGGCTCTCTTCCGTGTAATAAATAAAATGGTGAAAAACCTGTCCCCTCATTTTGATTTGTGCGTATCACGCTTAGTGCAGATCCTAAGAAAAGGTCCCAATATTTTTCATGTTCTTCTACAATTTTTGCTATTATGTTATACAATGTTCGATGTTGTCTCTTATTCTTTGCATTTGAAGAAGGTCTATAATATGAAGTTTTTATATGGTTTATATTCAAATCCTGTAATAACTTCTCGAACTTCTTGTTCACAAACTCCTTACCATTATCTGTGAGTACGATCTGTGGGCAACTAAATCTTGGTATGTACTCCTGTATAAGAATATTAATGACGGTATCTGTGCTCTTATCCGGAATCGCATAAACTTCCGGCCACAGACTATAGCAATCCACGATATGAAGTAGATATGCATTCCCCGATAGTGTTCTAGGATGAGGACCTGATATATCTAAGCTCACTTTCTGCATTGGAAACTGAGGAATGTCAGTACCTTGTAAGGGACATTTGATCGTTTTCATATTTCTTAACCTACACTTCTCACACGCATCGACGTATTTACAAGCAGTTTTAAATAAGTTCGGCCAATAATATTTATTAGTGAGTGCTTTTACTAACTTATCACGACCAAGATGACCATTCTCATCATGATATGCCTTTAGAATCTCAATTTCCAAATGTTTTGGAATGTATTTTCTCAACTGTTCGCTTCTTTCATTCACGTAATATAACTGATCATCATCCTGCAAGACTAAAAAAATTTTCTTACAACTGTTCTCACTCGTTTCGTTCAATTTCTGTTTTATTTCCACAACTTTCGGATCTAATTCTTGTTCTTCTTTCATATTAAATTGCATTAAATGTGGGTCTTCTGCTCTAGGTTCAGATTCTTGATCCGACGGTAAACTCCTAAAATTTTCTCTATTAATATGGCAGAATCTAATATATTTACTTGCCAGTTTCGATCGTCTATTTCGGGTTCACCCTCATCCTCAGTGTTTCCTGATGTCTCTGGATACGGGATTCTGATAATAAATCTGCACAGGTGTTGTCCCTACCGGCTACGTACTCTATCTTTGCGTTGTACCCCTGCAAATTCAACGCCCATGTCTGTATTTTTCTGTTCTGCACTGGAGCTTCTAGTAAAGATTTTAAGGGCATGTGATCAGTTCTAATAATGAAATTGGCGTTATGTAATTAATAATTAAGTTTCTGAAGAGCATAGTGGATAGCATATGCCTCTTTTTTTATAGTAGACCATTTTCTCTGAGATTTACTAAGTTTTTGTGACAGAAAATAAATTGGTCTTTCATTCTTAACTTCTGGTATTCCTGATCTTTCTCCTTCATATGGTTGACGCTAAACATGCTCCTATAGCATTATCCGAAGCATCTGTATATAAAATTAACTGTTTATCCAAATCTGGATGTGTCAATAGTGGCACTACTGTTAAGCTATTTTTTAAAAACTCAAATACTCTTTGACACTCATCATTCCACTTAAATCTAGCGTATTTGCCAGTCAGGTTAGTGATGGGCTCTGCTATTTTTGAGAAACCTGGAATGAAACGACGATAGTACCCACATGTACCGATAAAAGCACGAACTTCTTTTACGTTGGTTGGAGGAGGCAACTCTTTAATAGCTTTTACTTTATCCTGATCTGGTTTAATTCCTTCTCTATCAATAATGTATCCCAGGTACTTAGTTTCTGTTTTTAGAAATTCACATTTACTGAGTTTCAATTTAACATCATGTATTCTTAATCTGTCAAATACTAATTTTACATGTTTCAGGTGGTCCTGTACGTCTCCTGCTGTGTAGATCAAAATGTCATCTATATATGCTAATGCAAACTTTTGCATGCCTTCTAATACTTGATTTATTAATAACATATAGTGAGAAGGCGCAGTTTTTACGCCAAAAGGCATTCGTAAAAATTCGTAAGAACCTGCGTGTGTACAGAAAGCACTTTTCTTTTGAGCATCTGGGGACATAGGGATACACCAAAATCCTGACCTTGTATCCAATGTAGTGAAGAAGGTAGACCCATTAAGTAACCCTAAAATATCGTCGATCACCGGCAATGGGTAAGCTACATTCTTAGTGATTTTGTTCAACGCCCTGTAGTCACAACAGAATCGGTGTGAACCATCGGCTTTGGTCACTATGACAATCGGATATGACCATTCTGACTTCGATCTTGTTATTATTCCTGCTTTCAGCATATCTTCTATTGCCTTTTCGACAATTTCTCTATTCCTTAAGGGAGTTCTATACGGTTTCAAACTAATTGGTGGGTGATTTCCAGTATCTATTTACATAGTGACTGTTTTGGTCTTCCCCAATTCTAAGTCGTTAATTGCAAAAACATCTTGATTCTCTTTTACAAGTTTTTCTAATATTTCCTTATTTTCTGGTGGAGCTTTTAACTGTGCTAATAATTCTTGTTCTCTTGTTGTTTTGTCTACTGAATATATTTGAGATGTATGTTTTCTGAATGGATGGATCAATTCATCATTCCGCATGTTCCATCTTCTTCCGCGTCTATTCCTGGTATTAATTCTTTCCATAGGAGTTTCTGAATAATTTATTCTCGGCATTTCTACTCTATCTGTTGCTAATACGCTGTTAGTATCATGTTCTACTTTGGCTATTACACATCCTCTGTACAATTTAATTTCCCTGCCTGTGTTGTTAATAATCATTACTGGAAAAGTTAAGTGTTTATCTAATGTCATTATTCCATCTGGAACTTCTAGACCAGGCTCATCTATTACCTCCCTTTGTAACTCTGTTATTTTAACTGTATGTCCTACTAAATAATATGGATTTCTTTTCACTTTCGCCTGTATCAGATTAACCGTTCGTGGTTTTAAAGTGGTGGACGTTTTAACCCTAACCAGTGCTGATATGTGCATGTCCTCTTCTAAATCTACATACACGCCCTTGAATCTTAACTTGTGCAGATCAAGAAAAAGTCTTACACCATTTTTCAGTAAAAAGTCTCTACCTATAAGCATGTTCCTATTTAACTCTTTAACTACGTGAAAAAGATGTCTTACGTTGATTCCTCCTAATTTGAGATTTATCATTGTTTGGCCAACTACTTCTAAATTTTGTCCTGTAACAGAGTGAAGAGTATCATGACTCCTGAATATTTTGCAATTTTTTATTATTTTGTATAAAAAAATTTCTTTGATTACACTAACTTGAGCTCCCGAATCAATTAATGTTCGAACTCTATATTTCCCTATTTCTATTATGCATGAACTGGGGTCAGTTTTATTTATTGAAAATTGTTTGATTTCACCCAGTTGAGACCACTTTCTACTCGTCCTCCTATACTTGTCATTAAAATATTCTTTAATTCTTGGGACCTTGTTATCTTCCCTCCTACTGCAGGTCCTATTCAGTAGGTGGTATTCCGGTTTTCCTGCGTTCTTGGCCTTGTAAAGTTCCTCTGTCTACCTTCAAAATTCCTATTTGATCTGTTATTAACATTTCTATCTTGTGTATTCGCCTGGACACGCCTGTTACCACAGAATTTAAAAATTTGTCCATGTTGACCACAACCCCAACAGACTATATTTGTGTTACCTACCGTTTCTCTTATAGGATTTCTCATTTGTCTTCTTCTATCATAAGCATTTTCATTACCTCCCTGCAACGTCTGTATTCCTCCTCTTCTATTCCATCCGAACCTTGTTTGTCCGATCTCCATGGGCTCTTCAATCCTATCCTCCCGACTAGTTCCTATTTCCCGTCCTACTCTCAGTCTAAATCTTCGTCTCAAATTCTCTTCCTGTACAGCTATATCCACAGCTTGTGATAATCTCTCAGGGTTTTCTCTCATTAATTTAAACTTCAGTCCATCTGACTTTATACCGTCTACAAAAATCCCGACCAACATTCGTTCCACTTCCTCCCCTCGTGCGTTCTGTCCCAGGAATGCTTCCTCAGCTAGGTTAATCAACCTATCACTAAATAATTGTACAGTTTCTCCAGTGTTTTGCTTGGATTGTCTTAACACTGAAAACGCATGCTGAGGATCTGTGATTTCAGCATACTTGTGGGCTAAGTCATCCTTGAACTGCTCCCATGTCTCATCTACTCTAGCTTCTAATTTTCTTCTGATGTGATCGGAAACCGGTGCTACAGTGGCCTGGTAAGCAATTTTCATCTTCTCCTCATCCGTTGCCGCCACCAAGAATGCATGTTTCTCTACCGAAGTCATCCATTTCTTGAAATCTTTCGCCTGTCCACTAAATTTTTCAATCTCTGTCCCTATTCCTTGTTGCTTTATTGCTGTGTTGAGTCTGCCTATTGCCGTGCCTACTCCAGTTAAAACCTGTGTTAACGAAACTTGTTCCTCTGCCATGTTGAAATATGCTGAAATAGTTTTGCTATACAATTTATATAACCAAATTCACAATCACAATTTAGTTAATAGATATCAATAAGTATACCACTACAGGCATATTTAAATTAGACAAGGGACGTAAGCAACTGTTTTTCTTCCTCAAAAGATCAAGTGTTCAAATTAATTAATCAATTTTATCCAACACACAATGTTATGTTATATTAGTTAAATCTTAATTATTTTAAATACCGTTTTTGGCTGAAATATATCTTCCACGGGTCCAACAGGAAAGTAACTCCAGATATGCCGACTGACGCTTATGCTTGACAATTGTAGGCTTCACAGAAAAAAAACGAGCGTGTCGTGTTCCTCTACTTCCATCATAGCGAAAGGAAAACCTCTGGACTCTTCTATTTCACCCATTGGCGGGCACCCTCAGATTTGTGGCTTCTTTTCACCCGAAAAGGGGCACGTCTGGACTTCACCCGAAAAAGGGCACGTCTGGATTTGAAACGGCTCAAGCTGAGAAATGAAGCGATTACAATAGGTTCTCTTCTTCAGCAGGACGGCAACCCAGTATGCCCACCCGCGTCCGAAAAGACCAAAGCAAGTAAATCGCATTCTTCATGACAGACATCTTGATGAGCTGTAGTTTCTCTCAAAATTCAGGTTAGTTGCGGCTGTTTTATTTTTTGAAAGAAGCAAAATTTCTTCAGTCCTGGACAGTTCCAGTAAGTGACCTCCTTCAGGCAAGCAAGGTCAATCATCAGCTCCGATAACAGTCAAAACTTACAGCATAGTGACGCCCAAGGACAACAGTCAGGTCACTCCAGGACACGATGATAAACAGCCTACGATTCTGACAAACAGCTTACGATGGTAGTAGCTCCATCTAACAATTCATTCCAATATGTATGGCGGCTCCAATCAACTAGCCTCCGAAAAAATGATTTGCGGTGGTTCTAATATAAGTTGCAAGCTTTAATAAGGTCTGGTCTGGATCCTTTGACTACCGCTTCTGACAAGATTCAAGATTCACTCAGTAAAATCATCTGTTGTTTTATTCGTTTTTGTTGTAGCAACCTGAGAGAAGGTGTTCAATAAAAGTTCTCCGCTGTGCTGCATATTTTCTTATTACTTCACGTTGTGTCTGCAACAGCCAAGTCTAAATCCTGGGTTAGCGGCACCAAATTTACTCTTATAACAGAGTAACAGTTAATATGATGTATATAACCGAAGTCCCGGTTGTAGTTTCATAGGTTTATTTGGCGGAATACATCAGAATATATAAAACAGGTTACAAGAGGTTTTCTATAATACAATCGATGTTGTCAATTCAAGGTCCAGGCAGTAACTAACTTCTCTAAGCCCCGCGTCACGGCTTGAGCGTCCTTCGTTACGTTTTCATAGGATGCTCAACCGTGCCTAGTCTTTGCACATCAATCCCTCCTAAGCTACTAACAGAGATGGTGCTCTGTTACACTACACTTAGTTTTACTTACCCATATTGTTTTTTTTTTTATCTTTGAAGACTAGGGGTGGATCCGTTGTATGATGCGACAATAAACGCCAACACTAAAACTCTAAACCTATAACAACTGCCATGGAACTGATTACTGGCTCGTTTGTTCGGCCTCAATGACAGACTTGCGCAGGAACATTCATGGCACATAAACACTGAACAACCTGATAACCTTGACATTCTCCAATATTTATTGTTGACGATTATCACAGTAAATAACTTCAAACAATTCCGAGGGTGAGGGATAGCATGTGATAAGTATATAAAGTGCATAATCACTGTTCATAACTTAGAGGTGAGACACACGTATTCTTTGCACAGTTCTAACACAATCGCTGACTAAGCTAAGGTCACACTTACTGTCAACATCCCTTGGCGGCTGACGTGGGGCATTGCTCGAACGCTGTCAACTCGGCGCACTGTAAACAGGCTTTGAATGGCTATTCACTCAGCCGCACAACTGTCTGGAACACTTTCGCTTCTGGCTGAAGCATCATTACAATGCTGAAGTAATGTCGAATAATCTTGCTTGGCTTCAACTCAGTTCCTACGTCGTTTCTCAACCGCGACCCTGGCTGGACTAACTCTGTCCCGCTATCTCGCTTTCCCGTGGACTGCCCAACTCTAGTCACGTGATACGCAACTTCTTTGAGTAGTTTCCCTTTGTCATTCAGCATCATCATGTATTCTGCACTGACTTTCCTTGACTTATTCGTGAGTGTTAGTCCATATTGATCGCGTGAGCTGCTCTCACTATGATAATTCCTCTTCTACGGTAAACCTACTCTTAGTACACACGTTTACCGCTGTCTGCCTCATATCGGTACATAGCAGTATGCCCCCCCCCCTTTTTTTTGAAAATGGTGTCGCCATTTTCACAGTCTCTTCGGTTTTTTACTCTTCTGACATGTGGCGATATTCACAGTTATTTTTAGTCATTTCATAAATATATTCTATATTCATGTATTTCCACATACCTATTTGTCTGATAACATGATGGTATGGCATTCCATTAATCACTCCACAAAATCAATGGGGAAAAAATTATTATAGTCAGACACGCCCTTCTATCTGCTTCCCCCGCAGACGTCGTGTAGCCCAGCCTATGGGGGGCCTGGGCTAACATACCATGAGCTTCATAAGGTCCCGTGGCCTCCCCATAGTAGTTCCTCATTTGCCCTATAGGCAAGCATCCCCAAACCTATCAAGGCCATTACGCCCGAATGAGGGTACGTGTGTGATTAATAGGTACCATGACCATCTGTATTATTATTTGTATTTGGTATAGTGGAATATGACCAATATATCTATGAACTCTATACCGCAGTGGTTCTTACTTGTCATTTGGGGTTACCGTTTGACTTAGTTTACCTCATATATTCACAAGTGGGGTTGTTGCCTAAGCAGTTGCTTATTTGCGGTTTACTTGTACTCTTTCATTTGTCTAGGGTGATTACTTCTTCTTCATAAAAAGTGTTGTCTTTTCATCTTCAAACCGCATCTTCATTCTCCTGCTCATATGGATGTATGCTGTCGACTCATTTGTGGACACAATAGTGTCTGTCAAAGTTTATAATACTTTGATAGTCTATCACCATTGCTGGTTGATGTTATTGCACCTTCTGTTGCTCATTTTATCTTCTTCATTGCCTTGACCACGCTTATTGTTTATTGTGAACTGTTTCTCTCTGTTTCATTGTTCCTTCCTTTCACTGAAATACCATCTTCTGGCCTTCTGTTGATGTTTTAAACCTGTTTAGTGTTGACCAATAGCGATACAACATAAAATATATGTACATTTGTATGCACAAATATTTCTACCATGTAATATGTCCATTGGAGAATAAAATTATCAGCATTAAATCTCATTGACATGTTTGAGATACTCATGCCATATTGTAAATGGAAACGAAAATTTAAAAATGTGACATTGAATTAAGTTATCAATGTGCTTTATATGCTTGTATGTTAAAGCATCACAATTAAAATTATATACCACCATACACTCTTATCATTCGTTGCAATCTGTTTCTTGACCGTTGTTGCTTCGTGTTATTTACGTTGCCACCATTGTTATCACCGATGATTTGTGTCTCTTTAGTGCTTTTACTGTTGCCTTTCTTTATTACTGCAAAAGATTCCACTATTAAGTCTTCCGTTAGTGACACATAATCTGCACATGTAGAAAACTTTCATGTAAATGATCATGTCTATGACAACTTATCCTATATAATGGTACAAAACGATATTCTTATCATTCCTCTGACATTATTGTAATATATGTGATGATCTCTTTACTCGTGAGTATTAGATGCTATGTTTATCGATGAAATATACAATGATATATTGAGAAGTGACGATACCAAGGGAAAATTTAAAGTAGATTAACCCAGCATCAATGTGATATATATGATGCTATGTTTTCACCAGTATCATCCTAAATTTCCTCGTTGTACTTGTGGTTGATGTTGTTGTCATATGTGGTAATATCCTCAACCTTTAAACTTGTGGTGTTATTTATTTATTTTTTTTCAAATTGGTTGGATACTGTTTATATACCTGTATATTTTGTCACCACTGATTCTATGATGTACGGATGGTAGATGAATTATATGTTCTTGTTTCATGAAATGATGGTTTAATCATGATAGATGGAATATGAAATCAATATGGTTTATGAAGTAACATTACTAATAGATAACAATAATACTACTCAATTCTCCGTAGGTGTGGTTGGTCATACTTATTTACCATGGCTGGTCTTTTTGCTAGCTCACTTCTGCGGGTTTGGTGCCTTCAGATTGTAGACACAGACTTCCCCCTTTTCTAGATTCATCTGTGGATCTTTGGTGGTGCTTACACGGTCCAACTACACTCTCATTCGTCTTCTTTCCATTCTGGTAATTTATAAATTGGAAAAAAATATGTACATATCTGAATCAATTTAAGTTAATTAACGTAAAAAGTAAAATTGACTGCTGAGATCTGTACTCATTCTATACGGCAGTTCCGAGCTTTAACTAACACTCGGATAACTGTATCTCCATGTTCCCTTCATGTACTCTGGATACAACCGTTTTAGATTGTTTCCCTACCGCATAGTACAGTTCAGTTGTAAGAAAGTTAAAAAATTAGTGTTCTTATTGGGTATGTAGCAGATAGTAATGTGTATACTTACGTAAAAATGTGTATTAGTCAGTAAAGAAACATAGTTTGAGATGTTAAGTGGATTGAAGGTTGGGTGACTATTAAAGAGTTGTTTCTTCTGTTGACTTGAGTCATTTATATCCTTCAATTGTGAATTTATTGTCTATTATGTGTGTCTTATAGTAAAGTTAACTATATGTATCTCAGACCGACATAAATAAAATAATAAGATATTTATAGACACATGTTCATGCGTATACATCAACATTACATTAATTAATATCACAGTTTTAAGTATAGTAGAATAAATATGTTTATTCTGTTGAACTGCTATTGACCTATGTAGATAGTAGGTTGTTTGTTAGCAGTTACTCTAACTTTGGTCGTTACTACAATTTTCTAAATGGTTCTTTGACTCCCCGTTCATTTGATGTCTTTTGTCTTTTGTTGGGAAAACTACTGTTGCATAACTTGCATGTCCTAAATTAATGCATTGTTTTTCCCAAATTTCAATGTCTTGGCTGATGCATTATTTGAGATTATTGATGTTACCTAATATTTCTATAGTTTTTAGGTGTGGTAACACTGTAGTTGTTCCCGGCAATGGGACCGGCTAATGTCAGTCCAACCATCACTTTGCATGCCTTAATTATCTACAAGTAAATTTACACAGTGGAGAGTATGAACTAAATTCTGAGAAATTATGTTCCACCCTAGCCAAACCAGCGTCGTGTATCCCCGAATCTCGACACCGGTCATGTGCTGATGCAACCCAACTTCACATGATGTTATCAATTATAAGCTATTTGTATTTTAAATCACTCTTTATCCCAACGACACTCTGTTGTGTATCATACCCCGAAACACAAAAGAAGTTAGTTGATTCTACTATCAAACAAGTTCACCGCCCTGCATAGACAGTCCCCCACCACATAACAATTACCCTGTCATATGGCGGACTGCCGCTCTACCAAATGCGGAACCCATTTCTTTAGAAATGCTATTGCCGGAACAAAAAGATTACCCAAGGTCCATGTCGGCAATGCACCTCTCTTTCGAATGTAAACCAACACAGTTCTGCGAGATCAGGTCAAATCCTGACTCGCCATACTTCTCTCCCATAGCTATAAATTCCTGCAGGAATACATGTTTACTCATGATGTTTTATCCAACCTCACCGGAACGCATATGTCAGCAACACAAGGTGTCACTAGTATACACAATATGTTGTTTCTGTGTATATAATGAATGATGGAATGGATATCAAGAAGTTGTTCGTGTGATATTCTTAAGTGATGTTCAGGACAAGGGGTATTTCTTGTCTCACGATGTTATTCGAGTGGAGGTGTATTGCTGTCACAATGTCCACAATATTACACAAGACAGGATAGATGATAGCTCCTATACATAGTATAATATAAGTGTGACGCATACCACCTGTTAGTTTACGTATAAACGGGACATGGAAGACATATGATTACAACAAGTAGATATTGTACCACAACACTGACAGGTATTCATGATGTCAGGATCTTATATTCGGCTCGTTGGCTAACACATGTGAGACAGTACAGTATAACGTGATTCGACGTAAGACACAGCAACACAAGTTCTATGGATTTATTGCCACATTAAATACATAACGATAATTACAGCAATGTACAACATATAACTCACAACCACAATACAGCTCATAGGTCTGACGCTCACGATATCAGTCGTTCAGCTCACAACCACGGAGATTCACACAAACGCCTTGCTCTCGACACACACGTCCGTTCAGATGTCCAGTCCCAGCTTGGTCTGAGATTATCACACACACTGCCCCCTGTCTCTGGTGGGGTCACGTGGCTTTGCGTGCGTCTGTCGTCAGCGCTGGTCGCGTGTCAGGTAAGAATCTCGCCAGCCGACAACTCTTGTCCGCCGGGTGCCGTAACGATGTCGCTGCATAGCTAGGCTCTGACATTCTCCCCGGGTACCTCAATGAAAGATGCCCTCTTTCATTCATGATGTATGTATATACTGGGGTAGTGTTAATTTCATGTCAGAGACTACTTTTTCCCAGTGTTATGCATGAAAATACATATAAGGCATGGAAATATATACACAACATGTAAGTTGCATTGAAATGACAAATGAAGTACAACTTTTAACACAATTCAGGTTTCATCCCCCTGATGCCTGGTTACCTCCATCGCAATAATACCCAGTCAGATCAGTAGCACCAGCTTCACGCATCTACCTCGCAGCTATTTTGAAAAAAAACGTAATAATATGATTGTTTTGCAACAACCATCTAGCCAGACTGAAATACGGCTTTGTATTAGTCGTATTAAACACTTAAACTCTGCCCTCATTTGGTCAGGAGCTCTTATGTTGGTTTGCAATGTTGGCAGCTCTATGACATGCTTGGAGGACGCCTACCTGCTGTGTTAACCATTTGAGCAACAAAATGTCCATCTATACAATACACATTAATGAATATGTTTCAAATTATGGCCCTTGATGTAATTCACAAATGCAAGGGAAGTAATTTTGACAATAAAGAAATTCTATAAATTGCAATAATTATTTAATTTCTTAGCGTCATTGCTTGACGTTTCTTCATATTGACGAGAAAAAGTCGGTAATATGAATACATTAATCAAGATATGATTCTAAGATTACACTAATCAAAATAAATAAGTACCAAATTGGTATATTATATTTTATAGATTCAAAAGGATTTTACAAGTGTCATAAATTTTTGAAATTTTGTATGTCGTCTGCTAATTTTGCTAGACTTTTTAAATTACACCGGAAATATATACGAAACGCACAATTTGGTTGATGTTACATTTTCTGAACACAAATGATCCGGTTTTATTTCGGAACGGATAGTAAAATGTTCTCACAGTTCGTGTTTGATGTTATAGTATCACAACGGATTATGATGGAATGTTCTTATTTCCGATGTGTTCACAACTTCTGGATAAAGATCGACTGTTCTTATTTCTGATGTTAAACGTCGAACAATTTGGATTACATTAGCTGCAGAGGTGGTGTAGGAGTCAATGTTCGGTCCACATTTGCACATGTCGTTAAAATATGACGGTGAAGAAAATCACTCACAGTTGTCACAATGGTAAAGTTCGCTTCTGGTAAGTGGTTAAGCGTCTGTGACATTGTTCTCGGTGTATATATACAATTAATATTGTTCTTATTCTAACACACACTACACAATTATACTACACTCATTACATGACTTGATTAAAATAAGTATATTATACATGTCGGTTTCTAAACCGTATCACAATTTTACTTATAGACCTTACACAGTAGGTGAATGGAAAAATTTCACTCATTGGTGGCTGTGTTGGGCTGAGTGTAATATTACACAGTGCACTCAGACATTGCTTACTGGGTCTGTCGGACAACGGGACAAAAGGTCGGCGATTGTATTCATTCTGCCGGGAATATGGCGAACTTCAAAACTGAAATTCTGAAGCTTCAAGGACCAGCGAGCAATCATATTATTTGATGGTACTGCGGAATTGATATACCGTAATGGACTGTTGTCAGATTCGATGATAAAGTGACGTCCTAGAAGATATCTGGACAGCTTCGTCACACTTTCTACTAAGGCCAATGCTTATAATTGCGGAATGGACCATGCCCGCTCTCGGGGCCTTAGTTTTCTTGATAGAAAACAAACGGGATGCAGGATGTCGTTGTATTCCTGCAATAGGACTGCACCGATCGCAATGGAGCTAGCATCTGTTCTCAATCTGAAAGGTAAACGAATGTTGGGCAATTTAAGGATGAGATTAGGTGAATTCTTATCAGAAAAGTGTGCCAAAACTTTATCAAATGCATTTCGTAGGCATTCATCGTTTACAACTTTTTCGGGTTTATTTTTGGTTAGTAAGTTAGAAAAAAACTTCAGTCAGTTCTGAAAAATCAGGAATAAAGTTTCTATAATAATTGATAAGTCCCAACAAACTGCGGACTTGTTTCTTATTTGTTGGAAGTGACAGTTTTAGAATTTTTGAGACAATTTTGTTGTCTGTCATGACAAAGCCATTGGATATTCTGTACCCCAAAAATGATATCTCTTGGTAAGCCCTGCTCACCTTTGAAGGCTTCACTGTTAGTCAGTGCTGTCTGATAATAGGTAGTAGTAGTAGAACGTCCTGTCTAAGTGTCAATGTTATGGTTTCGTCATTGTCTCTGTATGGACATAGATGTCGTCGATATAGTGAATGATATTCGGAATGTCAGATAGGAGGAGTCGTATAGCAGACAAGGCCAGTCTGGAGTTACTGGATCTAAAGATATAGAGTGGGTTACGGTTAAAATCTTCCAAAAGGATTTTCAATTTTCATGTTGAGATCACTTTGAGTGCTATCTCCAAACCTGTACTCGTACATGTGTGTATACATTCAATAGTTCAAACAATAATAATACACCATGTATCGTTGTGAAATGTAATCGTGCATGTTTGTATGATCTTTTGCAATTTGTGTATATTTTCCACAATATGTAGGGTAATTTGTTGCTGATTTTTGTCAGTAATTCCACCGACTGATGTTTTACATTGTTCAGCATAGGTATTCGTATGAGTTGATTTAACATAGAGATTATGAGTGGCAGTAACAAAATTTGGTTCAACAGTAATGACATAAGTAACAAAGTCTGTTGGTTTGTCATGAGTAATATCATCTGTGTTGTGTCATGATGATGTGGAAATATAACTGTTTGTGAAGACATTTGTTTTGTATTTACAATCAGTAGTGCAAGAATAACTATCCACTGTGTGCACTTGGTTATGTGTGTAGTTAACAGAGAGTATAGGAGGTATAGTATATACCACGATGATTTGTGATCTTTCCTCGGTGTTGTGAACTGTTTGATTTCTGCACCTTTTTCTTTGTGCTGATACACACCAGTTTCTGTTTCTTCTTGTTCTGAGATGGTGATCACGTTGGTATGGTGTGGTATCTTGGTCTGTTCATCATGTTGTTGTATGATGAGTGGGGTAGTTAAGGCAGTATTTGTTGTGGTGTTAACTTTTTGCTTTGTGTGAGGTTTGGACTCTGTGTAATCCGTCACATTTGATACATTTCCAATTAATAAATCACAACATGGATTGTCTAATAAAGCACAAGTTACTCTGCCTGATAGGAAAGGTGATTTTATATTGGCCCATGCCATGGGATATTTCTCTACTGTCCCTGAAACAGTTTTGCAATAGATGTACTCATCTAGGTAGTCTTTAGGATCAGCTAAGGTCTTTCGAAGACCGATAAGACAGGACCCTGTGTCGCGTACACATGTGCATACTGTGTCATTGATGTAACCTTTATGGAATGTTAATTTTCCTAATGACAGTTTTGAGGTTTTGTTCAATTCCTCACTTTCTTGTTGAGCATTGACCTCTTTATAAAAAGAATGAGGATGAGTGATGTTAACAACATTATTACAATATGGTACAAAGTCTGGTGTTGTCTTCATGTCGGTGATGTTCACTTTTCTTACGTTCTTTGCTGAACTGCATTTTGAGTCTATTGCCAAGTTAGCTTCCTCATTGGCAATAGGGACGGCGTGCCCGCATGTTAAGGTACCATTTTCATTGAAGGTATTACAGACAGTACATTTGTTAGCACTAAATACATCACAAGCCTGTGCTGCATGTACAGGATGTTTTTCTGGATTTTCGTCTTCTGACGCTGAGCTATCGAACAAGGCGGCATTGGCTTTGTTGGTCATATGCCTGCCTCTACAATCCATGCGATGGTGACCGTAAGCCTTGCAGAGAAAACATTTACGTGTACTTTTGAACGATTTACGTTCTCTGTCTTGTCTGTTCACCATATTTTGCAAGTATGTTGGGTACCCTGGGTTCTTATCGCACATCTCGTTCAAATGGTGGAAAAATTTACAATGAATGCAATGTATAACTTTATCAGAGGTAGGCCTGTTCGGTTTTTGCCTACTATAGTTGTTCTCATAGTTGGCTGCTGCTACCCAGTTACTGTCAGTAGCTTCAGTGGCAAAACACTGTTTATTTGCCGTATAATAGGCCGACCCACGTCTTTCCATTTCTTCCACACTTGTGCATTCATTCTCTTGCAAGAACTTAGAAAAAGATGATGGGACAGAAGAAATAACTTTATCTCGAATAATGAGATCTTCTAATTTATCATAATTTTTGTTAATTTTGGCTGATGAAGTCCATTTGCTGAAAATGTCTCGGACTAAACAGAGGTAGTCAGAGAACGTTTGAGTTGATTTTGGACTCAGTTTACTGAATTGTTCTCTGTACCCTGCTTCATCTAACATGAAATGTGCCATTATTTTAGATTTAATGTAATGGTACTCTTTTCTGAGGTCTTTGGGGATGGTTTCAATGACTTTCAGAGGTTCCCCAGATAGACTCCTCATATATAAAATATTCCATTCCGAAAGTGGAACTTGGTAATGTTCCATTAAAGTCTCAAAATTTTGGGTAAAGGCTGCTATGCAGTCACCCGAGGTATAGTTACGAACGATACCTTGGTACTTTTTATACTGGTTTTCTTTTTCCAGTCTTTCAGATTTCTTTGACTCTTTATTCATTGCAGTCTCAGTGTCGAGTTGTTTCATTTTTAATTGTAATTCAAGTTCTTCTCTCTTACTCTGAGCTGCTATTTCTGCTTTCTTAAGTTCACTGTCTATCTCAGCTTGCTTTAGAGCTGTTTCTGCCTCTGCTTGCTTGGCAGTTATTTCTGCTTGTTTTAGAGCTCTTTCTGCTGCTCTATCTTCGCGTTCACAGTACTCAGCGTATTTCTTCTCACTCCATTGTGTTAATTCATCACCTTCTAACTTTAATTTCAAACCCATATCGATGAAATCAAATAATGACGACATGATGGAGAAAATACGTCAATGAAAATCAATCACACAAAATATGTTGTAAATGGTTAGTAGAAAAATAAGTTACAATTAATTTGACTATACGATGCGTGCCCACTAATGCATACGTAAAGTTAAAGTGAAGAAAAATATACTCAAGTGCCCTTGGATATGGTGACGAATGGTTGGGCAATCGGGCTAGAAAACTGTAGGGTCGTACTTCGGAACCACTAATGACCTCTACGGCAGGGTTATGGATGGTACGCAAAAACCTGCTTTGTTTTTGGAGAGAAATAAGTTAGCGTGTGTTTGTTGGTGTGTGCCTGCAAGTCACTAAGTGTTGATTAGGTTTGGATGGCGTTGAGTATAATTGTATGTCGTAAATTTGTCGTCAACAGTGTTTCTTTCAACAGAAGTTACACTCTTTCCAAAACTCTTTGCGTTCCACAAACTCAATACACAAAAACAATCTATCTGTATTTGAACACTCAATAACATTGATGACACATCACTTACATCAAGATGACATTCAGTAAGGACAAAGACATCAAGTTTACAAGATGGCGACAAGGTCAAAATGGCGGCAAAATCACAATGTTGACAAGGTCAAACGGTGACAATTTTCACAAATCACAAATGTTTAACACGTTTACAGGATCAAACAATATGTACTGTACATTTACTAATGATCTTAAACATATTTAGACAATGTAGTAATGGATCACACTGAGACTTTTCCGATCACATGTACATCACTATAACCTTGACAAATTTTACAAGTACAAGAATTATAGTTTTAAATCACAAAGACGAACAACACACGTCTAAATATATTAGGTTCTTAAATAAAGACGAGCAACCCACGTCCACACATGTCAGGATCTTATATTCGGCTCGTTGGCTAACACATGTGAGACAGTACAGTATAACGTGATTCGACGTAAGACACAGCAACACAAGTTCTATGGATTTATTGCCACATTAAATACATAACGATAATTACAGCAATGTACAACATATAACTCACAACCACAATACAGCTCATAGGTCTGACGCTCACGATATCAGTCGTTCAGCTCACAACCACGGAGATTCACACAAACGCCTTGCTCTCGACACACACGTCCGTTCAGATGTCCAGTCCCAGCTTGGTCTGAGATTATCACACACACTGCCCCCTGTCTCTGGTGGGGTCACGTGGCTTTGCGTGCGTCTGTCGTCAGCGCTGGTCGCGTGTCAGGTAAGAATCTCGCCAGCCGACAACTCTTGTCCGCCGGGTGCCGTAACGATGTCGCTGCATAGCTAGGCTCTGACACATGAACTGTCAGATTGCTCAATAATTCATCACCATTAATCTGGCTGTGTGTAGCCCAGACCCTACCATGAAGACAACGACAAAAATATATATGGAGAAAGTATCCGAATATCAACTCTAAACAACCGCACAAAATAAAACAAACACAGTCAGACAATTTAACTCACCTGATTCACTGCTGTGCTGCTGTGTTGAGACCCTCCAATGATCCGGTGTCTTTCTCCAGGCTGTCCAGGTAGTTGGGTGTTGATAGTAGACCAAGGTTTAAAATTAGGACAACTTTGGATCCTCAAACTTGAATGGAGAAAAGCTTGGTATACTGCTGATTCGCTGTTGTGGTGTTGTGTTGAGGCTCTCCAATGATCCGGTATCTTTCTCTAGGCTGTACAGGTAGTTGGGTGTTGATTGTAGACCAAAACTTGAAATTATGACAACCTTCTTGGCAAATATTCGGATCTTCAACTTGAGTGGAAAACAGCTTGGTATCTTAATAATGTGACAATAATTATGTTTTTAACCATCAGCTTGTGGACATCGTCGCTGTTTTGAGGTATATTGTTCATATTTCTGGTGCCCCCTAAACTCGTCTGGATAACCGCATTACATACTACTTATATGCCAATAATGATGAATTAACAGTCAAAGTTAGGACATAGTCGCCGTTTTGATATATTCTGTTCGTATGGGATTATGTCTTGATGGGATTATGTCTCTGTAATTTGGCTACTTGATGATGTGCCGTCTTTGTATTTGAGGATACTATTTTCTGGCTGCTATTTCTTGCAGCTATTGAAAGTCTTTAGGCTGTTAACAATTTCTGTGCACCGATCAGTCTACACTGTATTAATAATTTCGATGACTGCCTATTAAATAGTACAACTTGACGTTCACACACAAAACGTGGTCGTGGCCAGGGTAAATATTGTCGATAGTTGGACTTTAATTAATATTGCTGAATTCAGTGCCGTGGCGCAAATGTTCATCATGCAAATAGGTGTTGGTGAATTAATTTGAAAATTACAAATGATTGTTGATGACTTGATTTGAAAATTGCCAATGGCACCCGAGGTGACCTTGTTTATCATCTAACTGGTTGTTGATGAATTGCTTTGAAAATTGCCAATGGCGCCAAGGTGACCTTGTTTATCATATATATGGTGCTTTATTTGATTTAAAGGTGACATTGCCTTCGTGTGCTCCTGCTTTTGATACTAGAGCCACCCACTTCTGCCATGGGACTGATTACTGGCTCGTTTGTTCAGCCTCAATGACAGACTTGCGCAGGAACATTCATGGCACATAAACACTGACAACCTGATGTCCTTGACATTCTCTTGTATTTAATGTTGATTTATTGTTATTATCACAGCAAATAACTTCAAACATTCCCGAGGGTGAGGGATAGCATGTGATAAGTATATAAAGTGCATAATCACTGTTCATAACTTAGAGGTGAGACACTCGTCTCCTTTGCACAGTTCTAACACAATCGCTGACTAAGCTAAGGTCACACTTACTGTCAACATCCCTTGGCGGCTGGCGTGGGGCATTGCTCGAACGCCGTCAACTCGGCGCACTGTAAACAGGCTTTGAATGGCTCTCACTCAGCCGCACAACTATCTGGAACACTTTCGCTTCTGGCTGAAGCATCATTACAATACTGAAGTAATATCGAATAATCTTGCTTGGCTTCAACTCAGTTCCTCGTCGTTTCTCAACCGCGACCCTGACCGGAATAACTCTGTCCCACTATCTCGCTTTCCCGTGGACTGCCCAACTCTAGTCACGTGATACGCAACTTTTTTGAGTAGTTTCCCTTTGTCATTAAGCATCATCATGTGTTCCGCACTGACTTTCCTTGACTTATTCGTGCGTGTTAGTTCATAGTGATCGCGTGAACTGCTCTCACTATGACAATTCCTCTTCTACGGTAAACCTACTCTTAGTACACACGTTTACCGCTGTCTGTCTCATATCGGTACATGGCAACAACCTATGTCTATCCTATACTTTTAATAATAATCATACTAGCTGTTACAACATGTTGTTTCAGTCTTGCTCCTGTCACTGTCATCATGCTGCGGATAGCCAAAAGGGAAATAATGTTGACCAAGTGCTTACTTTGTCTTTGGTACAAGTAAAAGTCTCCTTGTTAAGTAATCATATTTGTGCCTGGCTTAAGTTTGATTTTTCAATTGTTTGCGCTGTAGATTTAGACTTCTCCAAGGTCTCATCATAGCCACAACGTTCGTTCTGTCACTTCTGGTTTTGTTTTTTTTAGAACTGACCAATCCCACTTTCTGTTTTTGTTACTATTTTAAATTTACTATTTAAAACAACATTAGACTGTACTCCAAAACAAAATCATTTCATTATATTATATGGTAAATGAACACATCTACGTTATTTCACAACTTTAACCTCTTATTAGGAATACTAGCACTATTAACTATTTTTCACATTATAAATTAGGAAGTTTTTCTGGAGGGTTTCGTTCGAAAAATACAACTCAATTAATTTATTGGAGATTTGATTTAAAAAGTTTGAGTTAATGTTGTTTAGAATCTGATCAATCTATATATTTAATTTCGAGTGAATTATTTATCTCAATTTGAATCAGTTAACGTTTTAACACCCGTGAAGTTAGCTTCATTACCATTCACAAACACAATGTAGATATGTTCTGATGTTTTAACTAAACTGCACCACAGTTTTCGGTTTTTATTTTCATATTTCCAACCACAAGTTACTCTCAGGTAACTTTACTTCCGTACATTTTTACCTGTCCTGGGTGGCCAGATTTTACTGCCGTTAAAACCTCATTATCAGACGGGAACAGTTCCCATTATTTGAGCATGTCATGAGAAGGGGAGAGCTGGAGTATGTCGCCACAACGGGAAAGTTAGAGGGGAAAAGTATTAAGGGGAGACCAAGAGAAAAGATGCTGGATAGTTTGACATCGTGGCATGGAGGAACATTGATATCAAAAAGATTGATTCTAGTGTACTAGAAAGAAGGCTGTGGACTGACATGGACTATACCATAAGAAGAAGAAGCTTATATATTATTTTAGATAAAGAAATGAAATAGGAAATCTTGCATGTTAAATTTATCAGTAAACTTTAAATAGGTTTACCAAGTTAAAAATATTAATTATTAACATTTATAAGCAACATTTTTAAAAAATGACGATAGTTTAAGTGCACCCCAACATAGCGACTTTATTACAGTGCAACCTGTCATTTAAAAATTGAATGACGAACACTCGAAATTTTAAATCTTTACACAAAATTACACGTATTTATGGTTTTTATGTAATCATTGATTGAAACTCGTAGAAAACAGTGGAAAGAAGTACAATTAAGAAGGCACGCTAGACTAATTAGAATGTGATAGCAATAAGTGCGTCAGATTGGCATTAGCATCACGAGCCGTGCCAAGTGGCGTAGGCGTTCAACTCTCCACAGATCTCGGTTCTTGGTGTTTTGAATTAATTCTTTTCGTGATTTCTGACTTCGATCTGCTTTGATTCATTAAAAACTAGGGAAGAAATTGTTGTGGTTTTTCTTTGCTTTGTAGATCCACCCGGAATATTTTACCTATGCCTTAGAAAGTAATGTCCAATGTCATTGTGAGGGCAAGTGAGTAGCCTGCCTGCACAGTTGCCGAGTTATATGTCCCCTTATACTCGGTGGATACACGGATCCCGGGATACCAAAGCTGCGTTTTGCAACTTCTTCTTCTTCTTCCCCTCACCACCACCAAAACCTCCTCCTCCTCCTCCTTCCTCCTCCTCCTCCTCCTCCTCTTCCTTCTTCTTCTTCTTCTTCTTCTTCTTCTTCTTCTTCTTCTTCTTCTTCTTCTTCTTCTTCTTCTTCTTCTGGGGCTGGATTCGAATTCCATTATCATCAACACATCATCATCATCATCATCATCATAACATCACCATCATCATCATCATCATCATCTCAGGGTTCGAATCCCCGCGTACATAATCATCAATACGCATCAAAACATTTGACGAACATTCCTCTCACCACAGCCAGCAGAGGACTTGATCCTTCTTCAGTTCCAACACCAATAGTACAAGTAGCAATCTGATTATATGTCCGTCTCGCCTTTCCTCTGATAGTCGAGCGTCGGCCAGATCACCTCGTCACTCCTCGCTGTCTCATTCTTGCCAGACCATGGTCATCCATTTGCTCCTCCGAGGTGTACACGTGCTCCCACAAGGCTGCAACCCCGTCTGCCTTGTCATGCATCAATACTCCACTAAGTTTTGCAGTGCCAACCAATCTGTCCGCCTGTTCATTCCCCAGCACACCGGCATGCCCCGGAGAAAAGATCCAGGCAATGCTTGCCACCCGTGACCTCCGAAGCGTAGCAAGCCACTCTGCCCGAAACTTGCCTGTCCTCACCTACCAGGGGTGATCAGATACTTAACCTTACCGGCTAATGGCGAATTACTTGAGTTCTCGCGAGTTTTCCCCTCTCATCGCTGAGGATATTGGTTATGTGGTTCTAGTCTCATATTTTATAGAACACCCAGCATGCAAATGGAAACATGGTCAAAATCACACAGGCCACATTTTCTTCCCACAAAATTTTCTAGTACCTAAGTAGTATAGTAAATCAGAAAGCCGCCCTTTATTTGAGGTGGAAATCGATATTCCACCTCAAAAGGCGATAACTCATTTTGAAAAAAGTAGCCGTGGTCCGAGTAGGTGTTGGGAAGTGACTCATCAGAGTGGGTGTGGTCTAGTGACCCCCTTAAATTGTAGGTACTATAACAACATAAAAAAATACAACAATAAAGAAAACAAACGAGTCAAGTAAGGTATATAATGTTTTTATTAAACCATGTATAGACAAACAATACAATGCATATTAAATAAGTAGCGGCATAGTTGACACATTATCATTTTGTGTCTGTCTTTTTATATAGAGATAGGACAAAGATTCACGATGTTGCTGCATACGTATACACTGCAGAGTCTTGTGTCTTGAAGCCTATATTTGTTCCCCCACTTCGTGTTTGGGTGTTGAGAACTTCCAAAAATGTGTCCTTGTTTAGATGAGTGTTGTGGTGTTTGCTCAAACCTTTGGTACTGATTTTATCATAATCACCGACACAAATATACGTCTTACTACACAGCGAGACCATCCCCTTCCCTTCGTACTCTAGTTTGAAAAGCCCGGGGGTTCTCTTTTCATAGGCTTTGATATCCACACAGTCCTGACAGCTAGTAGTTTTATGAACAGGGCAGGTTTCAGACGGGAACCACTGATTGTAGACTCTGTCATATTCTTCTCGTAGGTGTGGTCTAACCACTTCAGAGAGTGAGTCGGTACTAAGGGCCAAGTAGAGAGAGTCAGTGTCCATTTCAGTCAGTTGGTAGTCTTCTTTAGAGATAAATTTATCGAGAAAGTCATAATAAAAAGCTAACATTCGCAACTTGGCATACTGGTAAACGAAAAAACCTATTTGTAGAGGGAGATCCCAGACAGTTTTCTTTTTTAACGTTTCAACTTCGAAAAGATCATCTGTAATACCAGTCATGCTTTTGAACCTGGGGTTATTGAGTACTTTGATAGTGTCTTTTCCCTGGCAGTAGGAGACATTGGTGTGTTTGTCTTTATTAGTTAACGTTTTGCCGTAAGCGGCGTTACCTAACAATTTCATCGTGTCGACTGTAATAGACTCGGCTGGATTTTTGTCCCCTTGGCGACGGGCATTAGACACTGTTTCCTCAAAATGCTTAAAACAACTAACCGGTCGATATTCTATTGTCTGGTAGATGTGTGTAACCACCAACCCATGGGCTAGATACCATTTTAAAAGAGGGGTGGCAAACAATATTTTCTTCCCGAAATAACTACCAATCAATGTCCGTCGTGGGGTACTCAGGTAGTTTATTTTTTATGGCGTATTCTTTCATAAGTTCCCCAATATCGTCCCTCGATACTTCTGTGTTCTTAAAAATAGGGGGCATTTCGGCAAAGGACTCTTGTAAATCGGTCGGGGTCTCTATATCGCATTCAACCAACCCGAAAAAGGTATCACTTTTTACATCCTCGATGATCTGGTTTTCACTCAAAGAACCCCAAGGAAGTTGTGAGGGTGGAAATGTTTCCCGCAAGAAACACGTGATTTGTGTGTTTGACCTCTTTAGTCTTGCCACTCACACTCCCAGATAACCTTAACTGTCACCCCGACAGTTTTTTCTAGATACGTGTGAATATCACAAGTATTCTGGTATAGTTATGTTAGTGGTTTTTTATTAACGGGATTAATAGTTTTCCCAGTAGTTAGATGGCAAGATGCTTGCCCATGGAACAAACACCCATGGAATTGGTAAGCTGTATTATTCTTTTTATCCCACCCATCTACTCGAATATGTCGATCACCAAGTTGCATCTCATGGCTATTGAATTTGGTTTTTAACTGTATGTTGTAATTGTGTGACACCCAGGTTAACCACTCTCGACTCTGACGTGTGTATTTGTGTAATCTGTGTGCTCTAAAACCATCCTAGCGGCTTCAATATATGGGGAAGTCTGTTGGCATATCTTTCATAAGAGACCAAAGGTATAAGGCAAAATCGCATCAAAACCTTTAATAATTTTTACTGGTTTATTTAAA
>JACEFZ010003283.1:0-32552 GCA_014155875.1 Cepaea nemoralis
GCCCAACCTTCGATACGAGTAATTTGAGTCTTTTTTCTTTAGTTTTGTATGATCTCTATTTTCCGTTCTCTGTCCTCCTGACTTATTAATATGCCACTTCTTTTCCTTCCTTTCTTATGCACAGTGTCGTGCGTTATTACTTTAAAGTGCTTTCTCGTGGTTATCACACTGGGTGAACCTAACCCAAGCCATCTGTGTCATCTCTCAGCTGATAAGGTCCCGCACTGGTATGGAAACCTGTGTGATATACATTTAATAATGAGATCTGTGTCTGCTTCCTCCTCGCTCCTATTGAGTGTCTTTTCCTCCAGCCGAATGAAAAGGCTTCCGAAAAAACCCACTCTGACATAGATAGAAGATTCACCTAATCGTCTATACTATTCCTACTAATAGAAAGTATGTTAAATGCACTTCACGCACATCTATATTCATATCCTAACTATAGCTAATATATTTATACCTTATATAAACATCCTTTACTGAATTGGGAGTACTAATGCACCATAAATACACAAACGTTCTTCGGAACGCCGCACATCCCTTTCCATAATCCTTCTCTCCCGAAACCTAAGAAACACCTTCTCTCGACACAAAGACGTAGCCACTCTTTATATCGGTCATTTTTGCCGCATAGTCCTTGACATTGCTGGACCCCTCGCATCCCGACTGCATTATCATTGTTTAGTGGAAAAATTCCAGATCTGAAACTCTTCCATTATTCATACATTCAGACCGCAATATGCTATCCGATAATGCTGTCTGCCTTAGTCGCAAAACCAATTTTTCCACGCGACAGTTTTACCTGCGCGGTTAACCTCCTTCTGGGTCTTGACCTAGAAACTCATGCGCCTGGTCACTCCTTTGTTGGTTAACCCTTTTCCTACCTGGTTAGTCGGGTATACAGTCGTCCATCTGGGAATCGTTAACTCTTCAGTATTTCATGACACACATAACATATAGAGGGCAGCATGCGCGAATGGATAAGAGGTTCCCATATACTGGTCAGTTGCATTAAAATGTTGACTTCTTCTCATTGACTTAGAGACGTAAATTATAAGTACCTCTGAAGTCGGAGTGTGTTCGCCTGATGGCGAGGAACACTGGTAATAGGGAAAGCTAATCCACACGCAAAAATCAGCCCAGTGCACTATAGTGCGTTCACACATGTTTTCCCCCGTATACAAATCCACAACTCAGTAACCAACTGTGGGAAAATGTTGGAGATTTAGCATATAACCTTATCATTATGTACACCCAACCAAAATTTTGTTCTGGAGATTGTACAGCAGATCTCAATGTCTTCTTATATGCGGTATATAATTTACGGGCCAGAGTTGAAGTGCATATTATGAAATTTATTACATCTTCACATGGAAACATCCATGTTCAATATTGAATATTCTCCGTGGTGCATGGCAATTTCCTTATGAGAAGCACGTCACGCAGTGGAACGGAAGTGTTCAGAGGTTACTCGGATTGATGTGATTACTGTAAAACAAGTTTGTTAGCGTGAATTCAATCCATTTTCTCCAAAACATCAAATAAATTCGCCGCTTTCCGTGATTTCAGTTGCCTTTGACTTATCAAAGACATATTCCTTGGTTGTGAGTAAATATGACGGCAGGAAACATTTCATAACGATGCAACAGATAGGTGAGAAAAAAAAATGGAACGTGAATGAGGGCAATCATTTATGAACGTACTATGAAGCAGTAGGGCGTGTATAGACCACGCTTGGGTTCAAAGCGAGCGAGCGCCAAAAGATAACTAACAGATGAGGTGTGAAAGATGAGTAGTTAGATGGGCCGAATGTAAGGCGGGCTTGCCTGCCCAATTTGTCACTCATTGAAAATAAGCTCGTTCGTTCGTTAGTGGTTGTGTGGATGTTTCTGTAACCAGGTAGGGGTCAAATCTTGGTCGAGTCACTTTACAAATGTGATCTAATCTGGCTTTGCTCCCACGGGTAAGCATGTGGCTGAACTGGTTATAACCACTTATGGCCTGGTTATGACTCTGGATGGACTGGTGATTACGACTGGTTGGACTGGTGGTTATGACTGTCTATAACCACGATAGAATCTATTTACGACCATGGGTTGGCTTGTTGTAGACTTGAACATTCCTGGTTAAAGTCCTGGCCAGGCCTAGTGGTGCTGTATAGTATTTGCCTGAGATTCCACGTGTTTCGTGTCCACAGACTGTCTGTTCAAGATATGCCCCATGAACCGTTACTCGGCCCAGAAGCAGTTCTGGAAGGCAGCGAAACAAACCTCATCCATGCCGGACTCGGTGCTACTCCAACGTCTCAAGGTGAGCCGGCCACGGTTGTGTGTCACATGTTTGTGTATCACGTGTGTTTGTTTATGATGTGTATGTTCCTTGCGATTAGAAGTCCTCAGAGTTGTTGAGTTTATTTGGTAGTTTCATGTAATTTCCCCGCTAAATCCTGATACAATCATAACGGGGGTAATGGTTCGAGATGTAGACACTGATGTCTGAAGTCTATCGTCTCCGGCAGCGTGTCACCTGTCATGTGTTCCTCCCCGTGGATCCCAATCATCGCGTAATGTGTTCTCTTACTGTTTATATTTGGTCAGAGCATACTACAGAAATCTGGCTTTCCCGGTGACCACTCTTATTGTGTTTTAGGGCCGTCCAAATTTTAAAAAAAAATATGGCTTTCCCGGGTGACCACTCTTACTATGTTTTAGGGTCGTCTGTCATGGTGCAGGTTTGGTGTGAATAGAAATCCCACTTCTGACACCATTTACCTGTCATGGACCTAACGTTTGTTGCCGCCGGTTGTGCTCGTTTCTCCTTGTTGTCATTCTCATAGCAAGTCGGATCCATGGCTGGCATTTTCTCAAGGCGCTATTTCTATGCTCCGTATTTAATATCTGAAGATCTATGCGCCATGATATACTATCTTCTAAATACTTTGCTATCAAACCTTGATTGCAGGTCCCTGTTTGCAAACCACTCACTCTCTCCAACTCTCGCGCCAATGTCATAAGTCTAACTGAAGGACACGACATAAGTCCACACTGTTTTCATCATTTATTTCGCAGCTTCACATTTTTACTTAAGTCTTCATTCGCATTTAGTTGCACAGTTATTCTCCATAAAAACAAGCACCGAAACTATCACTCACAACTAAAAGATATTGTATAAAAGGCACAAGGCTGGTGCCATTCTCCCACTCATTACAACACGTCCGACCCGGACCCTGTCTTCACTCGTACTCCCAGTTCAAACCCGAGAGTTATCTTTCCTGACACTCGTCACAAAACGTGTTTCACGTACTAACAAACACTCGTGCAGGTGTGAGTTCCATTCATACCAAACCCGCACCCCGACACCGTCTAAATAAACAAAATCTGACTTTCCCGGTGACCACTCTTACTGTGTTTTAGGGCCGTCCAAATAAAAAGAGGGGGGTGGGGTTGGGGGGAGGGGTTAAAACAGTGTTGCAAGTAAGTGGGTCAGCAAGGTAGCTACTTACCTACGTGTACGAGGGGCAGTTACCTTTAGTTTAATAAAAGCGG
Organism: Cepaea nemoralis; assembly: GCA_014155875.1. Lineage (NCBI taxonomy): Eukaryota > Metazoa > Mollusca > Gastropoda > Stylommatophora > Helicidae > Cepaea > Cepaea nemoralis. The sequence goes on from JACEFZ010003283.1 coordinate 3,546, forward strand.
GTTCGCGACCTGGCGGCTGGTCGTTTGTGTACTTCAGGTAAAGTGAAGGCACGTGAAGTGCAAAACAGCGAGTTTTGAAACATTTAGCACTAAAGGATCTAGAAAAACAATGGATTTGCGTCAAGGTCTGTTTCACGTGAAACGTCTTTTTGAAGTGTTCAAATGCTGCGACAGGTTTATGAGGTCAGCTGTGTGAGTCGATCGAAATCGTTCACAATATCACAAGTGGGACCAGTGCTTCAAATATGGACAGACCTTCACAGCAGACGATCATCATCATCATCATCATCATCATCATCATCATCATCATCATCATCATCATCATCATCATCATCATCATCATCATCATCATCATCATCCAGTGCCTTGCCGGCTGGCATGGACGATCGGGCTTCTCATCAAATTGCGATCTCCGACGCCGTGGATAAATTCTTGTGATGACTCCCTTGCATGCCATGACACAAGACTGTCAAGAATTTTCTCACGCTGTCTTGCTCAATCTCTTTTTCCACGAGTTTTGACGGCTTTCACAAGGTGTTCCAGTTTTTGTCTTCCCAAAATGTGGCCAAAAAATAGACTGCTCCTTTCTGATGTTTGTCATAAGTTGTCTTTGCGACTTAGCCTCCCTCAAAATGTCCAGATTGCTGATTGTGGCTGTCCAGTGTATTGTCAGCATTCTACAATAAAACCACATCCCCAAGGCTTCTATGAATTTCTTGGTCTGTTTACTAATTATCCAGGATTCGCAGCCGTATTTAAACATTTGATCTATGTAACATGCAAGAACCCTTATTCTAACTTCCAAGGACAAGGACCCATTGCATAAAATGTTCTTGATTAGATAGAATGATAGAAATGGTATACAACCTGCCAATGACCTGTTGCTGGCTCGATGTCTCAGATTCATTGACAGATTTAACAGGAACATCAACATACAATGAATAATGCACATACTGACGTCCTTGGTATTCTTCGTTTATTGTAGACAAATGTTACAGCAGACATAAATCACATTCCCGTATATGTGGGAGGGCGTGTGATGAATCTTAGTAAATACATATTCACTTCTGCTGGATAAAGTTACTTCATTTGAAGAGTAGACGCAATCGTTTCAATACAGCAAATATTCAATTCATACAAAGAAGTCTGATTATGAACTAAGGTCAAACTTACAGCCTGATCTTGGCGTCTGGTCACTGGTGTGCAGTATCAGCTGGGCTGCCATTAATTCTGTGAAATGCAACAAACTTTCACTGCTGGGCATTCGCTTCAGCCGTACTAGCTGGATGATACATCTCCGATTCTTGATGGAGAATCAATACACACATTACTTTGATCATCTTTCACGGCTTCAAAACATTTTGCCGTCTTGCCTCTGTCAAAACCCTGACATAACTGACTAGACCGGCCAGCAGTTTCATTCTCGTGATCTCAGCTGTTTTGATAACGTGATACACAGTCTTTCTGAGTAGTTTCCCTTCTCTCTCGTGAATCATCATCACTATCTGTTAAAGGTCTCGGCTTCCCTCGTTTTTCTAGTGCTTGGCAGTTAACTGACGTTAACTTAAATTACACTCACTTTTTCTTCACTGCTCCTGTACTGTACACATTCTATTAATACGCAGGACTAGTACTGTAGAGCCCTGCATTGCTACATGGCACAGCCCCATTCTGCTGTATTGTAGTACATCATGGAATGTTAACTAACAATTCGGAAGAGCATGGTGGCAATGGATATGTGGTTTCTGAGACGAATTTTGCGCTCTTCTTGGACCGCCAGAGTAATTAACAACAATTGCCGTGAAGAGACTAATGAAAGTACAACATTATACACCTCATCTCATCAGGTTCCTGTTGCACCTGACGGTGTCGAGGTGAAGCATAAACAGCGAGAGAGTGCTCGCTTATGGGCTTCATGTATCGAGATTCCCATGGACTGTTATTCCTTCTGTTCATCGTTTACGTGGTCGGCCTCTTCTTCTGCTTCCATTTGGTCTGTACATCATTGCTTGTTGTGGTATACTATTAGATGGTAGCCTGGTTATATGTTCAAACCATTTAACTTGTTGTTTTCCGATGAAACAAAGTGCTGCTATAACCCCCACTTTAGTCTTGATTTCTTCATGTCTGATTTTCTCTCTTCTTGATACATTGAGAATTCTTCTCGGGAATCTCATTTCCGTTGTTGTAATGTTTCTTGTCACTGTTTCTGCCATTGTCCAGTGTCAACAACTCATGTGTCAGGCATCATCGGATTACTTCTCCCACACCACACAAAAAACTTGCAAGTCGTGTGAGAGGAAATAAATGGTACATTTTATTGCCGTTGGCTCTTTACAAGTATATAACAGTCGCTATCAAACCACACACAAAGCCACAGCATTGCCTATCACTAGTTTTCTAAACTCTAATGCTATTTCTATCTATTTGGCTACACAAAACTCCTATCAACGCTACACGAGGTGCTCCCTACAATGTCAGTCCCCAGTCCGACTAGTTGGCTCGCGTGGTCACACACCACGCGGAAGGACCTTGATGTGTCCTTCGGCTTTCTGCGTGCCGTTCCACTTGGCACGCTGACATTAACTGTCTTTGGTTGAGTGGCAATTGTGGCGATCCCGTATGCGTGATTCCAGAGTGCTAGCTATCTGTTCAACGTCTCCGTGTCTCTTGAGAGAACTCGTTAATAGTCCCCCATTCTATCACCTACCCCGCCCTTATATCGGGGCACTGTATCACCGCTATCTATTTGAGGTTGACCACTCTTCCCGGTGGTGTACTATCTTGAGGCAGACCTCCGGCCCTTATGTTGCAGTCTTTGCAGTCCAGGGTTGGCATAGCTATAGGAAAGGGATAGTCACTAACCGTTGGTCATTTCAGGAGAGTAGAAACATTTGGCACTATCGTGACGACAAGAAAGATCCACGGTAGGAGAGACAGGGGCAGACCCAGAGATAGAATGCTGGATGATCTGAGACTGTTGCAGAAGGAATATCGTACTTATTATTGATCTATTCAAAACACCCAGGACCTAGATATGTGGAGAGACGAAGGCCCAAGCTATCTGGCCAGGCACATGATAATGATTATCTAATGTGTGGATGGAGGGGCGGGCGTGTGAATTCCAACACAGTATATACCAAATAGTTCTTGGCGTGGTCACAATACCACATATAATAATCCTAGTTACAATAGGAGCGGCCTACCAGCTGTGAATTCATTCAAGGTACACGAGGCAGACATTGAGACCGAAGAACGCGTAACAACTAAATACGAAAGGTTACTGACACTTTTAACTGCACTGTTGGATCACTGAACAGAAGGGTACGTGTCACGGCTGGGTCATCTCTTGATGTAGTCACCGAGTCTGAACGGTTTTACTCTCCATACTGTAAACATCTTCTTCTTCCACACGGCGTGCCGTATGCCAACACCGAAGTAAACCTGCAGACACTGCCGAGAGGGGGGCGGGGGTGTTTAAACTATAAACATGTTGTACATTTTCATTTGTACGTGACTCCGTGCTGCAACCAGTTTGTCCCGTACCCACTTGCTGGCTGAGTGTTTAGGCATCATCGCTTTTACCAGATGTATAAAAAAAACTTGTGTTTGTGTGGGAGGTGACTTGCGTCGGTGTAATCTTTGCATACATGGGGTGTTCTTTATCTGTTTTCTGGCCGCTCCTCTTCTTTCCTGGGGTATAGCTTCCGATAAGAGCTATATATCTTTGTATACATTTTTCATAATGCTGGCACCTTGCCGTCTTGGCAGAAGATAGTTATATTGTGCTTAAAAAAGGCATAATATCTACAACCCATGGCGGTAGCGAATGTGACCTCTTCATAGCACAAAGCCTGGGCTGAGTTGTAGAGACCATGTGTTGCCAATGCAACATAATCCATCTCTCGTACTTTTGGCGATGTTTATTTCTTGCATCTTCCTGAACCTGTCAAGCCATTCACGAAAGAACAACAGATTATATGGTTTGACCACCTCATAAGAATGCCCCGGAACCATCTGTCACAAAGAGCCACATTGAATAAATATGATGGATACAGAGCAAGGGGAAGGCCACATGAAAGATGGGGTGATAGTATCAAGAACAACCATAGAAAAATGAAGATCAGCTTACAAAACGCATTAGAAAGAGCTCACTAAATATCTTCACATATTCTGTCTCCTCCTCAACATTTCACTGAAGTAGAGGAATAGAATAATAATAATAAGAAGAAGATTTTACAGAAAGTGCGGAGACGATACAGAATGATAATGCTCGTCATTTGTATGTCTTCCATTGTTAAACCCACAATATTGTACGTTGAAAACTTGTCGTTCCTTGTCTGTGATCGTTCTTGCGAAGGGCTGGCATACCTGTGATTTTGTGTTATTCTCTGGGTTGTCTTTAACGTTTCTATTACACCCGAAAGTGTAGAGACGAAAAACTTCCTATCTAAACCTTTTCTCTTCTAGCCTAAAATGTAAAGACAAATAACTTGTCTAAACTTTTTCTCTTGAAAATGGATTATCTTACCTTTAAAAAGTCGATTAAAAGTCGACAGGGTCGACTTCATTGAACCGGGTTTTATCCCATATGGTTCAGTCTCTTTCCGCAACGCATGCTGCCGAAAGCGTCGCACAAAGCACGAACTCCGTAGTTTCAGCGACAACCCTTAGGAGTCCGTTCTCTTCAACGCTAACATATCTAAACCCCTTCTCTTCTACTATAAAGTATAGATATAAACAATTTTCGGATGTTCTCGTATTGTTTCTCGTATCTTCTCTGCTATCCACATACGAGGAGCGTGCTACACACATGTTGTTGTTTGTCCATCAAGAATGATGATGACCATTCATTTCATCCAGTGGGGTTGAAAGTATGGAGACGTGAGTTCTAAGATGGCTGATAAGGCCTATTTTGGCTCGAAGTTACACACATATCGACTCCCTAACAAGGTAGCTCTTTACTACAGACAAGTACCGAATACGTATATTTTCATCTTGATTTTTTCATGTAGTTGTATCAGTTAAAGTTTGTTATTTGTGTGGACGAAGGGTTTAGCCGCAACTTCCACTGTGTCACTGTCAATGTGTTTACAAGAGAAAGAAGGCTGTGGACAGACGGCATAGACTATTATTAGAAGACCCTGATTTAGTCAAGTTTAACGAATCTTCTTTTCGTTTTTCGTTGATCCCTTCATCGTATCATTGGGGGAAATAAAGCTTTGCTCTTTATATACGGCATCCGTACCGTTATCATCATCATCACCATCATAATCATCATGGCTGAAGTTATCTTCACACTGGATATCAGACAGCAGAAGACGTAATCATAAGGTGTCTGCATCTCGTATTCAAAGAAGGAAGATTGAACACGTCTGGGTTTCAAGTCACTTAATCACGTCTCTTCACTGACCCCTGTCATCGGTAGTTCTCTCCGCCCTAGGTCAGCGGAGCAGCATTGTTCACGCAAGACTGTATGCAGTAGTTGTTGTTTCTTGGGCGTCCTATCTTTCTTGTCCTTTAAATTTTGCCATGGAGTATTTTCAGTAGTAGAACTCCATGCCTCATTTTATGACCAAGGCAAGACAACTTTGTACATTCTTCAACAGTTGTCTAATTCTCCAAATGTCGTTAACATTTGCTCGTCTGATCTGTATTGAGTCCCGATGACCGCAAGTAGACACTCTTCGTGTAGCTAAGCACAGAAGTCACCCATTGCTCCAGTTAGTTGCATGTCATTTACAGCAGGTTGCAATCAATCCCAGCACTTTCTTTTTGGCTGTGTGTGATTTACTTCCACAATTTACGTTCAGTAGTTTGCCATTGCTGTTTTAACGACCGACGCTCATAACATTGTTAAAAATCAACACAAGGCCGTCTGCTTCCAAATCGCCTGCAGCTTTTTTTTTCGAACCCGGTATGTGGAATTGTGAATCACGTTCGCGATTCCGTCGCCACAGACACCGGCGTCACCGAATGACCCAGGCAAAACTGTATGTTTCAGTAATTGCCTGTTTCCCCAAATATGGTATGCATGAGCTTATTCGATCTCTTTTCCGCCCACGAGACCGCAAATACACAATCTTGATTTAACCAACCAAAGATCTCGAGGGAGGTAATCCCAGGACACCACTGCCACTTGGCCATTGTGCTACCAAACAATCATGGATACACATTCAGTATGGGGGACGTGCCAGTCTGACTAGCTGATCCCACGGTTAGGTTATATTTAACCCCAGGACCGGCTTTCTGTACAGGTTGTGCTTTAGCCGTGGCTAATACGTACCACAGAAATGCATTAAACGCATTGTGTGCAATGAAGCGTTAGCGCTTGAGCTTTCACCTGCTAAAGGTTTAGGCTTACATCCCTCCTGTGTTTTCCCATGATGTGTATTATTGATTATTGCACATTTGTCATGCGTTTTAATGCATATTGTTCTGTTGTTGCCTAAGATCAGCTTCATAAGTGATGTAAGAATGACATAATTTAGGAGGGCAGAGAGATAAAAAGGGCAGAATATCAGACGGGCCTGCGGGACTGCGTGCCGAATTGTTAACCCTTTGAAAATAAATTGTGTTCGTTCGTTCGTTCCCACTGATTTGTGATTCTGTCGTCTCTGTACGGCGGCCATATAATGGGGTATTTGTTCGGAATTTCCTTTGGCAGTTCTTGTAAGAACATAGGCTAGGGCAACATAGCTCGACATAAAATATGGGCAGGCAGAGTCCACATGCCCAGGAAGGCAGTCTGCCTATGGAAGAAACCTGAACAGTCGAAATAGGAAGATGTTGTGGCACTGGACTAGAAAGCGATCATCTACGCATTACAATGGATGCTGTGCACCGCGTACAGCGCACACCACGTAGAGCGCACACCACGTATAGCGCACCTTTATCGCAGAAGAAGAAGAAGAAGCAGGAGACACTGGGAAAACAAGATCATAAAGTATCTCTACACCCCGTGGTAATCGAGAATAAGGTGAACTGCGGTAAAACTTGAAAAGCAATGAATGAATCACTGAAAAACGAGAAGTAGGTTGAGAGTTTTACCAAAGCACAACTACAAAAAACAATGGACGTTGCGGCCACAGCCTTCGTCAGCACAGAACAAACAAACAAAAATAGATTAACTAATACACGATCGACACTACATGAATGTCTAAATATCAACTCATCTGCGTCCAAGCTTGAGACGGCTATCCAAGGCTGGATAGTAGAAGAGAAGACCAAAAAGACTAAGGTATCTCTCCACCCTTGGTATGAGCAGATGAAACACCTACTAAGATGACACGACATCTCTGCGCTGGCCTGCCAGAGACAACTCAAAGATTCTTTTACACTCTATAAGACACATTGGCCATATGGTGCCAGGCCCATATTTGTATAGACCAGTGGGCACTGGGCGGGTAGTGTGGCAGTCTTGACTTCCCAAGAAGTACCCGTTTCAGGCTGGGCAACCGGGAAGCCCAGCTCCATTTTTAAAATAAGCTCTGGTGCGGATTTGAACCCCCGACCACCGGCCGGTAGGGGAGGGTCAAGCCACTACAAAGAGCAAAAAAAAAACTAAACAATAGTGTTGTTTGGTCGGTTGGTTCGTTGTAAATTCTCTTGAATGAGTTTTAAGTCTGACGTTTCTTGAAGATTGAGAGTTTTAAGTCTGATGTCTCTTGAAGATTGAGAGTGTTAAGTCCTATGTTTCTTGAAGATTGAGAGTATTAAGTCCGATGTCTCTTGAAGATTGAGAGTGTTAAGTCCTATGTCTCTTGAACATTGAGAGTGTTAAGTCCGATGTATTTGTGTTCATGTTGTTTAAGCCCTGACAAGGCTTGCGTTTATCTGGGTTGCTTGCTTGCTTGTGTTCGCTGGCTGTGTGAACTCCAGCGTGAAGTCCTGCATGTCAGATGAAGACATCCTGTTGTGCAACATCAGTGTGATGTCACACAGGACCTGAGGTTTGCGTGAGTATCCATTGTCGCATGTCTGGCGTATTGGTGTGCAGACTGGTAATTCCTCGCCGTGCAGGCAGATACTCTCCGACTTCGGAAGAATTAGCGATCCTACTACGTTAACCAGGACCCCGAAGGGACCTGTTGCCCAGGACGCACGACGTGGATGTGTTAGTAGGTCTTGGCCAGTATAGAACCTGGCCCTGGTGCCTCGGGAACACCTCTGCGTCCCGTTTATCTGAGTGAGTTTGGTGTAAACATTTTCCTGTTGACCCGATACCGAAGGACTAACTCCACCCCAACTATGTTGCAGACGTCTTCTTACCCTTTCCAATGTCAGAAGTTTGTGAGATTTGTAAGACCGGTACTGGAAGATTACATCTTCGGATACGCATTTCCACTCCTGGAACGTTAACGATGTTGGGGACCCAGACTGAGGATAGAGTGGTGCTCCAAGATCTTTCAAATAGTGACATTTGGGAAGACAGAAAAAAGATCACCGGATAGGTAGACAGACACACTACACTGGACAAGAAGATAAACCAATAGCCAACAAACCGCTACGGTCACCAGTCAGGGGTCTGTGTGCTTTTACTTTATATGCCACGTGACTACACCATTGATGCACATGTCTTTGTGATGTCTTCCTCGTGCTTTTTTGCCTTGAGTAACGGCCCTGAATAAAAGAAACCTATGGGAATATCTTCGGTTAGACATGACGCAGATGTCTCTTCCTAGAGCAAGTTGCTAGTCTGTCTGATGGTCTGTGTGACGTGACGATCGTTCACCATCCCGGCAGCTGGACACTGTGGTAGATAATACTTATACCGGGATATGCCTGTCATTCTAAAGCTGAAGGTAGTCTTATGGCAGATATTACTTTTGTGGTGTCAAGTGGTCGACCTTCGCATATTATAGGCCACATCACGATGAAATGGGGTGTCTAGTTGCCCGCCGTTTCTTCTCGGATAATATCCAGAACATTCTGAAATTGTCCGGTACCCAATCTGTGAAGGTGGACCGACCCCAGAGCTGTACTTGCTGGGGGAGTTAATGAGGTTAAGGACAAGAGGACCGACTTCATTGACCCCATACGGCCTAGACTTCTTTCCCTCGAGCTTGGTAACTCCAGCCACGACCCCCAGGGGTCTCCGAAAAAAAAAAAAAAACTACACTCGTGAGCCTGAAAACGAATCCAGTACCGTCGTAACCCGAGGCAGGTGACTTACTGCGTCGCCACGGATGCTTGGGGGGGGGGGGAGGGGAGGGAGGGACAAATATCTGGACACTGTTAAAAATAGAACCGCTACTGCATTAACCACATTGACACCGCAGCTCCTACGTTGCGTACTTCTACCGTTCTTTGATAAAGATTTTTGTCGAAACCCCAGTTACCGTGGCGCCTGGATGTCGACCGAGCTACGCATCCTCATTATCTTTTATAAAGGTACATGTGTGTACCGTGTGCGTAATATTCCGTGGAATGAAGTAAACATTTATCAAAATTGTCGTGTAGATAGCGGCGTGTGTATACAGCTGTCCGGGTTTCACAAACATTGATTGCTGGCCGGAGGCATCCTTCGTCTAGGCGAGTTTCCTGTCAGCGCGTGAGCAGCACGGACGGAGTCGTCAGCATGTGTAGAATCGCCGCACAGGAGTCCGTTAGCCACACACTGAGACATTGTCATTATAGGCATACACGTTAGCCACACACTGAGACATTGTCATTGTAGGCATACACGTTAGCCACACACTGGGCCATTGTCATTGTAGGCATACACTTTAGCCACACACTGAGACATTGTCATTGTAGGCATACACTTTAGCCACACACTGAGCCATTGTCATTGTAGGCATACACGTCTGTGTAGAAATAACAAATTTCCGATTTCCCTAGCTCCGTCGCCTTCGCATTCACCATCTTCTTCAAATCCCGCGTCCTCTGTTTCTCTTTCCATTTCTTCTGATTCTCATTCCACTTCTTCTGATTCTCTTCCACTTCTTCTGATTCTCATTCCACTTCTTCTGATTCTCTTCCACTTCTTCTGATGCTCATTCCACTTCTTCTGATTCTCTTCCACTTCTTCTGTTTCTCATTCCACTTCTTCTGCTTTTCACTAAGATGTCGTCGTATCCGACCTGGAGTTGCGTTTAGGTACAGCTGACTTCGCACGATCACCAGAGTTGTGGATCAGCTCTGTGTGTTTGTCTGAATTAAGCTCCATGGTCAAGCCATCCAGGTATTTACATCTCTGCCTTTCCTTTTTTCTTCTCCCCCCAATCCTGCCAGTTGTCACCAAGGTCTCCAGTTTATTTCTTCTCATAACGTGCCCACAAAAATCTTGACGTCTACGTCCAATTTCTCTAAGCAGTTTACGGTTCTCATTTGTTCCTTGTAGGACTTGCTCATTAGTTTTTCCGACTGTCCATGGTATTCTTTGCAGTTTCCCCAGAAACCACATTTCCACTGTATCTAAGTTATCTTCAATTCCGAATTCACTTGGTCCATTTGTCCCGTTCGGCCAGTCCCTGCAGTAATTACCTGGATACATTTGGGAAGTCATGCCGGATATGCTTGGTGTTACACATGTCTGTCCATTGTAAGGGAGATAGCAGCGTTGAGTGTGGGTGGCCAGCGGACCTTCATGTGTTCGCCTTCAAGCCGTCTCTGGATACACGCTAGAGGAATCAGGTAGACACTCCGGTTTGCCGTTTGACAGTTGCTGTAATAGATCTGTGTGTTTAGGATGTCTGTGTGGCAACCGTGATTGAATATGTGTCACTGGTCAGCTGATATTATACACCTGACTTTCTCCGTCTCTCTCTCCTCTCTCTCTCACTCCCCCCCTCCCACACACGCACGCACGCACACACTCACACGCACACACTCACACATACACACAATGTAGTGCTTTAAATCAGGACCGTGCGGTAGATTTTCTCAGTGTGATGCACGAAATGCCGTCCCTTACATGTTTGTTTTTCCTTTAAAAATGCCGCCCATTTATGAAACCCCCTTACGGTGCCGCCTGATGCGGCCGCCTCTCTGTATCATAGCACGTCATGGCCCTGGTTTAAATGTTATAACTTCTTACTGCGGTTCGAACCGCCAGTGAACTATCAGCGCACGGGCGTAATGTTCTCTCGCTCGTGATCTGCCCCCCCCCCCCCCCCCCCCCCCGTGTCCACACACACACGCACGCACAGACACACACATACACAGCTTAGTTCGTTAAATATTATAACTTTTTAGACGCACGTCTCAATAAGAATAGTACTGCCAGTACACGAACATAGCACACATATTTAGTGCTCTCTCTCTCTCTCTCTCTCTCTCTCTCTCTCTCTCTCTCTCTCTCTCTCTCCACGCATCCATACACTCTCTCCCTCCCTCTCCCCCTTTCCTCCATCTCTCTCTCTGCTTCCTTCCTACCACAGCGGACTGCAATATACCCACTTGCTATCTGCAGTCACATATGTACAAGTTGTCCGGCGCAGAAGAAAATACCGCGCGGTTGACACTGATGATTGATCCTGCCAGAGAGGATGTCGAAAAACAGGAGAGGGTTGAGGAGGGAAGAGGAAATAGACATTTTCACTGTGCAGTTAAAGATCTCTAATCTCAGGATCAAAACGCAAACGGTGTTTGGATCAGCAGAAAGACAGCAAGGAAAACATTCTCTTTCTTCTCGGAAAGACGTAACCATTAGCGTGTTTAAAGAATGTGGATGTAAAAAATCTTAACGCGAGCACGCACGTTTGTGATGGTCTGTTTCTGGCGTGGCTCCCAATTGTCTGGAGCACGTACTGGTGATCTACACTAACATCAGATTGACACATTTGAACAGTCTAGTTGCCTGGGGTGTAACACACACACACACACACACACACACACACACACACACACACACACACACACACACACACACACACACACCACACACACACACACACACACACACACACACACACACACACACACACACACACACACACACACACACACACACACACACACACACACACACACACACACACACACACCACACACACACACACACACACACACACACACACACCACACACACACACACACACACACACACACACACACACACACACACACACACACACACACCACACACACACACACACACACACACACACACACACACACACAACACACACACACACACACACACACACACAACACACACACACACACACACACACACACACACACACACACACACACACACACACACACACACACACACACACACACACACACACACACACACACACACACACACACACACACACACACACACACACACACACACACACACACACACACACACACACACACACACACACACACACACACACACACACACACACACAACACATCATGTTGACATATTTGAACAGATAGTCTAGTTGCCTGGGGTTTAACCGCTGCAGATACCTCTTGCGGCTAGATCAGTAACGGGGTAGTTTATCCCGATGTCACTCTTATCATCATCATCATCATCATCATCATCATCATCACCACCATCTTTATTTCCGGTCCAGGCTTTTGTCGTCTGTGGTAGGACGCTAATGCATCGGCCTGCAGGGTTACAGCTGACAGTCTTGCTGGGGATTCACAGCCAGTCAGGCAGCTAACTATCCTTGATAGGTTGCTGAATTATTTCGGTCTCCTGGGAGTTTGGCCTGAGGCTGAAGTTGGAGACCAAGTCAGGGCAACACATCCACACACCCGGCCTGTGCTGGCAGGCAACACATCCACACACCCGGCCTGTGCTGGCAGGCAACACATCCACACACCCGGCATGTGCTGGCAGGCAACACATCCACACACCCGGCCTGTGCTGGCAGGCAACACATCCACACACCCGGCCTGTGCTGGCAGGCAACACATCCACACACCCGGCCTGTGCTGGCAGGCAACACATCCACACACCCGGCCTGTGCTGGCAGTTGGTGAACAGAAACCTGACCACCACATACACACTCTCTCACGCACACACCACATTCAGACATTCTGTCCGCACGTCTCTCTCTCTCTCTCTCTCTCTCTCTCTCTCTCTCTCTCTCTCTCATCTCTCTCTCTCTCTCTCTCTCTCTCTCTCTCTCTCTCTCTCTCTCATCTCTCTCTCTCTCTCTCTCTCTCTACCCCTGTCTGTCTTTATCCCTCTGCCTCCTTTCTCTGCCCCTCTCGTATTACTCTCTTAACGTGGTCATCCTACCTGAAATACTTGTACAAATAGACAAAGACACCTGTCTTTCCTTTGCCATAGAAGATGTCATGTTTTTTGGGCTGTTCGTGATTCCTGAGCAAGTTTTACGTTCAGTAGTTTGCCATTGATTTCTGAACGACCGGCACATATACCGTTTTTTCGAAAAACCCAGCACCGCTGTTCTTCGAACCCGGGTACCCCTCTGCTGTGTGTCCACCGTGACGAGGTAGAGGGGCTTGTGCGTCCCAATGACCCCAAGAGCTATGCCGACGGTAGCACAGCTACTGGTAGGGCCACCCATGTCGGACAGGTCAAGGGAGAGGGACCAGACGAAGAGACACACAAACCTGCTGCCTTGTAGGTAGACTGGGGACAGTCAAAGGCTAGGGAAAGCACCCCAAATACATGCTTGTCGAAATCGGATGTACTGAGCCACAGGCTTGACAAAGCAGTGCAACGTGAAACCTGCTGCCTTGTAGGTAGACTGGGGACAGTCAAAGGCTAGGGAAAGCATCCCGAATAAATGCTTGTCGAAATCGGATGTACTGAGCCACAGGCTTGACAAAGCAGTGCAACGTAACTTAATTCATGATGTCACAAATCAAAATTAATCGATATGGTGCTAATCCCGTGAAGTCCCATCAGGCGGTGATAGTGCCGGGCCCCCTGCCTCGAGGGGGTCCACCCATGACTACTGGTGGTCACCTTCCCCTGTGCTGTGGAGTCAAGGCACAGAGGAGTAGGTTAAGAGCTATTGACCAAATACCCCGGACACTCAACATACTACAGTGGAATGCCGAAGGAGTTTACAAGAAGAAAGACTCCCTAACACAGCGTCTTCATAAAGATAGAATAGATGTGGCATGCATTCAAGAGACACACCTCAACGCCAATCACAAATTCTCAGTCAGAGGATATCAGGCCACACGTTTCGACCGCGAAGGACACAAAGGAGGAGTTCTAATACTTACACGAAATACAATACCTTGCAGCGAAGTATCTGTGATCTCTGACAACCAAACGGAAATTATAGGTGTTGATATAATGATAAAGGACGTGAAAATAAGAATCTACAATCTGTATAGCCCAGCAGATAAGGACCTTACACTCTCAAACATGAAAATAACTGACACAAACTGCATTATTGTCGGAGACTTTAATAGCCGTTCAGAAAGATGGGGATACCCAGATACTGACAAAAGAGGAGATGAATTGGAGGACTGGGAAATAGACTCAAATCTCCATCTACTCAACAAAGCGGATGACACACCGAGCTTCTACTCCAGAAGATGGCTTACCACTTCTACTCCAGACTTAGCTTTCTGCACAGGAGACATCCTCCACAAAATCGATCGCCATGTGCTGGACCAATTAGCAGGTAGTGACCACAGACCAATCAAGCTTGAAATGAATATGGAGTATGTTCCACAGGAGCAAAAGCCCTTGCCCCGCTGGAATTACAAACGAGCAGATTGGGACAGATTTGCCATACTAACAGACAAATATTGTGAAAACATAAATACACGATATGGCAACATAAAGCAAATGGTGGAAAGTCTAAACAGAGCGATAATACAGGCAGCCACTGAGTCCATTCCAAGAGGAGCGAGGAAAAATTACAAACCATACTGGACTGAAGAACTACAAAGTTTGGAGGACAAAGTTGAAGATGCCAGGAAGACAGCAGAGAGAGAACAAACAATTGAAGCAAACATCTCTCTCAAAGCCATCTCAGCAAAATATAAAAGAACAGTAAATCAAACAACAAGAGATTGTTGGAGGGAAAAAACAGAAAACCTGAATTTTGACAGGGATGGAAACAAACTATGGAAACTAGTGAAAGCCATGAACAATGAAGGACCTAGAAACAAACAAATAACAATTAAACAAGGAAATGCCTTGCTTACAGGCAAAAAGGCTGCAAATGCACTAATGGAACACTATGCAAATGCAAACCACATTGATATTACAACCGAACAGAAGAAAGCAATCAAAGACAAACAGATACATCATAGAAATACAGAGACAGCAGCAGAATATATGATGGCAAATCTAACAATGGAAGAAATGGAACAGGCAATGAATACCCTAAAAAAGAAGAAATCACCAGGAAAGGATGGAATCACAAATGAAATGCTAATAGGACTAGGCACTAAGGCAAAGAAGAAACTACTAGCAGTCCTAAATAACAGCTGGAAGAGAGGAATAGTCCCACAGGCATGGAAGGAAGCTATACTAATACCAGTCCCAAAGAAAGGAAAAGACCTGGAAGAACCAAATGGCTATCGACCTATCAGTCTACTGAGCTGTGTAGGAAAATTAATGGAACGCATTATCAATGGCAGGCTAACATGGCATCTGGAAGAAAACAAACTCTTAACACCACACCAAACAGGATTCAGAAAATACAGATCCACTGAAGATCAAATAACCTATATAGCTCAGGAAATAGAGGATGCCTTCCAAGAGAAAAAGCACACACTAGCAGTCTGGATAGATTTAGAAAAAGCATTTGATAAAGTATGGAAGGAAGGACTGAAAGTAAAACTGCAAAACATGCATGTTTGTGGAAAAATGTATAAATGGATCAGCCACTACCTTGAGAACAGAACTGCCAGGACAAAAGTACAAGGACAAACAAGCAAAATGATGCTGCTGGAGCAAGGTGTCCCCCAAGGAGGAGTTCTTTCACCAACATTATTCCTAGCATATATAAATGACATCACAGAAAATTTTCCAGCCAGAGTACACACATCCTCCTTTGCAGATGACCTAGCCATATGGACATCTGAAGAATATATTAGTACAGCTAACAGCAGAATACAGCAAGCCTTATTAGCGCTAGAGGACTGGTCAAAATCATGGCTAGTGAAGATAAGTGAGGAGAAAACAACATGCACAGTGTTCTCCCTCTCAAATAAAACTCAGCAACCTAAGCTGGTATTGAATGGAAAAATATTGCGCCATGAAGAAAATCCAAACTATCTAGGAGTCACCTTTGATCGTCGCCTGACATGGAAGACACAGGTTGAGAAAAATCGAACAAGAGCAAGGCAGAGAATGGCAATCATGAAAAAGCTTGCTGGTACAACGTGGGGAGCAGATGAGAAAGTTCTCAAGAAGTTATATACTGGACGGGTGAGGCCAGTACTGGAATATGGCATTGCAGCTTGGGCAACAGCAGCTAAGTCAAACTTTAACAAAATAAGTAGAGTCCAAAACCAAGGAATGCGAATCATAACTGGAAGCCTGAAGACAACGCCTATTAATGAACTAGAAAAGATCACTTGTTTACAACCAATGCAGGATAGAAGAGATAGCAGAGCCCAGCAACAAGCAGAAAAATTTAGAAGATTGACAGACCACCCTATGTACAACAGATTTAATGGTTTTGGAAAGGGAAGACTGAAGCGTAGCAACTTTGTAGAAACTGCAAAACGAAGGATTAGGGCAGATCCTATACTTAACATATCAACAGTCAAGCCCATACACAATGCACACAACTTCCCAGCTTGGAGACAGCAGCAACTGCCTGAGATGATAGAAAACATTCCTGGTATTGAGAAAAAGAACACTCAGCATGAAACCGAAAGAAGAGAAATAACCCTAAACTACATAAAAGAACATTACCCAAGCAGGAATTGGACCCATGCATATACAGATGGATCAGCCAAAAATTCAATAGAGAATGGAGGAGGAGGAATTCTCCTAAATTTAAAAAATGGAGTGAAAAAAACACATTCAATGGCAACTGGAAAATTTTCAAGTAACTTCAAAGCGGAGGTAGAGGCTTTGAAAACTGCAGCAGAAATGCTCCTGATGGAGGAAAATAAAGAGAAGCAAATAGCTATCTTCACAGATGCAAAGTCAGCTGTCTCAATACTCAAGAGCAATAACAGCACAGAACTAACTGACCTAAGAGCAGCACTCCATGGTCTATGCCAGAAATCCAAAAAAGTTGTAATACAGTGGATCCCATCACATTGCAGTATACCTGGAAACGAAGAGGCTGACAGACTGGCAAAAGAGGGCGGACGACTACCACAGCCTGACATAGACATAACCTATAATGAGGCAAAGAGGTTGATAAAAAGCACTTATAGAACCAAATGGGAATCAGAGCATCCAGGCCATCAGAAGGATGATGCATATTACAAACTCGACCGAAGAGAACAAGTAGCAATCTTCAGACTCCGCACAGGACATAACAGGCTGAAATACCACTTGTTCAATAAACTAAAGATAGGAGATACTGATGAATGTAATTGTAGAACTGGAAAAATGACAGCAAAACATTTGCTGCAGGATTGCCCAACGTATGCAGAACAGAGAAAGATATTTTGGCCCACACCTGCTTCATTTGAGGACAAGCTCTATGGAGATATCAACAAGCTCAAGTTGACCGCAGCTTACTTTAACTACATACAGGTTGACATTTAAAGGTGCATGAAGACCCAGAGGCATGAAATGAAATATTGCTTGGATAGCAAATCCATTATGTGGAAAGTCCAAATCGAAAGCTC
Organism: Cepaea nemoralis; assembly: GCA_014155875.1. NCBI lineage: Eukaryota > Metazoa > Mollusca > Gastropoda > Stylommatophora > Helicidae > Cepaea > Cepaea nemoralis. The sequence goes on from JACEFZ010003283.1 coordinate 21,258, forward strand.
GCTGTGTGGGCTTCATAAAAGGTGGAAAAGTGTCCTAGTGGCACGAAATGGAATATTGCTTGATAGCAAATCCATTACGTGGAAAGTCCGAATCAAAAGCCCATTGTGTGGGCTTCATAAAAGGTGGAAAAGTGTCCTAGTGGCATGAAATGGAATATTGCTTGGATAGCAAATCCATTACGTGGAAAGTCCGAATCGAAAGCTCACTGTGTGGATGTCATCTGCAGACTGCATACTTCTGGTTTCCGGAAGAACAGCCTATGGTGAACGGAAGGCCCAATATACGGAAGTGAGGCTAAGCAGCCATGTGCAGGACGTGACGATTCCTTGGGTGAGCCCAGTACCAGAGCGCTATGTATCGGCTCTGCAAGTATGGAAGCCTCCTTGGATGGCGGGGAATGCCCATGGTCTGCCCCTGCCTTCCCTTGAGGGCTGACCAGGATCTTTGGCTGTTCTATATGGACCAGCTGGGATGGGGGATAACACCACAACAGTGAGAGTCAAACGTCCTAAGAAACCCCCGGGAAGGTTAACCCGGTCAACAAATGCCCGCAGAAGTCGGATGTGTCGGCCTAACGGCGCAAGAACGCAGCTCTGCTGTAAACAGGCACAACGCAATCACATCCGAAAAAAAACTCCGGATGAACGAAGAAGAAGAAGAAGAACCCGGGTATACGGGATTACGAATCGCGCCCGTATCACCTTCGCCAGGACATAAATTTCATTTGTTGATAATTCTCTCTCCTTCTCCCGCTATCTCTCCTACCTCTCCATCTCTCCCCCTCTCCCTCACACTGTTTATCTGTCCCATTCGTTCATTTTATTCCTCCCTCTCACGCTTTCATTCTCTTTCACACACAAACACTATAACTCGTTTGTTATCCTCCTCCCTCTAACCTTTTCGTACTCTCTCCCTCTGTCTCTCTCTCCCTCTCTATCTCTCTCCCCCTCTCCTCCTATCTCTTTGACTTCCTCCCTCTCTCCCACACAGTTTCTCTCTCTCTCATTTGTTCATTATCTCCCTCCCTCTCACTTTTTCATTCTCTCTCTCACACACGCCATGACTCGTTCATTATCCTCCACCCTCTCACTATTTCGTGCTCTCTCTCCCCACCCACTCTCTCCCTCTGTATCTGTCTCTTTATCCCTCTCTCCCTCTCTCCCTTTCTCTCCAGCCCTCTGACTTCCTCTCTCTCATTCACACTGTTTCTCTCTCTCTCATTCACACTGTTTCTCTCTCTCTCTCTCTGTCTGTCTGTCTCTCTCTCTCTCACTCGTTCATTATCTCCCCCACCCACTCACTCTTTCATTCTCTCTCTGCCTTCCTCTAATCTTCACTACGACTTTCCCCCTCTTTGTCCTCATCTAGTCCCTTTTCTGTTAACAATTCCCTACCCCTTCTCTTCCATTTCTCTCTATATCTGACAACGGCTTTCCTCTCCGTATCTCCCTATACTTTCTCTCTTTCTCTGCCACCCTCGCCCGTCCCGCCCACCAAGTTATACGCGAACACTTCGCGTGTAATCCGGAATGTAGCCACAGGTTGAGTATGTGCGTGCCATGTAAGCCTCTCTGTAAGCGTTTGATTAGCCGACTTACCGGCCAGTCGAATTACACGCAGCAGGCGATTGATTGGCAACCAGGCCTGGTTCACTCAGTGGCATCAGAATTCATCCCCAGTTGTAGAGATAGGGAAAGTGAGTTAATTAGTAGCTGCTTTAACAGACGGTCAATCAAATGGGGAACCCTCTGGGGCCACTAAGACCGTTCATAAATAAACACACATAGTATTTATTTTTTTTTTGGCGCTCACGAAAGGAGGAGAAGGAAGCAGAGATTAGAGGACGCACTAGACAACATAAGAATTTTAAGCTATTGTTACCAACCGGGACTCGAACCTGTCACTTCCAAATGACGACGGCGCCTCGCTGCAGGAACAAGTGTACTTCGACGCATGGCCATAGTTGTGTGTTTATTTATAAATTAACAGACAATCAGGCAAGTAACTGGTAAGGGAGGTAACTGCATAAGGCGGTAAGGGAAGTAACTAATATCGACTCATATTGTACCACAAAAGACAGCTTGCCTGGGTCTGTTGCGAGGGGGTAGCGAAAGCGATCTGCAATTCCGCATACCGATCTCGGAACACAGCTGCCGGCGATTTGGAATCAGACCGCCTTGCTTTAGTCTTTGACAATGGTATTAGCGTGGGTCGTTCAGAAAACAGTGGCAAACAACTGAACGTTAATGTGCCCAGTAGACGAAGACATACTGTCCAATTGCTGGGCTTGATTGCAGCCTCCTGTAAAAAACATGCAACTAACTGAAAAGATTGCCTTAGTTTCCACACACCGACTCTCTGATTGTCCCACATACCGACTCTCTGATTGTCCCACATACCGACTCTCTGATTGTCCCACATACCGACTCTCTCATTGTCCCACATACTGATTCTCTCATTGTCCCACATACCGACTCTCTCATTGTCCCACATACCGACCCTCTCAGTGCCCCACATACCGACCCTCTCATTGTCCCACATACCAACCCTCTGATTGTCCCACATACCGACCCTCTGATTGTCCCCATACCGACCCTCTCATTGACCCACATACCGACTCTCTCATTGTCCCACATACCGACCCTCTTATTGTCCCACATACCGACCCACTCATTGTCCCACATACTGACCCTCTGATTGTCCCACATACCGACTCTCTCATTGTCCCACATACTGACCCTTTCATTGTCCCACATACTGACTCTCTCATTGTCCCAAATACTGACCCTCTCTTTGTCCCACATACTGACTCTCTCATTGTCCCACATACTGACCCTCTCATTGTCCCACATACTGACCCTCTCATTGTTCCACATACTGACTCTCATTGTCCCACATACCGACTCTCTCATTGTCCCACATACCGACCCTCTCATTGTCCCACATACTGACCCTCTGATTGTCCCACACACCGACCCTCTCATTGTCCCACACACTGACCCTCTCATTGCCCCACACACCGATCCTCTCATTGCCCCACACACCGACCCTCTCATTGTCCCACACACCGACCCTCTCATTGGCCCACATACCTACCCTCTCATTGTCCCACATTCCGACCCTCTCATTGTCCCACATACCGACCCTCTCATTGTCCCACATACCGACCCTCTCATTGCACCACACACCGACCCTATCATTGCCCCACACACTGACCCTCTCATTGTCCCACACACCGACCCTCTCATTGTCCCACATACCTACCCTCTCATTGTCCCACATACCGACCCTCTAATTGTCCCACATACCGACCCTCTCATTATCCCACATACCGACTCTCTCATTATTCCACATACCGACTCTCTCATTGTCCCACACACAGACTCTGTCATTGTCCCACACACCGACTCTCTCATTGTCCCACATACCGACCCTCTGATTGTCCCACATACCGACCCTCTCATTGCCCCACATACCGACTCTCTCATTGTCCCACATACCGACTCTCTCATTGTCCCACACACCGACCCTCTCATTGTCCCACACACCGACCCTCTCATTGTCCCACATACCTACCCTCTCATTGTCCCACATACCTACCCTCTCATTGTCCCACATACCGACCCTCTCATTGTCCCACATACCGACTCTCTCATTGCCCCACACACCGACTCTCTCATTGCCCCACACACCGACCCTCTCATTGTCCCACATACCGACTCTCTCATTGTCCCACATACCGACCCTCTCATTGTCCCACATACCGACCCTCTCATTGCCCCACACACCGACCCTCTCATTGCCCCACACACTGACCCTCTCATTGTCCCACACACCAACCCTCTCATTGTCCCACATACCTACCCTCTCATTGTCCCACATACCGACCCTCTCATTGTCCCACATACCGACCCTCTCATTATCCCACATACCGACTCTCTCATTATCCCACATACCGACTCTCTCATTGTCCCACACACAGACTCTGTCATTGTCCCACACACCGACTCTCTCATTGTCCCACACACTGACTCTCTGATTGTCCCACATACCTACCCTCTCATTGTCCCACATACCGACTCTCTCATTGTCCCACATACCGACTCTCTCATTGTCCCACACACCGACCCTCTCATTGTCACACACACCGACCCTCTCATTGTCCCACATACCGACCCTCTCATTGTCCCACGTACCGACTCTCTCATTATCCCACATACCGACTCTCTCATTATCCCACATACCGACTCTCTCATTGTCCCACACACAGACTCTGTCATTGTCTCACACACCGACTCTCTTATTGTCCCACACACCGACCCTCTGATTGTCCCACATACCGACCCTCTCATTGTCCCACATACCAACTCTCTCATTGTCCCACATACCGACTCTCTCATTGTCCCACATACCGATCCTCTCATTGTCCCACACACCAACTCTCTCATGGTCCCACATACCGACTCTTTCATTGTCCCACACACCGACTCTCATTGTCCCACATACTGACCCTCTCATTGTCCCAGATATTGACTCTCTCATTGTCCCAGATATCGACTCTCATTGTCCCACACACCGACTCTCTCATTTTCCCACATACTGACTCTCTCATTGTCCCACACACTGACTCTCATTGTCCCACATACTGACCCTCTCATTGTCACACATACCGACTCTCTCATTGTCCCACATACTGACTCTCTCATTGTCCCACATACTGACTCTCTCATTGTCCCACATACTGACCCTCTTATTGTCCCACATACCGACCCTCTTATTGTCCCACATACCGACCCTCTCATTGTCCCACACACAGACTCATTGTCCCACATACCGACCCTCTTATTGTCCCACATACCGAGTCTCTCAATGTCCCACATACTGACTCTCTCATTGTCCCACACACAGACTCTCATTGTCCCACACACAGACTCTCTCATTGTCCCACACACAGACTCATTGTCCCACATACCGACCCGCTTATTGTCCCACATACCGACCCTCTTATTGTCACACATACAGAGTCTCTCAGTGTCCCACACACCGACTCTCATTGTCCCACATACCGACTCTCTCATTGTCCCACATACCGGCTCTCTCAGTGTTCCACACAACGACTCTCATTGTCCCACACACACAGACTCTCTCATTGTCCCACACACAGACTCATTGTCCCACATACCAACTCTCTCAGTGTCCCACACACCGACTCTCATTGTCCCACACACAGACTCATTGTCCCACATACCAACTCTCTCAGTGTCCCACACACCGACTCTCATTGTCCCACACACAGACTCATTGTCCCACATACCAACTCTCTCAGTGTCCCACACACCGACTCTCATTGTCCCATATACCGACTCTCCCAATGTCCTACTCAGAATGTGCGTTCCATGGTAACCCACGGTGTTGTGTATCGTCTCTGACATTTGCACGCTGACGACACCTGCAGCCGTTGTGTTGTTGCTTCGCTCACAGAAAGGTTATTTTCTCGTTACAGGCCAGTGTGATTGCCATTTCTTCAATGGTTTGATTTTGGTAAACATGTGAAGTATGTTTCACACACCACCTCACATCAGACCTTCATCACCCAGTATGGCATCACGAGTCAATCCATATTGCCAGCTTCCTTCCCATCCTTTCTTTCTCTCTGTGTACCCCACTCGCGAAGATAACATATTAGAGAGGTTGTCGGGAGTACGGCTTGTATGCCATGTGCGCTTCTCTACAGCTGGTTCGGTGGCTCCATCTACACAGCTAATGGTATAGAAGTTATTTCCCCTGTTATCCTGGGTGGTTCCTTAAACAATTTGCAAAACATTTACAGAACGTCGTAGCATTTTTGGCTACTTCTGATTTCTTGGCAAGTTTACGTCATTGCTTTGGAACGACCGGCACTCAAACCCTTGTATGGAAACCAACGCAAGGCAGTCTGCTTCCAAATAGCCCGCAGCTGTGTTTCGAACTCGATATGCGGGATTACGAATCGCGCCCGTACTCCTTCGCCACAGAATCGGTCCATCCATCCATCATGTGCCATGCCGGTTAGCGTGGACGGCCATGTTCTGCCATCTCACTCGATCACCAGAGTCGTGGATCAGCTCCGTGTTCCTGTCTCGACCATGCCAGAGTCGGTGGGTGGTGCCTAATATATACTAGAGGTTGGTCAGTCCGATAACTGGCCTTGCTGTCCTCTGACCACCTCCCTCCGCTGTCTATATTTGTAACATTTTTTGTAACATATTTGTATACTTGCTCTTGGAGAGATAATGTGGAAAGGGGGGGGGGGGTTCCCCTTTCATTCCTCACGTGTGTGTGTGTGTGTGTTTGTTTACACACAAACACACACACCCGCGCGCATATACACACGTAGAAAGAGAGAGAGAGAGAGAGAGAGAGAGAGAGAGAGAGAGAGAGAGAGAGAGAGAGAGAGAGAGAGAGAGTACCTATTACCATAAGCTCTTAAGAAGCTACTTACATACTTCTGTACTTGATTAATGCGCAATCAACACCACCATATCACTGAGGGCAAACCAACGGATGCCCCCCTCTCTCCCCCCCCCCCCCCCCCCCCCCCCTGATCGTTCCTGTGACAGGTTAATTGTAAGCACCTCGGGGTCCTGTGTACTTCGAGGATATTATTGTGGACAACAGACTTAAATCCACATTTAAATATTTTTATATCACTATAAATTAAAACGAGAAGAAGAATGTTGAGGGGGTACATAGAGCCTGTTCTTTTGTATGGATGTGAAACTTGGACAATGTGCAGTCAAGCTGAAAAACATTTGATGGCTACAGAAATGTGGTTTCTGAGGAAAATGCAAAGAGTACCATGGGCAGATAGAAAAACCAATGACCAAGTACTACAGGAGACAAATGAAAATCATAAACTGATTAGCGAAATTAGACGAAGTCAGTCACAATTTTTTGGACATGTTATACTGGCAAGATCGAGGGGAACAGACAAAGAGGAAAATACCTGGATGGCTTGGCTACGTGGCATGGGCGAGACAGGAACACTGAGCTGATCCACGACTCTGGTGATCGAGTGAAATGGCGAGTCATGACCGCCCACGCTTTCCGGCATGGTACATGATTGATTGATTGATTGATATCACTATCATCCAGTAGCGATACTGTACATAACTGAGCTCTCACATACGTCTTTCAAAATGTCTCTCTGACGTAATCCAGATGCCCTGCCTCTGTTGCTGTCACGTGCCAGTTATCTATCATGTCTTAAATCTATCAACGTTGTGGTCTTCCTCTTCTGCGCGTCCGAGGTACACTTCCCTCCACACTTATTTTTATTTCAAGACTTTTTTGTCTTTTTGTGTGCTTTTAACATTTCACGTTTCTTATTTTTGTTTGTCTTAATAACCACTCTCTTCCAGTATTGAGTTCTCGCTGGACAGATCCCCTTTCATCCAAATTAATATTAATTATTCTTCTGAGCCATGTTTGTCTAAAGGCGGATGTATTTGTTTGCTAATTTGTCAGACGTCTATGTTTTGCACCCGCATATTGTCACAGAAAACATGCTTGCTGTTAGTATTATATCTTGTGTTATTTTGCCTATTTCCAGAATTCATTTCCTAACCTTCAATGATAGAGATTTATTGCATAAAATGTTCTTCATTGTATAGGTGTTTGCTTGTCGTATTCTGCTGTTTATCTCTGTGATACATTTTCCATTTCATGTTAGCCATGTGTCTAAATAACTGAATTTCTCTGCTTGCCCTAAGTTAATATAATTTACTTTAATTGTACATTTATGCATGATCCGTTTCTTTCATACTTTCATTAATTGTGCCTTCCTGTTGTTCAAGCGAAGGCCAACGTTTCACTTTCTACAACCAATGTATTGGGATGTAATGTTTCGGTTACAGGTACGATGTTTTAAAGTGTTCTCTCAATTTTATTGTCATGTCCTCTGATAAAAACATTTATGTGGCAACGTTCGATTGTGCACGTGTATTTCGTGTGTTCAGCTGCCTAATCACAGTTGACGTTCATCGGTCTTGATTACCTGTCTACTCACATAAAGTTGTCATGCCGAGATTAATGTGACAAGGAAGACTTTAAGACTCTCGCGATCCGCCTGCTTCAGTCAAGGAAGCAGCAAATACTTGTTGACAGACGAAGCGACAGTATGTCAACAAAGATACCGAGATCACAAACGTAAGAGACAGAAAGTATGAAGTGCACATCTCTCTCTCTCTCTCTCTCTCTCTCTCTCTCTCTCTCTCTCTCTCTCTCTCTCTCTCTCTCTCTCTCTCTCTCTCTCTCTCTCTCTCTCTCTCTCTCTCTCTCTCTCACCATCCCTCTCTCCAGTCCTCCCCCTCCCTCTTCCTCCTTCTCCTCTCTCCCTATCTCCCCCCACCCCCTCTCTTTACCCCCCCCCCCCCTCTCTCTCTCTCTCTCTCTCTCTAACACACACACACACATTTACATGATAAAACAGTGGTGGTGAAAGCGACAGTAAAATTACCAGTAAATAAACACGCATAAAAGAATGTGAATACAGGTTGTATACAAGTCACGAACAGGGATGTATGAGCATCTCTTAGTGTAGATTCTCAGACTCAGGAAAGCCTTCGGCTGCCGGTAATTTCACCTTTACCGCCGTTTTATGCCAGCAATCCTGCGTGCTCGGCCAAGGATGACTCCTGTTTGCGTCACTCAGTCAGGTGAGAGAGATGTTTCTGACATCTGTTATGAGCTGAGTGAGATAGACAGAAGTTTTACGTTCAAACAGGATTATGAAATCAAGGTAGAAGTTCTGAGTTGAAACAAGCTTCTGAGATTTTGTTGTCTTTTACCTGAAGTATGATGATGGCAGAAGAGACACAGAAATCAAAAAAAGAAAATAGGAATGACCAAAATGATTTCAACAGCATGAAATCAGTATTAACATCTAGAGAGGTTAACAACGCGCAAAAAATGAGAATTGTCAAATGTTTTGTATATTCAACACTACTATATGGCGCTGAAGTCTGGATAATGAACAATGAGAATTGTCAAATGTTTTGTATATTCAACACTACTATATGGCGCTGAAGTCTGAATAATGAACAAAACAAACAATTAGAAAGTCGAATATAGGTCCTGGAGGTGTGGATATACAGAAGAATGTGTCTCATTTTATGGAAACAAAAACTATCAAATACAGAGGTTCTAGAATAACTGGGAATGAAAAGAGAGTCGATAAAAGAAATAAAAAAGAGGCAAGTGAAATATTTTGGCCTCGTTAAAAGACATAACACACTTATAAAAACCATACTGGAGGAGGGCAAGATCTAAGGTAAGCGAGCAACATGTAGACAACGATACAAGTGGAAAGATAACATCAAGAGATGGACGAACAGCAATCTGACAGAATATAGAGTCAGAGCGAGAGGCAGACAGTGTTGGAGATCCATCACAGCCAACCTTCATTGTGGAGACGGCAGCTGATTGATTGATTGACCCTAAGTATAGAATGTGCTATATGGATAGATTTCTTACAGTATGTATGGATAGTTATTGGAATGTTCTGGGAACTGTCGGGATGGAAAGCGCGAGGGATTCCACCTCATGCAATGGCCTAGGATACGTGCAGGCCTACCACCTAACATTCCACGACAGTCCACCTCGCGTTGTTGGTGGAGTTTCTGTTAGAAAGGTGGTGTTTCCCAGGCCTACCTCCCTCCATGGACTGCCATAGTAAATAACAGCGCGGGTCTGCAAGAGGCTAATGACAGCAGAAAAGGATACACTTCTAGAAGAAAGAGACAGAGTTCCTTTGGTCACATAATGAGAAGAGAGAGACATTGGAAAACACCGCGGCCACTGGGCAGATCAGTGGGTGAAGCGGCACAGGCAGATCAAGAGAAATGATGCTGGATGGACTGAGGCGGTGGCATGGAGGAATATCATCAACAGATTTGATCCAGAACACCGAGGACCGAGATCTGTGGAGAGACATGAACACCTACGCCAGCTGGCAGGGTACAGGATGAGGATGATGATGAGGATCCCCGTCCTGCTCTAGCCTGCTACCTGATTGCGCACTGAGCTGTCCCAGGCAATGCTCTTATCGCGCAGAGATAGCCATGTCGGCATACGCTGGCCACATGAAATTGTGATTGATTTGCAGCTTAGTTTGATACAGTTCTCTCTCTCTCTCTCTCTCTCTCTCTCTCTCTCTCTCTCTCTCTCTCTCTCTCTCTCTCTCTCTCTCTCTTCTCTCTCTCTCTCTCTCTCTTTCTCTCCTCTTTCTCCTCTCTCTCTCTCTCTCTCTCTCTCTCTCCTTCTCTCTCTCTCTCTCTCTTCCTCTCTTTCAATACAGTGTAAACGACGAATAGTCCACTAACTACCTCACCTACCCACAAACTCTTCCCCTTGTAAGACGGACTGCGTGCCCAATTTGTAACCCTTTTAAAATAAAGTTGACTTGAAATTGAAATTGAAACCCACCAACAGGTGCCCAGGCCAGGGAATCTTGTACAGGAGACGACATGTCCAGGACAGTTTGCCTCTCCTGTCATCGACTAAACTTGATTAGATAGAGGTGGGGGAAGGGATTGTCGGATAGAGGTTGGGGGGGGGGGGGGAGGGTTTGTCGGTTAGAGATGGGGGAAGGGTTTGTTGGTTAGAGATGGGGAAAGGGTTGTCAGATAGTGGTGGGAGAAGGGTTTGAGATAGAGGTGGAGGAAGGGTTTGTCGGATAGAGGTGGGGGTAGGGTTTGACAGATATAGGTGGTGGAAGGGGTTGTCGGTTAGAGATGGGGGAAGGGTTTGTTAGATAGGGGTGGGGAAATGGGTTGTCAGATAGAGGTGGGAGAAGGGTTTGACAAATAGAGGTGGAGGAAGAATTTCTCAGATAGAGGTGGGGGAAGGGTTTGACAGATATAGGTGGTGGGAAGGGTTTTTCAGATATAGGTGGGGGAAGGGTTTGTCGGTTAGAGATGGGGGAAGGGGTTGTCAGATAGAGATGGGGGAAGGGTTTGACAGATAGAGATGGAGGAAGAGTTTCTCAGATGAGGGTGGGGGAAGGGTTTGTCAGATATAGGTGGAGGAAGGGTTTCACAGATAGAAGTGGAGGGAGAGTTTGTAAGATATAGGTGGGGAGAAGGGTTGTCAGATAGAGGTGGGGGATAGGTTTGCCGGATAGAGGTGGAGAAAGAGTTTGTCAGATAGAGATGGGGGAAAGGTTTGAGAGATATGGGTGAGAAACAGGAGGTTTTCAGACCAGAAGTGGTGGAAGGGTTTGTCAGATAGAGGTGGGGAAGGGTTTGTCAGATAGA
>JACEFZ010003284.1:0-20000 GCA_014155875.1 Cepaea nemoralis
AAAAAGGGGGGTTCTTTTTCAAAGAAAAAAAGGAAAAAAAAAAGGAAAGGTTTGGGGTGGGGGGGGGGGGGCGGGGGGAAAATTTTGGGAAAAAATTTATCATGTCTGTATCAGCTTAGGTGTGCAACCTACAGCACGCTTGAGCATCAAGATAGAACACTAGAAGGAGCTCAAGTCGTGACGTGTTTTGGGTGGGTAGTTAGTCAACACCAGGCCCGAGAGAAAGAAGTCAACATCATAATTGATTGTATGGGGTTTGGATCGACCATCACAATAAAGCCTGTTCTAATAAACTAGCAGAATTTGTTGGTCCACTGTATACACGCATTGTTACATATAAAATGGATATAACAGCGATTCAAGAAATAAGGTGGCGAGAGCAAAATGTGCTTTAGAGCAAAATGGAATGATTATAATATATGGATTAGGAACAGGATTTGTCTTCAAAAAAGAGTTATGGGGGAACGTTCTAAATTTTAAAGCTGTTAATGAAAGGATTAATAAATTACGAATAAAAGGTAAATGGAAAAATATAACGATGATGTACATGCACCTACTGAAGAGAAAGAAGATGATATTAAAGAAGACTTTTATAATGATCTGGAAGATGTCATAGAAGAAACCCCAAACAGGACATCCTGATTGTGCTGGGAGACTTCAACGCAAAAATAGGTAGAGAGCAAACTCATAAAAAAGTTGCCGGTACGGAAAGCCTACATACAACTTCAAATGATAATGGATGGAGAGTCATCAATCTAGCAGAAGCCAAAGGACTGCAGATCAGCGGTACCAGACTGCAAAGAAAGGATATACACAAACAAACTTGGAAATCATGTGACAAGAGAACCTATAATCAAATAGATCACATTTATTTTAATTAACAACAAAAATGCATCAAACATACAACACGTTATAAGCTATAGAGGAGCTGAGTGCCACAGCGACCACTTCCTCGTTGGGGCAAAATTTAAAATAAAACTTAAGAGAGCTTTCTATGCTAAACTACATAGGTTACACCCAACATATAACAGAGAAAAACTACAAGAAATTACAGTCAACGAGAAATGTGCAGATGAAATAAAATGTAAACTTGAAATTCTACAAAACCCGTTGGAGGAAAGCGTTGACCAAACTTGGTTGAACATCAAGAATACAATTCAATCTACCGCAGAAGAATGTCTCGGTGTGTTAACCACACATAGAAAGAACAGATGGTTCAATCAAAAATGTGAAGAAGCAGTCATTAGGAAAAAGAATGCCAGACAGCTATGGCTAAATGACACCAACAACATCCAAAAGGAAGAGCAATATAGAAATGAATGTAAAGAGGCTACAAAAATAGTTCGACAGCAGAAGCGAGAATATATGAGTAATATAATCAAAGATATGGAAACTAATCACCAGAAAAACGAATCCAGAAAGTTTTTTAAAGAACTGAAGTCAATGAAACTAGGGCACCAACACAACACATATGGTTTAAAAAACAAACATGGGAATATGATAAATACCAATGAGGAAATGTGCAACACATGTAAAGAATACTTTGTTGAATTACTAAATTGTGAAGCTCCAAGCAACACTTTCCCACAGGAAGAGGTTCTAACGTGTGAACCACAAATTGAAGAACCTTGTTACAAACCTTTGAGAACAAAGTTTTAAGACGCATCTTTGGACCCATTAGGGATACACAAAGTGGAAAGTGGAAAAGAAGAAGTAACAAAGACATTTATGATCTGTTTAAGTCCCCGCTAATCACTGGTATCATGACTACAATGGCTGGGGCATATAGAAAGAATGGAAGATAATAGGGAAACAAAACTCGCTTACACTCAGGACATAAATGACCGTAGACCCGAGGTAGACCAAGAAGACGGTGGAGAGATAATATACATACAGACCTACAAGCACTTGGAATCAACGACTGGCAAGAGAGGGTCAACCAGAGAGATGAATGGAGACGGATTGCATCTGCAGCAAAGAACCTCAATGGCTCGGAACGCTGAAGAAGATGAAGTCTTTTCCTTAGGCTTGTTCACGGTTGCTTTGATTTTGCTGGCAAGCTCTCTAGGGGACGGGGTAGCCAGTACCACGGCACCCCTTCTTCGTCGTCATGCATGAAAAGTTACAAAGTTCACTACTGCGAGTAACACACGAGCAAAACAGGATGTTATTTTATAAATTTATTTCGTGATACATGTGTGTTTGTGTGAATGTGTGTGTGTGTGTGTGTGTGTGTGTGTGTGTGTGTGTGTGTGTGTGTGTGTGTGTGTGTGTGTGACTATTGCACATATCTTTTCCACTCTACTCCTGCTCCTACCGACTCTTCTTCTTCTTCTTCTTCTTCTTCTTCTTCTTCTTCTTCTTCTTCTTCTTCTTCTTCTTCTTCTTCTTCTTCTTCTTCTTCTTCTTCTTCTTCTTCTACAGCATCGTCATCTGTTTCTTCTTTCCTGTTCTATTTAGTTACCACGCAGTTAAAACAAGTGCTAATGTAACCGTCTTCAGAAGTCTCCAGTGCTGCTTCGAACAAGTCGGTACCATCAGCCTGGTCCAATTTAAAATAAGTGAGAAAACAGACGAAAAAACAACGCAGACTAAAAGACAATGAAATACGCACTGAAACCATTGCTGCATGTCGATTGCGTGGCAGTGTTACATGTATATAAACTGATTAAATGCCATGGGATGATTAATCGTCGTAAACACCTTCCTGTATCTGCCATGGGTTTGTATACAATAGTTTACTCTAAACGACCCTCTTTAATTTTATAAATAATACAATATGTCTGCTACCATACTAACAACTTTTAAGTCATAACCATGACACACCCCTGCTTCCCATTATTTTTGGGTCCAAACCCATTTTTGTTTTGCACTGAATCTGTTAAATCAATCAAGAAGTTATCATTCCTACACGTCAGTTTCTCATAAGTGAGACAGACAGGTGAATGTTCATTCGTATAATTCCCAGTTTGACTAGGGTCTGAAAAAAAGGAAACACTCGAAATATATGGCAAACAAAAACACATGTTTCAATCTAGGGAATTTGTAAAATGATCGATGCGCAAACCCAAGAATAGCATGTATGCGTTGTTAACACGTTACTGAATGGGTAACGTCAATAAAGTGCTTGACATATTATGTTTTACCTGTTCGTCTGTCATTGAACAAGTAGTTATGTAATTTCCAAATATGATTGATTCTGCAATATGATTCTAACCAGATGACTGCGTGACGTGAATTGTGGATCGGATAGTTGAAACAAGTCAACAGCAGAAGGCACACACACACACGCACACGCACACACACACACACACACACACACACACACACACACACACACACACGTGTGTGCTTTGTTTAAATGATAATTGTGAATATGCTATATAGATGTCTGCTTGGTCGCCTGACTTAATGCGCTTGCGCTTGAACTGCTTGTGCGCTCATATCGAGGAGAGCATACAAGAATGGGGGGCCAACAGGTCAGTTGGACTTCGTCGACGTCGACTTCCTGCTTAGAAAGCAATGGCAAACTACTGAGCGTAAACTTGCCTAGCAAATCAACCTAGAGTTGAGGATAATCGCAAAGTCCTGCCAAAGGAAAGGCAACATTTGTTATTTGATATCTGATTGTATACAGAATTTGTAAATAAAGTCAGTTGCATGTCCTTTACAACCAGCCCCGGTATTTATTAACTGCTTGTCATTTACAAGGCAATGTTAGTTTAATATTCTTCTTCCTACTCCTCTTTGCATCCGCTTCTTTTCCTCCTTCTCCTCCTCCCTCTTCTTCTTGTGTCTTCATCTCCCGTCGGAGCCAAGTCCTCAAACCCACACACACAAAGCCATGTGTAGACTTGTTCATAGTCGGTTGGATATTGTAGCTAAAGTTTTCTAACAGATGAGGTGGTCAGTCTCACGCCATCACGCCTTGGTCGTCTCTTGCGACATACATGGTAGATGATAATGCTGCTACTCCCTGCTTCTCTTATAGACCCAGACAGCAGACGGGCGGGGACAGATCTGGCTAAATAGTTATTTCTTAGGAAATACAGTTTTTAATAACTGGATTGAATTTGTTAAAGTAAGAAATGTGTAGAAAGAGTTCGAAAAATGTCTAACCCCAGTTGAGATGACGTAGCAAGTAAAATTGAAGGATTGGTTTATTTGGTTGTTTCACTATTTGAGGTTTAAAGATTGAGCACAACCTATTACTGGCAACGCTGATCGTATTCCGGCACCTACCTTAAGCTTTAACCACGTCAGATTGGAAGCACTGGTCGCGTCCAGCGTGAGTCGCGTGGTCAGTGGTTGCACACCTGTATAACACGCCAGTGGTCCGGAGTTCGACCCCGGGTCCAGTCGGGGATATGCACTACTGACGAGCTTAAACGGTGGCGAAACTCGAGTCTAGTGCTTCCAATCTGACGTGGACAGGACGTAAGATTCGTGTCGGAATACGATCAGAGTTGCCAGTAATGGGTTGTGCTCAATCTTTAAAACTGAAGGAGTTAAAATTTAACTAATTATCTGCCATTCGGTCATTCCCTTTCAACTTCTCTGTATCTTTCTTCTTGTCGGGATAAACCCGATTAGTAATATCAAACGCCAAACCTGCTGATGGTCCCCAATAAAAATGTCAGTTCCCTTGAAAAAGAAGAAGTGTAAAGCTGAGACACCGTTTTCTCAGAAAAGTTACTCAACAAACAAAATCCCGTTTGATTTATCACTGATACTGACTGACAAGCTCGAGCCCGTAGTGGATTTTTGTCAGGTGCCATTCATGTTGAAATAGTTTAAAGGGTTGTTATTAAAAAGGAGGAGGGGGAGAGGGGGAGGGGGGGGGGGAGTTAGAGACTGAAGACTGCTTTCATTGCACCGATTTTTATTTCCAGATCACAAACTCCGTAGCTCCACCGACGACCCCGCGAGACTCCAAGAAAATTACGCGCATCAGCCGCATGTTTTCTAGACAGTTAGCCAGTTGCATATCCTCTACAGGACGTCGCAGTCAAATCCAGCATTTTTTGGTTGTTTGTGATTTCTCGTCACGTTTACGTTCAGTAGTTTCCCATTGCTTTCTGAACGACCGGCACTCATACCATTGTATGAAAACTAACACAAGGCGGTCTGCTGCCAAATCACCCGCAGCTGTGTTTCGAACGCGGTGTGCAGAATTACGAATTGCGTCCGTAACCCATTCGCCGTAGAAAATTAAACTTGTAAACCAATGCCATGCTATCAGTGGAACAAGAGAGTCAGATGATTCACTGAATGAACTGACACAATGTGAAATTTATACAAAGTGGATGCTAATTACAAATAACATGTAGTTTAGCAGTATTGTATAAATGCGCTACCGAGAATGTCCTGACAGCCGCGGTGGGCTTAGTGGGCTTGTCTGCCACGATAATGGTACGAGTTCAATCCCCAACAGAGGCAGTGATATTTTTCCCCACCAGTACAGTTCTTGGGTCTACTCAGCTTAATAGAAATGAGAACCCAACAATTGTCAGAAGTGTCTGGGGATTGTTTAGGGGACAACAGATGACGAGGATGGGAACTAGTCACCTCACCTCATATATTGTGACCTAGAATATGTGAAGGTGTAACATTTCTTTCCTTCCCTAAACAGCAGTATCTTCTATAATACTGCCTCTCTTGTTTTATCATTTTAGTCACAATTATTGAGATGGCCCAACTCTGATGACAGAAGCTGTGGTATCTTAATGGCTCGTGTAATGGCTAAGATTTTATACTTAGGACTAAAAATGGACATCATCTTTCCTAACAGCCACCCAGCAGTGCACAAGCTAAGTTTGTAGTGCACCTCCCAGAGGTATTCATGCTGTAAGTTAATTAAGTAAGAGGCTCTCCTGCATGTCTTAATACGTGTTGGGTGCGTGGTGTTAGACTCACACTCTTATAGAACAATCGGAACTTGATGAGAGGTGTAGGCTTAATCACACCGGCTGTCTTTACTTCTCAAGAAAGTTCCTGGTACTGTTTTAGGGCGAGACGACTTGGGAGCCCTGGACAATAATTTTTTAAAAATCTGCCTTTTGAAATTCGAACCCATGACGAGTAGGCCGGCAGACAAACATCTTGCCACTGGGTCACGGCAACTCCCATATATTAGGTGCCTTTATAAGACATCAGACTGCGCTTTGAGGGGAGGTTCTTCTCTATAGACAAATAGCCTACAGTAGTAGAGCAATTGGACATAATATCCACTACTCAACACGTCGAAGCCAGAATTAAGGAACGTTGAAGTTGAGAGCGGTCTTACAATATGGGGCTAGCAACACAGAAGATAGTGTAGCCTGTCGTAGAATTGGCCTTGGGTTCGATCCGCATCTGGGGCAGTTTCAAAGTTTAAAAAAAAATTGACCTAGCTCACAGGTATACCCTGCCTAACATGGTACCAGTAAATGTATTGGGAAGTAATATTGGGCGTGATACTGACCACACTAGCCACTAGGTGACGTTTGGTCTATAAAATAAATGTATGTTTATCTCCATGTGCCCAGTGAGCCTTAGACGTGTGCAAGAGACCGCCATGTTTACTCTACTAACCATGTATTCAATACGGAGGTCAGTATGGACGAATGGATAAGAGTACTCGTTCTTAAATATCCGGTGTGTTGATACCGAGATAGCGGGTTCAACCCTTATACCGGTCAGTTGGACTAAAATGTTGACTTCTCGTCCTTGATTTGTGGACGTAAATTACAAGTACCTCTGAAGTCCGAGTTGTTTCGCCTGATGGCGAGGGACATTGATAATAAGGAAAGCTAATTCACGCGCAAAAATCAGACTAGTGCAGGAGTATGGACAACTCTGGAGTTCACAGCGAGAGAACGCAACAACAACAAATATACTCAATACGCTCCAGGGCATGAACAAGAATTCTTTACGTTCCTCTGTGCTTTGTCAATGCCTCAGGAGGTCCATCGCAGGTGGATATAATAGGAACAGCTACTCTATATAGAGTACATATATCTATAGAGTAT
This sequence comes from Cepaea nemoralis, assembly GCA_014155875.1. Lineage (NCBI taxonomy): Eukaryota > Metazoa > Mollusca > Gastropoda > Stylommatophora > Helicidae > Cepaea > Cepaea nemoralis. The sequence goes on from JACEFZ010003284.1 coordinate 7,011, forward strand.
ATACATCATCTCTGCAAGACTTGAGATGAAACTATTGACGCTTAACGGGCCATAATTTTGGTGTTCTGATTCCAAGCGCCCCGCTAATGGACATTGGAAAAATTATCCGTGCCAAATATGACATTACTAGTACTGGCCCCTGCGTCACACTTCCCCCCTCCCCCCCCCCCCCCCCCCCCCGGTGTTATCTGATCTGCCTAGCCTGGGGTTCTCACCACCAGATCTCTTTCTTATTATGTTTTCTTTCGTGGTTGCTAGGTTTCTTGGAAAGTTGTGCAAAAGGTAGTTAATATATGTTAATGAAGAAAAATTGGAGGTTGTGAAAAATTTCGAATATCTTGGGTCATTAATTGACAACAATGGTGACACAATGAAGGAAATTAAAAGACGAATATCTATTGTTCTTCATAAACTAAAATAACTGAATAAATTATGGAGGGGGACAGATAGAACTACAAACAATAATTTTTTAATAGCATGCATCTTTCCCATTGCAACATATGCATGTGAGATCTGGACACTTAATTAAAAAAAGCTGAACAGCGCATAAATGACTTTGAATATAAATGTTATAGGCGGGTTCTAAGAATATCTTGGATACAAAAAAGAACAAATGAATCCATACAACAAGAATTGAATACTCAAGAATGTTGGCTACTAAAGACGATAAAACAAAGACAATTGACATATTTTGGTCACTTGAAACGTCAGGACATGAAAATTTGGAAAGAACAATAATGGAGAGGTATATATTCCAGGGAAGAGAAGAAGAGGAAGGCCAAAGAGAAGATGGGTGCAGGATGTGTCAGATGATCTCCAGATGGGTGTATCGGACGCCAGGGTCCTTGCTATTGACCAAGAAGTTTTCGGGACGGTTGTTATGGAAGCGAAGTTCTGCAAAGGACATGCTACTGAATGAATGAATGGCTTACGACATGTTGTTGCAGCTAAGGGAGGGGTTGATGAGTAAATTACGTTTCAGACTTTTGGTGTTGAACATTACTTGTGCCAGTAGCTGGCATGATCTGTGATCAGGTAAGTATAAACTTGTAAAATGAAAACATTCATGTATATACAGGAAAACGTAAACTTATCCGGGGGTGGGGGGGGGGGGGTGTGGAATAAACGTATACAGAGGAAAACATAAATATATGCAAGGGACAACATAAAAATATTTCAGAGAAAACGTAAACATCTACAATGAAAACACAAATTTATACAGAGGAAATCACAAACATATACAGAGGAAAACATAAACTAGGCACAGGAAAACATGAACAACACAGCAGGAAAGCATAAGCGTACCCACAGAAAAACATAAACGAATTGGCACGACATAAACGGACACACAATCAGTGGGCCGCATAAACAATCATCTTTCTAGTACTCCGATATATGATGTGAGAGACATAGCACATATTGTTGTTTCCCGAGTGCCATAACTGGGATTCTAGTTAATGGGTTAATCAATAGATAAACGAGCCTGCCGCGAACTAACAGAATAAAGCCAACTAAACACCAGTGAATGTTCAACTAACGGTCACAAGGAAATGTATCAGGGCCTTTCTAGCTTCAATGCAGCAACATTAACCAATGGTAAAAAGTGGCTATTGACTGATTTCTGTGGATGACATTTTAGAAAGTGTTCTTGTAATACTTATGTCGCCTGATGAATACAAGAACAGGGAAGAACGATTAATTGCCGATGTTCCCGGTGTCACTGGATTACACCACTAGCAAATTCCTATTATTACAAATGTTGTGTAATCTGAGTCAGTGTTGCTAGGCTATACGCAGATATCGTTATATATAAGATTATCGGGAACGCTTAATGTTAGCTACTTACAGAGATGAAGACAGCTGGCACTGACAACAGTTTGGCAAGTTTGCAATACAGCCCTGAAGTTGGAGCATTCGTGAGTACAACACTTGTAAATTGTTGCTCCTCTCATGAAATTGACCGCTGCTTTAGCGTCCTGATGAACTCTTCTCTGGAGACAGCTATGCCTGATGTCCATCTATAGTCAGTCAGTTAGTTTTCAACGTTCTTTGATCATCGCTTGGACAACAGTTTTGTATTTATGCGTAAATACTATAATATAATGTTTAAAGTAAATATTATTATTAATGAATTAATAGTTTTAGAAGCCGCTGGGACAGACTGGAGAAGCATGATCGCCCACGCCAATCGGCAAAGCATTGATGATGATGGTGTGAAAGAGTGGTCAGCGCGTTTGCCTGTCAAAATAGTGATCCTGGTTCTGTCTTCAGCAGTGGCAAAATGAATTTGTTCCCCAACCAATACAACTCAGGGATTGGCCCAGCCACATAACATCGGGAGAATTATCTTGAAAATTCGACAAGAAGGATAACTGCAATCTTATTAGGCTGTGGCTTTTTTGCGCTCGCTCGCTTTGAACTCAAGCGTAATCCATACACACTATTTATAGTAGTGCTGGACTGAATTTTGCTTGTGGATTAGCTTTCCCTATTAACAGTGTCCCTCGCCATCAGTCGAACCCACTCCGACTTCAGAGATACTTGTAATTTATGTCCCCAAGTCAAGGATGACAGGTCAACATTTTAGTCCAGCTGTCCACCAGGAGATGAACCGCTTAACTCGGCATCAGCGCAACATACTTGTATGTTTAAGAACACGCGTTCTTACCCATGCGGCCATGCGGACCTGCAGGCTGTGGCGTATAAGTATATCAAAATCCTTCGTTGTTGGCCAAACGATTCCTAAAGATGGCAAAAGAGCTAAGTTAAGATCCTATGCAACAACAAATTAATATAAGCGCGAGGTCAAGAGAAAACGGTAACAAAAATTTCATCGGGCATGGTCGTTTTGTCAGGTATAGAACGGCCTTTTGTTGTCTCTCCGCAGAATGTTAACAGAACCTTTCTTATTTTGTTTTGCAACTTTGTATTACCATACCGGCTATAGGTAATTTTGTTATTAACATTTCCAGTACAAGCTTCCTGGCCGCAGATGACAGATATTGATAGACGTCAAGCAATGCGTGTTTCAGTAGTAAGTCGGCTTCGATGTCAACAGGTATGTACCAATTATATATAAATATCCCCCGATTGTGTGTACGATGCCTGAGGATTGAAATATTTTTTTACAGCACTGCATTTTATTTTAAATCTTCTAATTGCTGCAGTTGAGAACTTGCTGTAGCCAAACTGCATTTGTTATTGATAAGAGTTTCGTTAATAACAACAAAATTAATCCCAACCAATGATTTATTGATAAAGTCAGTCAGTAAAGGACTCTTTTATGTCTGAAGGCGATTTGGGCATATGGTGCTAGACCCATATTTTTATAGACCAATCGGCGCTCGGTGGGTCATGTGGTCGATATCACTCCGCCTGCCTTTACTTCCCAAGACATTTCCTGGTACCCAGTTTAGGCTGAGTCACCTCGGAGTCCGCGTTGACTAATAAATCCGCTACGATGTGGATTCAAACATGTAACCACCTGCTCGGCAGGCGAACGCCTGGCCACTACACCCAGGCAGCCCCGATCGATAATATCGAACATGTTATTTATTGATTCATCACATCCTTACGCCTCATTTGCTGCTTTGTGTGGCTGCGCCAGTGTTCCTTGGCCTCATCGTTTTGCAGCCATTACAATACAATGTAAGAACCTCCTTCGGGCACACCTGGCTGTGGGTCGATGCACCAAACAGCGGGAAGTATGCAGCTGCACGATCTTATGCGTCGCTCCATGGGTTCTTTTCTTCATAGATCGTTGAAGTGATCTCTTTTCATCATTCCAAGATGATTCTGTCTGTTTCTCCTCTAAGGTTATTGTGTTTACTCTCAACATTGTTATGTTTGCTCACCTATATCTTGTGCATTGTATCCTTTAGACGCCCAGTTTTCTATTCCCCTTTGTAAGTTGCCTATAAACAATCCTCTTCGGTGTACACACAAGCAGTGTACATGGTTCAGCCGTCGTCTTATCCGCTGTCTAAGCAGCTTGTAGCCGCGCTCCGTGGCTAAAGGTCTTATGGACGCGATTCGTAAGCCCGCTTACCTCCGTTCGAAACGCAGCTGCGACCGATTTGGCAGCAGACCTGGTTGCACTGAGTTTTAACGTGTTGGTATGGGAACCGATCGTTCAGAAAACAATGGCAAACTACTGAACTTAAACTTGCCAAGATATCAACAACAGCAATACAATCCTGGTGTTGACAGCGATGTCATGTAAATAGGATAGGCACAGATACACACACACACACACACACACACACACACACACACACACAAAGTTTGTACATAGTTGTTTGTTAAATATATGAGAAACAACACAACATTTGCTACTCTGTCCGTCCAAGAGATGCAGAGGATAGAAAGCAGACATTGTAAACGAGAGTGCTTCTTCTTCCTTTTCTTCGGTTTCTGCAGTTATTAATTCTGTTCCCACCTTCTACTGTTCCCTTGTTCTCTTTGATTAGATTCCCTTCATTTATTTCATTATGTGCCATTATCTCTTCTTTTCCAATTCACTAATTGTTAGAGTTTCCTCTCTTGTTAGGTTACATTATGTGTTGGTTTCTAATATAACAGTCCGTACTTTGCCATACACGCGAGCAGACTCTACGTGGCAGTGTTTGTTGTTTATTCTTTTATTATACACAAATGCTACTCTGTCATTTGTCTACATCTATGACCTGTGTTATGCGTTTCCATTGAGTTGAATGGCATTTTGCCAGCTAGCTTTGTGTGTTTGTTAGAGAGTGTTTCTGCTATTTGGGAAGACTGATAAGTAACTACATGTTGTTTATATTGAATGTGTTCTGATACCTTTATAAAACTGCATTTACTTGGTGAAGCGCGTTCAAAACACAGCTGCGGGCGATTTGGCAGCAGAACGCCTAGGGTTGGTTTTTAACTAAATGGTATGGGAGGTGGCTGTTCAGAAAGCAATGGCAAACTACAGAACGTAAACTTGCCAAGAGATCCCAACCGCAAAAAATGCTGGTGTTGACTGCGATGTCCTGTAAAGTATGTGCAACTAACTTTAAACGTGGGAATGTGTTTGGCAAACTTTATACCCCAATTAATTATGTTTCTTCTTTAAAGGAATTGTTTCTGACATTTTTTCTATTGTTGGAGGGAGTTCTTTGCGCTGTGTGAGGTGTGCTAGTGAGTGCTCATTGTGTTGTGTGAGGTGTGCTAGTGAGTGCTCATTGTGTTGTGTGAGGTGTGCTAGTGAGTGCTCATTGTGTTGTGTGAGGTGTGATGGAGAGTGCTCATTGTGTTGTGTGAGGTGTGCTAGTGAGTGCTCATTGTGTTGTGTGAGGTGTGATGGAGAGTGCTCATTGTGTTGTGTGAGGTGTGATGGAGAGTGCTCATTGTGCTATGTGAGGTGTGATGGAGAGTGCTCATTGTGTTGTGTGAGGTGTGATGAGAGTGTTCACTGTGAAGTGTGAGGTGTGATGAGAGTGTTCACTGTGAAGTGTGAGGTGTGATGAGAGTGTTCACTGTGAAGTGTGAGGTGTAATGGAGAGTGTTCACTATGAAGTGTGAGGTGTAATGGAGAGTGTTCACTATGAAGTGTGAGGTGTAATGGAGAGTGTTCACTGTGAAGTGTGAGATGTGATGGAGAGTGTTCACTTTGAAGTGTGAGGTGTGATGGAGCGTGTTCACTTTGAAGTGTGAGGTATGATGGAGAGTGTTCACTGTGAAGTGTGAGATGTGATGGAGAGTGTTCACTGTGAAGTGTGAGATGTGATGGAGAGTGTTCACTTTGAAGTGTGAGGTATGATGGAGAGTGTTCACTGTGAAGTGTGAGATGTGATGGAGAGTGTTCACTGTGAAGTGTGAGGTGTGATGGAGCGTGTTCACTTTGAAGTGTGAGGTATGATGGAGAGTGTTCACTGTGAAGTGTGAGATGTGATGGAGAGTGTTCACTGTGAAGTGTGAGGTGTAATGGAGAGTGTTCACTATGAAGTGTGAGGTGTGATGAGAGTGTTCACTGTGAAGTGTGAGGTGTGATGGAGAGTGTTCACTGTGAAGTGTGAGGTGTGATGGAGAGTGTTCACTATGAAGTGTGAGGTGTGATGGAGAGTGTTCACTGTGAAGTGTGAGGTGTGATGGAGAGTGTTCACTGTGAAGTGTGAGGTGTAATGGAGAGTGTTCACTATGAGTGTGAGAGTGCAAGTGAGAGTGTTCACATGTGAAGTGTGAGTTGCATGAGAGTGTTCACTGTGAAGTGTGGAGATGTGATGGAGAGTGTGCACAGTGAAGTGTGAGATGTGATGGAGAGTGTTCACTGTGAAGTGTGAGGTGTGATGGAGAGTGTTCACTGTGAAGTGTGAGATGTGATGGAGAGTGTTCACTATGAAGTGTGAGGTGCAATGGAGAGTGTTCACTTTGAAGTGTGAGATGTGATGGAGAGTGTTCACTGTGAAGTGTGAGGTGTGATGGAGAGTGTTCCTGTGAAGTGGGTGAGATGTGATGGAGAGTGTTTCACTGTGAAGTGTGAGGTGTGATGGAGAGTGTTCCTGTGAAGTGTGAGATGTGATGGAGAGTGTTCACTATGAAGTGTGAGGTGTGATGGAGCGTGTTCACTTTGAAGTGTGAGGTATGATGGAGAGTGTTCACTGTGAAGTGTGAGGTGTGATGGAGCGTGTTCACTTTGAAGTGTGAGGTATGATTGAGAGTGTTCACTGTGAAGTGTGAGATTGCGATGGAGAGTTGTTCACCTATGAAGTGTGAGGTGCAATTGGAGAGTGTTCACTGTGAAGTGTGAGATGTGATGGAGAGTGTTCACTTTGAAGTGTGAGATGTGATGGAGAGTGTTCACTGTGAAGTGTGAGATGTGATGGAGAGTGTTCACTGTGAAGTGTGAGGTGTAATGGAGAGTGTTCACTGTGAAGTGTGAGGTGTGATGGAGAGTGTTCACTGTGAAGTGTGAGATGTGATGGAGAGTGTTCACTATGCAGTGTGAGGTGTAATGGAGAGTGTTCACTATGAAGTGTGAGGTGCAATGGAGAGTGTTCACTGTGAAGTGTGAGGTGCAATGGAGAGTGTTCACTGTGAAGTGTGAGATGTGACGGAGAGTGTTCACTTTGAAGTGTGAGATGTGATGGAGAGTGATCACTGTGAAGTGTGAGATGTGATGGAGAGTGTTCACTATGAAGTGTGAGGTGTGATGGAGCGTGTTCACTTTGAAGTGTGAGGTATGATGGAGAGTGTTCACTGTGAAGTGTGAGATGTGATGGAGAGTGTTCACTTTGAAGTGTGAGGTGTAATGGAGAGTGTTCACTATGAAGTTTGAGGTGTGATGGAGAGTGTTCACTATGAAGTGTGAGGTGTGATGGAGAGTGTTCACTATGAAGTGTGAGGTGCAATGGAGAGTGTTCACTGTGAAGTGTGAGGTGCAATGGAGAGTGTTCACTGTGAAGTGTGAGATGTGATGGAGAGTGTTCACTTGGAAGTGTGAGATGTGATGGAGAGTGTTCACTGTGAAGTGTGAGATGTGATGGAGAGTGTTCACTATGAAGTGTGAGGTGTGATGGAGCGTGTTCACTTTGAAGTGTGAGGTATGATGGAGAGTGTTCACTGTGAAGTGTGAGATGTGATGGAGAGTGTTCACTTTGAAGTGTAAGATGTGATGGAGAGTGTTCACTGTGAAGTGTAATGGAGAGTGTTCACTATGAAGTGTGAGGTGTGATGGAGAGTGTTCACTATGAAGTGTGAGGTGCAATGGAGAGTGTTCACTGTGAAGTGTGAGGTGCAATGGAGAGTGTTCACTGTGAAGTGTGAGATGTGATGGAGAGTGTTCACTCTGAAGTGTGAGATGTGATGGAGAGTGTTCACTGTGAAGTGTGAGATGTGATGGAGAGTGTTCACTATGAAGTGTGAGGTGTGATGGAGCGTGTTCACTTTGAAGTGTGAGGTATGATGGAGAGTGTTCACTGTGAAGTGTGAGATGTGATGGAGAGTGTTCACTTTGAAGTGTGAGATGTGATGGAGAGTGTTCACTGTGAAGTGTGAGGTGTGATGGAGAGTGTTCACTGTGAAGTGTGAGGTGTGATGGAGTGTGTTCACTGTGAAGTGTGAGATGTGATGGAGAGTGTTCACTATGAAGTGTGAGGTGCAATGGAGAGTGTTCACTGTGAAGTGTGAGGTGTGATGGAGTGTGTTCACTATGAAGTGTGAGGTGTGGTGGAGTGTGTTCACTATGAAGTGTGAGGTGTACTGGAGAGTGTTCACTATGAAGTGTGGGGTGTAATGGAGAGTGTTCACTGTGAAGTGTGAGGTGTGATGGAGCGTGTTCACTTTGAAGTGTGAGGTGTGATGGAGAGTGTTCACTGTGAAGTTTGAGGTGTGCTAGTGAGTGCTCATTGTGTTCTGTGAGGTGTGATGCAGAGTGCTCATTGTGTTGTGTGAGGTGTGATGGAGAGTGCTCATTTTTGTGTGTGAGATGTGCTAGTGATTGTTCATTGTGTTGTGTGAGGTGTGATGGAGAGTGCTCATTGTGTTGTGTGAGGTGCCATCAAAAAGCATAAAAGGAATCGGTTTAGTTAAAATAATCTAGTGAACAACTATTTTCTGTATGTGATTTAAGTTGCGAAATGAGATCTTATTGTACTTCATGCTTCACAAAATTATTCTCATCAACACTAAGCTGTCTTCCCTGTTTGACATGGTGTAAATGGCAACTATGTTCCATTTGTGACAGTTGATTTGATCAATTGTGTGACCATCTGTGTGGTCATCTGTGTGATCATCTGTGTGATCATCTGTGTGATCATCTGTGTGATCATCTGTGTGGTCATCTGTGTGGTCATCTGTGTGGTCATCTGTGTGGTCATCTGTGTGATCATCTGTGTGGTCATCTGTGTGGTCATCTGTGTGGTCATCTGTGTGGTCATGTGTGATCATCTGTGTGGTCATCTGTGTGATCATCTGTGTGATCATCTGTGTGATCATCTGTGTGATCATCTGTGTGGTCATCTGTGTGATCATCTGTGTGGTCATCTGTGTGGTCATCTGTGTGATCATATGTGTGATCATCTGTGTGATCATCTGTGTGATCATCTGTGTGATCATCTGTGTGGTCATCTGTGTGGTCATCTGTGTGATCATCTGTGTGGTCATCTGTGTGGTCATCTGTGTGGTCATCTGTGTGATCATCTGTGTGATCATCTGTGTGACCATCTGTGTGGTCATCTGTGTGATCATCTGTGTGGTCATCTGTGTGGTCATCTGTGTGGTCATCTGTGTGGTCATCTGTGTGATCATCTGTGTGATCATCTGTGTGATCATCTGTGTGATCATCTGTGTGATCATCTGTGTGATCATCTGTGTGGTCATCTGTGTGATCATCTGTGTGGTCATCTGTGTGGTCATCTGTGTGATCATCTGTGTGATCATCTGTGTGGTCATCTGTGTGGTCATCTGTGTGATCATCTGTGTGGTCATCTGTGTGGTCATCTGACTGGACTGTGAAAATATTACTACCCAGCTCTGCCCACAACTTGTTGGCCTTCATAATATGACTGCAAATAGTTAAGCAACCGTTCTATGTTTTAATTTGTAAAGTATGTCTTCCAAAAATGTATTTCTCTTCCGCCAATTTTTTCTCCTTCGCTGCTTTTGAGTATTGTCATTCTGTAGAGATATGCACATTATTAAGTCATTAAAAAGTGAAGCATTGTCTGCTAACATAGATGCTATGCTTTAAAAAAAAAACATGCACTCAAATACAGTTTAAAACTTACCCCACCCCCCCCCCCCCCCCCCAACCCCTCCTTTCCTCCCCCCTAATAATTGACTTAGCTGAGATTCGGGAGTCTGTGAATACTATGGCATAAAATTTAAACTACTTGAAAGGGAAAAGGTGATTATGAAAATTACAGGACACCCCCACCTCATATGTCGTGGCCTAGAAAATGTGAAGGCCTAATAATTCACACTCCAGTAGCAGGATGTGATATGTGTCTACCTTCACCTGTTTTATTCTACCATGGTCTAACCTACATTGGCGGTCTCCCTGGCTAAGGGATTAACGACATTGTTCGTAATCCCGTATATCCACGTGGGAAAAACAGCAGCTGTGGGAATCGGCAGCGGTTCGCGCAGCGCTGGTAACTTACGCGGGTATGCGAGCCGGTCGTTCAGAAAGCAATGGCACACTACTGAGCGTAAAACTTGCCTAGTATATCAACAGCAGCTGAAAAATGCTGGTGTTTAATGCAAAGTCCTGTAAGGGATATGCAACATAAAAAAATAACTTACATTGGGGGACGATGCATCAATAACATTAGATGTGCAGAAGATACAGTCTTGATTGCAGACAATGAACAGGACATACAACATTTAGTAGATGCGGTTGTTGCACACAGTGAACAACTAGGGTTAGAACTGAATATTAAGAAGACACAGATTATGGTCGTCACTGGGAAGAAGGAAATATCACAATGTGATATACGAGTAGCTGGGCATATACTTAAACTAGTGAATAGGTGCTGTTATCTCGGCACAGTCATAACATCTGATGGGAGATGCCTTGAAGAAATTAGAAAAAGAATTGTCATTGCGAAGGTAGCCTTTTGCAAGTTGAAAAACATACTGACCAATAAAAAGATATCAAGTGAAACGAGAAAATGAGTGTTAAAGTACTACATAGAATCTGTACTTTTGTATGGATGTGAAGCGTGGACAATGAGCAGACAAGTTGTAAAACATATGATGGCTGTGGAAATGTGGTTTCTGGGGGAAATGCAAAGAATACCATGGACAGACAGAAAAACCAACGAACAAGTCCTTCAAGAAACAAATAAAGATCGTAAACTGATTAGAGACATTAGACGTAGACAGTCAAAATGTTTTGGCCATGTTATGAGAAGAAATGAATTGGAGAACTTGGTGACAACTGGCAAGATCGAAGGGAAGAGACCAAGGGGAAGACCGTGAAGTAAATACCCGGACGGCTTGGCCACGTGGCATGATCGCTACAGAAACACTGAGCTGATCCAAGACTCTGGTGATCGAGTGAGATGGTAAAACATTACCGCCCACGCTTATGGGCATGGCGCATGATGGATGGATGGATAACCTACAAACATTTTTCAGACGCCAGTTCAATTCAAGCTAGCGTCACAGAAATTATTCAGTCACGAGCACATTGATCTTACAACCGCATTGCATATACATAATAATGAGCACATATTTAACTTGCCGGAATATTGACAGATAAATAGTGTGTATTTAAATCACCGGAATGTTCTAACTTCAATTTTTATTTTCAAAAACATGTAGGTGCTAAGCACCACCTACCGTAAGTAGCTGTAAAATACATGTTGTTTACGTTAGATAGTTGCGACCTTGAAAAGAAACCGGATTTTCCAGATAAATATATGTACGGAAATTCCCGAAATATTGTTGACATTTTATACTGCTGGGAAACCAGGTAGTACTGCTACATTGGCAAGCAGTTTATCTGAATAACATTGCAACAAAGCACCTTTCCCTGGGAACTATCAATATCTACATTTTCCCAGGAACTATCGTTATCTACATTTTCCCGAGAACTATCGTTATCTACATACATAACAATGTTCAAGGAGACCTATTGAGTATGCGGTCCTAGTCTCATATTTTTATAGACCACAAATCGCACTTAGTGGGTGATGTGGTCGATATCAAGTCGGCAACCTTTACCTTCCATAACATTTCCTGCTAACCATTTACCATGGTTAAAATAGTTAGCTGCATATCATTCACAGGACCTAGCAGTCAACCCCGCCATTTTTGGCTGTTCGTGAATCGGGGGCAAGCTTACTTTCATAATTTGCCATTGCTTTCTGAACGACCGGCACCCATACGATTTCATTAAAAAAAAAAAACAACCTAAGGATGTCTGCTGCCAAATCGCCCACAGCTGTGTTTCGAACGCGGTATGCAGGATAAGGAACTGCGTCCGTAACTCCTTCGACACGGAGCCGAATTTACCATGGTAAATCTACAAAAATTACCAAATCGATTTGGATTTAAACACATTACCACAGGCCAGCAGACAAGCAATCTACAAAAATTACCACATCGATTTGGATTTAAACACATTACCACAGGCCAGCAGGCAAACGTGTTAGCGATTTTGACACTGCGCCACGTCGGCTCCCGTCCGACAACTATAACGGAAGATATTAATTTTGGGGTGAATTAATATTCAGTAACTGGTCATTGTATGAATGAATATCAAGAAAAGAGAAACAATGGTTATATCAAACAAAAAGACGCCACCAAAATGTGAGATAATAATACAAAGGGAAATTCTTAACCAAGTGGATAAATTTAAATAGCAGGTGACAATCATAGCATTAGATGGAAAATGCACAGCAGCGATTAAGAGCAAACGAGGTCAAGCAAACGCTGCATTTCTGAAAATAAAGAGTATATTATGCAATAAGTCACTGCTATTGAATGTAAGAAGGAGAAAGCTGAAATGTTATATAGACCTGCTTTGCTGTATGACAGTGAATCATGGAACGTAAATGAACAAATCAGGAAGAACTTAGAAGCAACGGAGTTGTTCCTTCCTGAGACGAATATTGAAAATAAGCTGGACTGTCAGAGTAACCAACAACGAAGGCTTGGAAGAAGACAAAGGAACTAGAATATTATACACTCGTATAACTATAAGAGGACAATGAAACTAGAACATGATATACAAGTACAACTATCAGAGGACAATGAAACTAGGCATTATACACTCGTAGAACTATCAGAGGACTATGAAAATAGAACATTACACACTTGTAACACTATCAGAATGAGACAAGTTACAATCTTTGGTCATGTACTGAGAAGAGAGGCACTGGAGAACATCGTGACAACTGGAAATATCAGAGGGAAAATAGCAGACCAAGAGAAATGATGTTGGATGACTGAGAAGGTGATATGGAGGAATATCAGCAGCAGAGATGATCCAGAACACGAAGAACCGAGATCTATGGAAAGACA
>JACEFZ010003284.1:25000-56256 GCA_014155875.1 Cepaea nemoralis
TACATACATACATACATACATACATACATACATACATACATACATACATACATACATACATACATACATACATACATACATACATACATACATACATACATACATACATACATACATACATACATACATACATACATACATACATACATACATACATACTACATACATACATACATACATACATACATACATACATACATACATACATACATACATACATACATACATACATACATACATACATACATACATACATACATACATACATACATACATACATACATACATACATACATACATACATACATACATACATACATACATACATACATACATACATACATACATACATACATACATACATACATACATACATACATACATACATACATACATACATACATACATACATACATACATACATACATACATACATACATACATACATACATACATACATACATACATACATACATACATACATACATACATACATACATACATACATACATACATACATACATACATACATACATACATACATACATACATACATACATACATACATACATACATACATACATACATACATACATACATACATACATACATACATACATACATACATACATACATACATACATACATACTACATACATACATACATACATACATACATACATACATACATACATACATACATACATACATACATACATACATACATACATACATACATACATACATACATACATACATACATACATACATACATACATACATACATACATACATACATACATACATACATTACATACATACATACATACATACATACATACATACATACATACATACATACATACATACATACATACATACATACATACATACATACATACATACATACATACATACATACATACATACATACATACATACATACATACATACATACATACATACATACATACATACATACATACATACATACATACATACATACATACATACATACATACATACATACTTGGAGGCCCCGGTTAACGTCGGGGTTACGCTCTTGGAAAACGCGACTTTAAGTGAAACGACGTATAGCGAAACACTATAAAGGTGTATAAACAGGTGACGACGTTATGTCAGAACGTAGCGGCGTAAAGTGAAGTTATGTCACATTGTGACAACGACGTTATAACGAAACGACGTAAACCGAAGCGACGTATGGCAGGGCCTTCCAGTACACATACCTACAGAAAAGTACACACACACACACACACACACATACACACACACACACACACATACATACATACAGACACATATGCATATACATATTTAGACACATATATACATATACACATACACATATGACAGACAGACAGACGAACGGACAGAAGACAGACAGACAGACGGACGGACAGAAGAAAGACGGACGGACGGACAGACGGACGGGCCTGGCGGGCGGGCGGGCGGACTACTTACGTGCACGAGTGATCAAAAATAACATGAGTTTTTACTGGGTTTACATTCTTTGGCCTCCGATAGTTCACAATCTACCTTTAATGGACAAATTCATGTGTCTCCTTGACTTACACCTCTCAAATAAGTGGACTGCCAGTAGTTGCTCTGCCGCCATCATACCTCGTAGAGCCATATCTCCAACACGGTGAGAGGTAACTGGGAAGATCGAAAGGATTCTACACAGTCACGAAGAATTCAATTTTAGATATCTGAAAACTTGACAGTTATAAGTCTACTGTTGCTACATGTTGGTTGGTCGATTAAACCTCCATAAGATAGTCTTAATTCTGAAGTTCAATGTTTTGATCCTTAGTCATGTAAGCCATGGAAAAGACTTGCATCTAGCGGAATGTGGTTGATGTAGTACTGTGGTTCTCAACCTTTTTTGGCCCATGCACCCTTTCACCATATGTCAGAATGTCCATTCCCCCCCCCCCTTCCCCCCCCCCCCCCCCACCCTTTTCCAGCGAACGAAAGAAGAATTCCCCCCTTTCCAAAATTATCAGCCTCAAACGATGCATTCAAAATAACATGCTTAGTATACTGAAAATCCTTATTTTCTTCCATATTTGTACATAATCTTTACGTGTATAGATTAATTTATAGTGTAGTAAAACGTCATTGGATTGTCACTTAATACACGACACCAGAATGCCAGAAAATTGTGCTTCATCAAACAAAACGAGGAATAGAAAACTAGGATACTGTGCCTGAAGCTATTTTGAGTCTGCAATTTTTAGTCTTATCCCACCCCCCACCCCCCACCCCCGTGAACAATAAATTTCCCCCTAGCGGGGGGGGGGGGGGGGATTCCCCACTGACTGAGAACCCTGGTATAGTGAGTTTTCTCCTGGCCCGACACTAAAATATTACCTCTACGGGAATTTGTTGCAGAGCTCTACTTCATCTCTCCAGATCCAGTGCATGTGCCAGATTGTTACATGTTCAGAGAGGCATATTAGAATGTAACCAGGTCAATATTCAGCCCGGCTCGTACCGACTGGAAGGGAATGTGGCCAGGTTATAGAAACTTTAACTCAATTAGAACACAATCACAGAAAATGGTGGTAGTTATCATTATTCTTTGTGATTCCGTATTGGTAAAGCTGAGCTTTCTAAGTACTCGTGTTTAATATAGCCCAGTGCATTTCAATGAAGTTAGGATTTTAAAAAATAAACATTTGGACTTGGTCACAGATGAAGAAAGCAGCCATGCCATCTCAACGGCAAGTCCCGTTAGATTATAAAATTATTAGTCACAAACATGACACGGACTAAATGTTGTTGGTGTATACATGTTTATAGTCACTTCTTTAGTCAGTCTACCGTCCTGCAAATAATCCAAGAATAACTGAATGAAACATAGAGTAAAGAGTTTAAATTGTGGTACATCAACTCATCATGAGCGTTATTTCGTTTGTATTTTCAGAACGCTGCGCTACAGGCGAACCAAATTCTGGCCATGAACGGAAGAAATAGATGGAAACAGAGACACGGTCGCATGGAACAAGTCTACGATTCTATGGTGCACACACGAGACTGCGTCCACGAGACATGCTGTCGTATAATTGAGGAAGAAAATCTAACTATCGACAAAAACGAGGTCACCTTTTCTTCCGATCAAATCTGTAACAGCGGAGAACATGTTAACAGCTTGGAGCAGCTAAAGAATAACAATGCCAATTATGAGCATAGCTCACATGGGATACAAGACAATGTTGACGAAAAGCTGGTGGTGCGTGGCGTTATAGTTAATAATAAACTTTCCCAAGATCAAGAATCACCAAGAAGCAATAATTCTCCAGACCAGGAATTGCCAGAGAACAACGATCCCTCGTATGGTAATTCTTCGTTTGAAGAACATGTCCACCACAATTGCAAAACAATCCTCGCAGGTCAGCAACATCAAGATATCTCTGTCAGTATTAACGAATGTCGCCAGACCTCTTCTATTAAGAGGGAAACAGATCATAGTTTAGCAAATCTTAGTGATGACTCTGTTATAAGACAAGATGCAGATTACCAAGAAAACTGTTTGCTAAATAACAATAATAATGAACAAAAGACAAACGACGGCGTGAAAGCTAATTCTAAAGAAACGTTAGAACCTCTTGGACACACAGAAGTTGACGATAGGAGAGAACAAATACTCCTGACGAAAAACACGAAATCGCCACGGAAAAGAACTTTAAGCTCAGTTGAAATACAAAGCTCACGTCGTTATGGCAGAAAGATCAGTGAACACCAGTCGTGTACAATAAAGTCAACAAAAATCACTAACCTCTCTGCTGCTTTAAAAACTGGTATTGTAACCGATCAAGACATCACTAATAACAACGTTCAAGTTGACAGGCAAGTTGCCAATCAAGTTGACATTAGTGTTAACAGCCAGGTTGATACTCAAGCCAACCAACCTGGCGAAAACTCATCAGCGAGTAAACTACACAGAAGAGACTCATTGACAGATGATGCTGCAAGTAAAGAAGCTGTCTCAAGAGACAACAAAAGAATAGAAGATAGTGGATCCACAATCAATGTGACATCGGATGAAGCTGAAACTGGCGTTGATAATTTACAACCAAACACCACGATTAAGGCCATAACAGTAGAAGTTAAAGGTGCAAAAGAAATTAAATCAAATACAGACAGCAATACCAAGCAGCATGGTACAACCACAGCTGGCAATGTACAGCAGAAAGATTCGACGATATCTAATAATCTTAAGGATGGGGGTGTCAGCAAAGATTTGGTGTATGTTGACTGTGCCACAGAGGCTACATCAAAGACAATTGTCAACCGCAAGGACAAAGATCAGATACAATATAGTAGTGTTGTAGCTGAAAGTGCGGCTACAGTTATTTCTCATAATAACACAGATGTGCCTTCAGCTGAAAGTATCGAAGTCAAACAATATCAGATTATTTCAATAGAAAGCGCCAATCTCAACGTGAAAGGGCATGCAGTAGCTCACGGAGCTGACGAGGTAGTTCTAATCAAGGCTGATAACGTTAATAACACAAATGTGAAAGCTGTTGACAATATTAATGAGGAGTGACAAACTGCAGCTGATTATATTCAAAGGGAATATAAGATTACAGTTGACAACATTTGGGAAGAATAAAAGATTACAGCTGACAATATTCAGGAGAAATAAAAGACTGCAGTGGAAAAAATTTCCTGAGAAATAAATTACTAAAGCTGCACATTATTTGGGAGGAATGAAAGACTACAGTTGAAAATGTGCAAGGAAGTGTAATGATCAAGAGGAATATAAGAGTACAGAGGACAATATTCTATCAAGAGGGACCATAAAACGGCAGCCGACACTATTCAAGGAGAATGATTGACGTCGGCCGCCGATATACTTTGCAAGCAAACATGATCAGAAGACCAACTTTCTGCCTGCTATGAGAACGGAGGTGTTTGATTGTGTGTTTCCATATGATTATGCACAAATCTTTTGCTATTTGCATAGTAATTGTACTTACTTTATTTATAATGTCTTCTTCTTTCGTTCGCTTGAAATGTTTCTATATCTGCAACGCTGTCTATTGTATTTACTTATTTATGATTTACAATGTCGAGAACTATATATTCCATTATCACATACCAAGTAGTTTTACTTTTGATTTTACCAGTTTACGTATTCAGACTCAACAAGATAAAACATCTCTACACTGATTGAGTTTACCTATATAATATAAACAATGCATTTATATTTAAAATAATCAGCCTACTTCTCCCCCCACATAATTGCGCAAACAGCTATATTTCCTCACATCACCTGTTTCAAGCATTTATCAAGGAAACCGTAATAAGCTCTCTACCTACACATTATCACATATTTTATGCATTAACTCATCTCAGACATTCACAATCACACCAGCACAACACAGTGTTCTCTACAGAATTCTCTCTTGGCTCTTGTCTATGTTAACTAGGTTAACATTAGGCCAATCATTCACAGCCTTAGATAGCCACCACTCTTTAGTATATAATACAGCCCAATACAGCACCACTCTTTAGTATATAATACAGCCCAATACAGCACCACTCTTTAGTATATAATACAGCCCAATACAGCACCACTCTTTAGTATATAATACAGCCCAAATCAAACATATGTTATCACATAGACAAATACTCTACAATTCATGTGTTTGCTCTACCCATACAAACAACAATGATCCCATGCTGGACGCTATGGTGTCCTGATCTATTTTACCATACGTGCACAGTTCTCTTCCTCCTACTCTAATGCACTTGATACTTCAACCAATTCCACAGTTTCTCTATTTGCCGCTCTTAGCACAAACAACAACTATCTAAGACAGGAATTTACTGTGCCCCGTTCTATCTTACCTTAAGTGCACAGTGTTCTTCCTCCTACTTTTAAACACTTGATATATTTTAAAAAATTACTCTTCTTCTTATGTGATTTATTCCATATCTCCTACAACGCTTTACATCTTTACTAGCACCAGTTCCCAAATACTCGTGCCCCTGTAACTTACACACGTAAAGCCATGCTTGATATACGCTGATATATCATGTAAAGCAATTAATATTAAAAGTACATTATGTAATACGTTCTGTAGCGGTTGGTCTATGGCATTCCACCATTATGCTCCTTCCCTCAATATATATATATATATATATATATATATATATATATATATATATATATATATATATATATATATATATATATATATATATATATAATCTGTATTTCATTTATAATTATATAATTCTTATGCTCAACAATTTTCTAATGAATCTGATTGATTGATTGATTGATTGATCTAGGAACCGACATCACAGCATTCGGGACATTCCCATAAGCGCTCCGTCTCCATCCTCAGCAGCCAGCGAAGAGTTCCAACACTAATAGTTCCAGTAGCAATCTGATTATATGTCCGTCTCGCCTTTCCTCCGAGCGCCGAGCGTCGGCCAGAACCCCTCGTCACACCACGTTGTCTCATTCTTACCAGACCATGGTGCTCCATCTGCTCCTCCGAGGTGTACACGTGCTCCCACAAGGCCGCAACCACGTCTGCCTTGTCCTGCATCAATACTCCACCAAATTTTGCCGAGCCAGCCAATCTGTCCGCCTGTTCATTCCCCAGCACACCGGCATGCCCAGGAGAAAAGATCCAGGTGATGCTTACTACCCGTGACCTCCGAAGCGAAGCAAGCCACTCTGCACGAAGCCTACCTGTTCTCACCCTTCTCAGCATGCTTTCTGAGTCAGTTACAATCACAATGTGTGTATGTATCGTGTTTTCTATCCAGCGGAAAGCTGCACTGACCGCCTCCACCTCCATTCTTAAGCTAGATGTAGTGTTATCATACGCCAGGCTCTCCTGCACCAAACGCCGACCATTAGTTTTTGCCAAGAACCCCCAGGCACTTCTCCTACCTCTCAACACTGACCCATCCGTGTAGATAATCACATCACCCGGGCGAGAATTTTCATGAATTAGTTGCTGAATTTCCACTTCCGTGGCCCCTGCTGGCCACTCCCTGCACTCCCGGTTCAATGTTATTACAACTCTGCACAAGTCTGACTGCACGGCTGGCACTCTGCCCCACTCCTCTCCTCGCCTGATGTTCTCCAAGGGGCACACCTGTCTGATCGTATCCTCCGCCTGAGCCATCCATGATTTCCCTCTTATCAGTCTCTGACCCTTAACTACGTCCAGCGCCTCATGCAACGGGTGATCTGTGTCTGCAGCTACTCTGAGGTATGCCTTCGCTTGCATCACCTTGTGCCTACTAGCAACAGTAGGAAGACCAAGGATGTAACGCATACACACTACTGGAGTGTCTCTAGTGCATCCCAGAATGACCCGCATAGCTTCATTCTGTATGCGCTCTAATTTCACCAGCTGACTCTTTGAGACAGTGAGCAGTCCTAGTCCATAATCAATCACTGAGAGGATCAAGTGCTGGTATAGTGTGAAGAGCATTCTCTGCTCTATGTCCATTGCAGCCATAGTTTTAAGTGCATTGAGTCCCTTTTGCGATCTTGTCACAACCGTCTCCACATGGTCCTTGAAGGACAGGCTCCTGTCAAATGTGATTCCCAGATACTTCAGTTTGTTCTCTCTGTTGACACTTTTACCATCTATCGTGAGGCTTGGGGTATCATCTCTCACAATCCTATTGTCCAGAGAGCACCACAACACCTAATGAATCTGAATTAAACTACACATTGTAGCAGCATACTAGTATAATTTTTATTTTCTTGTCTGTACAGTCCATATGTGTATATTGTAATCCCCAAGACTATACTCATTTCATCATCATCAACATCATTCATGTTCCTCATTATCATCATGTGGCACTCATGAGGCAATATTCATAATTTCAGTATCTGACGTAATACATACACCCATATTTCTAATTGTGTTACCGTTGTCTATTACAGCTGTCAGGGTGGGTCTCTCTAATGATAACTGCTTCCGCTCACATGAGACATTGTGACAGTAACATCTCAGGTGCCTCCAAATCTCTAAAATCATCATATCACCATTATTAGCATTAACGCAGCATTTTAAACTACTCTGAATAAATATAATTTTAATTCGTCCCATATCTTTACGGGGCGTCTCAGTCAACAGCAGCATTTTTTTGGCTGTTTGTGATTTCTTGGCAGGTTTAAGTTCAGTAGCTTGCCATTGATTTCTGAGAGACCACCTCTCATACCACTGTATAAAAATATATATAATTAGCCATTAATAAATACGAAATATTCTTAACATACTGGTGTATGGTTATTCTATAAGATGTTAATATGTGGAATAGTCTTAACCCTTTAGTGCAGCGCTATGCCTGCTATAATACATACCAAGCTTTAAACCTCAATTACGAAAACAAAGACTGGATGTTTGTCAGGTTGTTCTCCCTGTTCGTTGTCAACCATGACCCAAGCAATTTTGTTTTTGCGCTCGCTCGCTTTGACCTCAAGCGTAGTCCATACATACTAAATCTAGTAGTAGCTGGAATGAATTTTACGTGTGGATTAGCTGTCCATATTAACCTCACCATCAGGCGAATCAACTCCGACTTCAGAGGTACTTGTAATTTACGTCCCCCAAGTCAAGGAAGAGAGGTCAAAATTTTAGTCCTGTTGTCCGGTGTAGGGGTTGAACACGCGTTCTTATCCATTCGGCCATGTTGACCTTCACCCATTAATTAAATATCATCTCTATGACCATGTAATATACCATCACAATTTACGTATGCATTATTCGAGCAATTCGCATGTCTAGAGATTAACATTATACATTTTAAATATCCATAGCAGTCTTCTTGTAAACAAGGCGTTCCCACATTTAGTACATAAAATACATGAAACAACTTTCGTCGACACTTTTAATACATAGTCAGAATACATGAAACAACTTTTATAACAATTCACACGAGAAACAACTTGATATTCAACATACTAATGAAGGACCACCAATGTTGAAGAAGGAAATTTAGAATTCTCTTAACAATACAAAACTGGCAAGACTTCAGGTTCAGTCAACTTCACAACAGAAATTATCAGTCAAGTATAATAATCTGGAATAAACCAGATCGCCAGGCTGTTAAACATCCTATATGATGTTAGTTATATATCCCCTAACTTATGTAAATATATGTCTATAGTAATCACAAAGAAATCATAATCGTGGAATGAGGTTAGCATCGAACAATTTGAATACTGAATTACATCACGAAGGTTTCTTCCTATAGTCCATACTGTGTGGCGTTGATGGGATGTCTGTAAACAGCCTAAGAATCATCATAAATGGGTTGGAAAGAAAATACAGAGCTCAATTTGAGGAAAACAGTATGGGTTTGTACAAGGCAATGATACAACAAAAGATGTGTATTTTCTATGAACATTAAAGGAGGGTTCGTTAGAACAACAACAACAACAACAACAACAAAAACAAAACAACAGAAAAAAAGATTACATCTTTGCTACATTTGCTATGCAAAAGAGTTCGATAAAGTAAGACATATGGACATGATACAAATACTTGCAGATCTGCAAATTGATGGGAAAGACCTTGGACTTGTAAAAAAAAGCATAATATACTGTAAACAACAAGCTTCTATAAAAATTGACAGTGAAGTTGGTACCAACATATCAAGAGTGGTGTCCAACAGGGATGAATAACGTCTCCAGAACTTTTGTCCCCTCTATAGTGAAAATATTATGAAACATTTACAGGATACGAGAGAAATCGCTATTGGTGGACAAAACATCAATAATATCAGCTGTGCCGATAATACAGCATTACTTGCAGACTATGAACAGGGCCTGCAGCAGTAGATGTGCTTATTGTAAACAGTAAGCAACTCGGGTTAGAATTAAATTGTAAGAAAAGAGAGACTGTGGTTATCTCCAAGAAGAAAGAAATACTATAATGTAACATCCAAATAAATAGGAAACTTCTTAAACAAGTGAATCGGTACAACAACCCATGGAAAGACATGACACCTGATGGAATGTATCTTGTGGCGATTAGAACAAGAATAAGTATGGTAAATGTACCCTTTTGCGAGATGAAAAACATACTGATTATTCTCAACTGAGAAAAAGAGTGTTGAAGCGCTAAATAGAACATATACTGCCATGTGCATGTAAAACACGGACAATAAACAGACAAACTGAGAAATATGTAATGGTGGTGGAAATGTGGTTTCTGAGGAAACTCCAAAGAATACCATGAACAGACAAGAAAATTAATACGAATGTTCTACAAGATACAAATGATAACCGTACGAAATTAGACGAACACAGCTTTGGGGCACGTTATGAGGAGAAATAAATTAGAACACTTAGTGGCAACTGACAAAAGAGCAGATAAATTGTTTGGATTCGCGTAGAAAAAAAATTATCTTGGTCGCGTGTGTAAACACTCATGTACCACCTCCCTTACCTCTTCATCGGACCGAAAATCCTTTCTTCAAATGTCTCTTTGAGTTGTGCAAACAGGTGGACATCACTTGGGGCTAGGTCTGGCGAGTACGGGGGATGTGGTACACACTGAAAGTGGAGGTGTTCGATGGTTTCAACCGTAGCACGGGCAGTATGGGGTCGAGCATTTCCATGTTAAAAAAGGACACCTTTACTCAAAAGTCCAGGTCGTTTGGATTTGATTTCGGGTCGAAGGTGATTCATGAGAAAATTTGTATACGTATCATCTCATCTCATCATGTTTGTCGTACTATTCCTGGGGTGAGAGGAGCTATTACCACACTGTATCCCGTGGACTCAGTTCTGGGTTTGGGGTAGTGGGGTTTCTGTCTACCAACCCCACTGGACTCTGGACACACCCTTCTTTCAACTTTTCTTTCCAGGGACGTTAAACCCTAGTACTCCATCCAGATGAACTTACTCAACTCTGGTTGGAAACAAACATAAGATATACATGCATTGTACAACTAAGGGTCAGAGGAGATAGATTTAGATATAGGTAGGCAGAAGGAGGATATAGACACAAGCTCAGCAGTGTAGGATCACGGCTCTCATCATCGAGCCGTCCATGTTTCAGTCCACTCAGTCTGCTGTCGACGTTCTCTCACTGGGCTGCTGCAGAACCTCCTCAAGAATGGTCCAGACCGGCGTGGTAGCAGGGCTAGGTTGCTGCACTCTGAAAGCTGATGGTACTTCTCGGCAACCCACTCCCTGGACTTCTATTGGGTCTAGGCTGCAGTGGAGGGGGCGATTTCACAACAATGTTGACGGATAGTTCGAGTCATCCATAGTAACCCTTCGTGCAATATAAGAGTTCATTACAAGTTCATAGAAGGTCCGTGGATGCGACAGCGAAGGGTGACGAGGGGATCTGGCCGACGATCGACGCTCAGAGGAAAGGCGAGACGGACATATAATCAGATTGCTACTGGTACTATTAGTGTTGGAACTCTTCGCTGGCTGCTGAGGATGGGGACGGAGCGCTTATGGGAATGCCCCGAATGCTGTGATGTCGGTTCCTAAATCATCACTCACTCAATCAGAAGGTCCGTGAATGCACATAATTCATTAGTAAACTGGGTGAAACGAATAGACCAAATAGTCTGTTATTATAGGACTCTGGTATCTGGAGTCGGACCTAAGATGCGATTAAATCGTGGATGGTAAAGCCACCCCTGTCACACTCCAATTTCGGCTATGTCCCACTCATTCAGACCCAGCAGTAAATATGCATAAGCTAACTTGACGTAACGCCTAAGCCTGTCTACACAGAGCACTAGAACACTCGAACACAACGACACTAAAATACCATATTAATAAATGCAGATGTGTGTGTGTTGTTTGTCCATCAAGAATGATGATGATAAATGCAGATATATTCATTACATCGAAGTAACTAAATCAACATGCTGGAGAATCTGTAAGGCCTCTTTAAACGCCAAAGATACAGTTTCACACAGCTACAAGTAACGACGTCCTTCGAACAAGCCGACTGCATTTCAACTGAGCTCAAACGCCAGTTGACTTTCGCCCTTCAGCCCGAACTCGAACTTCGCTTATACGCTAAGCCAGGGGTGGGCAAACTTTGTGTGCGTAGGGCCGCATTGACAAATGTAAAGCTATTGGCGGGCCGCATGTATGTATGTATATATTGTATAAAATGTCCATTTTGCTTACAGCAACCTATCACAATAAGTAATTATTAATTATTTATAGGTTATTAAGCAGTATAAATAAATAATGATTGCAATGTTATTTTACGTATATACTTATACATTATATTTGACAATATGGACAGAAACTTTTACTAATTTGTTAACAAGATTTTACAACTTGTTATTATAACAAATATTATTTATTATCTATCAATGACTTTAATTTAGGCACAAACCGACTACACTGTCACTATAACTGTTGATTTCTAATGAGATGTATGTGCTTGCTTGCACTTTTTGACAATATTCTTGAAATCTGGAGCAAGTTTACTTGTTGAAATTCGCAAGTTACAGTCCGACATAAAGACCTACTATAAGATTTGTTGATCTTCAGGAAGAGAATGCTTGTTCGCAAATGTATGTTGATCCAAACAATGATAAAAGTTTAGCTGCAAAGTTTTTCAAGTTGGGAAATGATTCTTGTGATAAGATCCATAGAAATCCAGCAAACCATCTGACTTGAATTTATTTTTCAGGTCATGATCTGCTTCTAAGTCAAGCAGCTCCAACTGGATATCCTCTGTGGCTGTATCAGCTTCTGCACTGAAGGGGAACTGAGAATATTGAACTGTGGCTCTACGTTCTTGAAATCTTGGAATCCTCCATCCAAATTCTTCAATCAGTGCATCTAATTGGGCTTTGTACTTTTCAGTCATTTTTCCAGAAATGGTTTCTTGTTTCAGCAAAGGAAGTGACAAAATCTTTTTCACTTGCTTGTCTGGAGTACAGTGACAGTTTTGCCTGAAATGATTTACATGTACATACAATTCATGTGGAACACCCATTGCCCTGAAGTTTGTCATTCAGTTCATTTAACTTTTCCATAATTTTTATGGCAAACATAAAGTCTAACTCCCACCTCTTTATTGACAATATTAGTATTAAAGTCACATTCAATGCCCTTCATCTCTAGGAACATCACTATTTCTTCTCTGAGTTCCCACACTCGCCTCAACACCTTGCCGAGACTCAGCCATCGAACACTGGTGTGGTACAGGACATCGGATTGTTCAGTTTCCAAATGGTCAAGTAATGACTTGAACTGTATGTGATTAAGTCCTCTTGATCTGATGAGGTTGATGACACTGGCAACTGGGTCAGTAACATGCTTGATATTCAAAACAGTTTTTCACAGACTTTCTTGATGAATCACACAGTGAAGTGGTAATAATGTGTGGTCTGGATATTCTGCTTTAATCTTATCACTTGACAACTTTACCAGACCTACATTTTTTCCAGTCAAAGCACGAGCTCCGTCAGTTGTAACACTTGCCATCTTGTTCCGAACTAACCCAGTTCTTTCAATACAGTTAGTAAAAGCATTGAATATATCATGGCCTGTGGTTGTGTCTTTGGGTGACTCAACACTCAGTAACTCTTCAGTGAGTTTGAAAGAAGTGTTTATTCCTCGTATAAATATAAATAATTGGGCAGTATCATGTACATCGGTACTCTCATCCAATGCAAGAGACTACCACTGTGGGATACGTCGAGATTGATGGCTCAACCCCAAAGAGATAAAGGATGCAACCTCCTTTTTCCCAATGTGATCCTGCCCGTTTAATTAATTTAGCTGTACTGACTCAATTGGTTGAGACCAGAAATAGAGTTTTAGAGAACCAAGGCATACTTTCAGGAAATAACTGAAAAAGTTTGTATTCCCTTTTAGACCCAAATATTCCTTTAAGTGGTTCCTTGCCTCTCCTCCTACCAACTAATTAATTCTATCTAGGCTAGTTTAAAACTATTTGACTATGACAAGTAAAATACAATCAATACATGACATGACCTCAGTTTTTATGATTTAATAAACACAAATATGGATTTTGTAAATTGCATTCAAAATTACAATTTCCTGTCATAAAATAAGGACATATCATATACAGTAAATATACAGAATTGATGTGCCACTGATAATGTGTATATTAACAGCTATATTTTTTCCAGTGGCATGTAATGCTAATCTTTTACTGGCCTGGATGATCTGGGAAAAAAAGAACTGTCTACACTTAGAATCTCCACTTCCAGCTTTGGGAATCCCTCTGGCTATCAATTAATTGCTGTAGTCTTTAGTGTTCCAGGGCTAGTAGAACATAAGTTGGCTCTTGGTTTTTTCTTTCCATTGTTTGGCAGGTAAATGTTTAAATAAAGATTATCCTCTCCTATGAGACAAATGGAATGGTTGCAGGTAGATAAGTTTCTGCGCTACCTATCGAGGGCATCACTCAACAATGTGCTCACTCAACAGGTGCTGCATTCAATCTTCACCAAGTCAGGTCTGGATTGACATGAATAAGACCACCACCTAAAATGCCATCAATCACATAATTCTAATGATATCATAAATATGACATTAGAATGAAATGTAAAAGCCTAAGAACATAACCAGTGAAAACAATAAAAGGAATCCTTGTTCTTAGATAAAATAATACATAGAAGAAAGATAGTCTTGGTGTTCTCAATTAGTTATCACCAACATAGTTGTTTTGCTCTCACTCCAATCTTCCACTATCAGGTGTTCAAGGTTTAACTAGAAGATGTGCAGTTTCATCTTCACTTATGCCTGTCCTTCAGTTAGAGGGAGGGAGGACAGACGGACGGCCTGGCGGGCGGGCCGGGCGGGGGGGACTACTTACGTGCACGAGTGATCAAAAATAACATGAGTTTTTACTGGGTTTACATTCTTTGGCCTCCGATAGTTCACAATCTACCTTTAATGGACAAATTCATGTGTCTCCTTGACTTACACCTCTCAAATAAGTGGACTGCCAGTAGTTGCTCTGCCGCCATCATACCTCGTAGAGCCATATCTCCAACACGGTGAGAGGTAACTGGGAAGATCGAAAGGATTCTACACAGTCACGAAGAATTCAATTTTAGATATCTGAAAACTTGACAGTTATAAGTCTACTATTGCTACATGTTGGTTGGTCGATTAAACCTCCATAAGACAGTCTTAATTCTGAGGTTCAATGTTTTGATCCTTAGTCGTGTAAGCCATGGAAAAGACTTGCATCTAGCGGAATGTGGTTGATGTAGTACTGTGGTTCTCAACCTTTTTTGGCCCATGCACCCTTTCACCATATGTCAGAATGTCATTCCCCCCCCCCCTTCCCCCCCCCCCCCCCCACCCTTTTCCAGCGAACGAAAGAAGAATTCCCCCCTTTCAAAATTATCAGCCTCAAACGATGCATTCAAAATAACATGCTTAGTATACTGAAAATCCTTATTTTCTTCCATATTTGTACATAATCTTTACGTGTATAGATTAATTTATAGTGTAGTAAAACGTCATTGGATTGTCACTTAATACACGACACCAGAATGCCAGAAAATTGTGCTTCATCAAACAAAACGAGGAATAGAAAACTAGGATACTGTGCCTGAAGCCATTTTGAGTCTGCAATTTTTAGTTTTATCCCACCCCCCACCCCCCACCCCCGTGAACAATAAATTTCCCCCTAGCGGGGGGGGGGGGGGGGATTCCCCACTGACTGAGAACCCTGGTATAGTGAGTTTTCTCCTGGCCCGACACTAAAATATTACCTCTAGGGGAATTTGTTGCAGAGCTCTACTTCATCTCTCCAGATCCAGTGCATGTGCCAGATTGTTACATGTTCAGAGAGGCATATTAGAATGTAACCAGGTCAATATTCAGCCCGGCTCGTACCGACTGGAAGGGAATGTGGCCAGGTTATAGAAACTTAACTCAATTAGAACACAATCACAGAAATGGTGGTAGTTATCATTATTCTTTGTGATTCCGTATTGGTAAAGCTGAGCTTTCTAAGTACTCGTGTTTAATATAGCCCAGTGCATTTCAATGAAGTTAGGATTTTAAAAAATAAACATTTGGACTTGGTCACAGATGAAGAAAGCAGCCATGCCATCTCAACGGCAAGTCCCGTTAGATTATAAAATTATTAGTCACAAACATGACACGGACTAAATGTTGTTGGTGTATACATGTTTATAGTCACTTCTTTAGTCAGTCTACCGTCCTGCAAATAATCCAAGAATAACTGAATGAAACATAGAGTAAAGAGTTTAAATTGTGGTACATCAACTCATCATGAGCGTTATTTCGTTTGTATTTTCAGAACGCTGCGCTACAGGCGAACCAAATTCTGGCCATGAACGGAAGAAATAGATGGAAACAGAGACACGGTCGCATGGAACAAGTCTACGATTCTATGGTGCACACACGAGACTGCGTCCACGAGACATGCTGTCGTATAATTGAGGAAGAAAATCTAACTATCGACAAAAACGAGGTCACCTTTTCTTCCGATCAAATCTGTAACAGCGGAGAACAATTTGACAGCTTGGACCAGCTTAAGAATAACAATGCCAATTATGAGCATAACTCACATGGGATACAAGACAATGTTGATGCGAAGCTGGTGGGGCGTGACGTTGTAGATAATAGTAAACTTTCCCAAGATCAAGAATCACCAAGAAGCAATAATTCTCCAGACCAGGAATTGCCAGAGAACAACGATACCTCGTATGGTAATTCTTCGTTTGAAGAACATCTCCAGCATAATTGCAAAACAATCCACGCAGGTCAGCAACATCAAGACATCTCTGTCAGTATTAACGAATGTCGCCAGACCTCTTCTAGTAAGAGGGAAACAGATCACAGTTTAGCCAATATTAGTGATGACTCTGTTATAAGACAAGATGCACATTACCAAGAAAACTGTTTGCTAAATAACAATAATAATGAACAAAAGACAAACGACGTTGTGAAAGCTAATTCTAAAGAAACATTAGAAACTCTTGGATGCACAGATGTTGGCGATAGGAGAGAACAAACACTCCTGACGAAAAACACGAAATCGCCACGCAAACGAACTTCAAGCTCACATGAAATACAAAGCCCCCGTCGTAATGGCAGAAAGATCAGTAAACCCCAGTCGTGTACAATACGGTCAACAGAAAACACTAACCCCTCTGCTGCTTTAAAAACTGGTATTGTAACCGATCAAGACATCACTAATAACAACGCTCAAGTTGACACGCAAGTTGCCAATCAAGCTGATATTAAAGTTAACAGTCAGGTTGATACTCAAGCCAACCAACTTGGCGAAAACTCATCAGCGAGTAAACTGCACAGAAGAGACTCATTGACAAATGATGCTGCAAGTAAAGAAGCTGTCTCAAGAGACAGCAAAATAATAGAAGAGAGTGGATCCACAATCAATGAGACATCGGATGAAGCTGAAACTGGCGTTGATAATTTACAACCAAACACCGCGATTAAGGCCATAACAGCAGAAGTTAAAGGTGTAAAAGAAATTAACTCAAGTACAGACAGCAATACCAAGCAGCATAGTACAACCACAGCTGGCAATGTACAGCAGAAAGATTCGACGATATCCAATAATCTTAAGGATGCGGATGTCAGCACAGATTTGGTGTATGTTGACTGTGCCACAGAGGCTACATCAAAGACAATTGTCAACCGCAAGGACAAAGATCAGATACAATATAGTAGTGTTGTAGCTGAAAGTGCGGCTACAGTTATTTCTCATAATAACACAGATGTGCCTTCAGCTGGAAGTATCCAAGTCAAACAATTTCAAATTATTTCAATAGAAAACGCCGATCTCAACGTGAAAGGGTGTACAGTAGCTCACGGAGCTGACGAGGTAGTTCTAATCAAGGCTGATGACGTTAATAACACAAATGTGACAGCTGTTGACAATATTAACGAGGAGTGACAAACTGCAGCTGATTATATTCAAAAGGAATATAAGATTACAGTTGATAACATTTGGGAAGAATAAAAGACTACAGTGGACAATATTCAGGAGAAATAAAAGACTGCAGTGGAAAAATTTCCAGAGAAATTAATTACTAAAGCTGCACATTATTTGGGAGGAATGAAAGACTACAGTTGAAAATGTGCAAGGGAAGTGTAATGATCAAGAGGAATATAAGAGTACAGAGGACAATATTCTATCAACAGGGACCATTAATACGGCAGCCGACACTATTCAAGGAGAATGATGACGTCGGCCGACGATATACTTTGCAAGCAAACATGACAGAAGACCAACTTTCTGCCTGCTATGAGAACGGAGGTGTTTGATGGTGTTTCCATATGATTATGCACAAATCTTTGCTATTTGCTTAGTAATTGTACTTACTTTATTTATAATGTCTTCTTCTTTCGTTCGCTGAAAGTGTCTATATCTGCAACGCTGGTCTATTGCATTTACCTATTTCTGATTATAATGTCGAGAACTATATATTCCATTATCACATACCAAGTAGTTTTACTTTTGATTTTACCAGTTTACGTATTCAGACTCAACAAGATAAAACATCTCAACACTGATTGAGTTTGCCTATATAATATAAACAATGCATTTATATTAAAATAATCAGCCTACTTCTCCCCCCACATAATTGCGCAAACAGCTATATTTCCTCGCATCACTGTTCAAGCATTTATCAAGGAAATCGTAATAAGCTCTCTACCTACACATGATCAAATATTGTATGCATTAACTCATCTCAGACAGTCACAATCACACCAGCACAACACAGTGTTCTCTACAGAATTCTCTCTTGGCTCTTGTCTACGTTAACTATGTTAACATTAGGCCAAACATTCATAGCTTTAGATAGCCACCACTATTTAGTATATAATACAGCCCAAATCAAACATATGTTATCACATAGACAAATACTCTACAATTCTTGTGTTTGCTCTACGCACACAAACAACAATGATCCCATGCTGGACGCTATGGTGTCCTGATCTATTTTACCACACGTGCACAGTTCTCTTCCTCCTACTCTAATGCACTTGATACTTCAACCAATTCCAGTTTCTCTATTTGCCGCTCTTAGCACAAACAACAACTATCTTAGACAGGAATTTACGGTGCCCCGTTCTATCTTACCGTAAGTGCACAGTGTTCTTCCTCCTACTTTTAAACACTTGATATATTTAAAAAAAATATTCTTCTTCTTATATGATTTATCCCATATCTCCTACAACGCTTTACATCTTTACTAGCACCAGTTCCCAAATACTCGTGCCCCTGTAACTTACACACGTAAAGCCATGCTTGATATACGCTGATATATCATGTAAAGCAATTAATATTAAAAGTACATTATTTAGTACGTTCTGTAGCGGTTGGTCTATGGCGTTCCACCATTAGTGCTCCTTCCTCAATATATATATATATATATATATATATATAATATATATATATATATAATATATATATATATATATATATATAATATATATATATATATATAATCTGTATTTCATTTATAATTATATAATTCTTATGCTCAAACAATTTTCTAATGAATCTGATTGATTGATTGATTGATTGATCTAGGAACCGACATCACAGCATTCGGGACATTCCCATAAGCGCTCCGTCTCCATCCTCAGCAGCCAGCGAAGAGTTCCAACACTAATAGTTCCAGTAGCAATCTGATTATATGTCCGTCTCGCCTTTCCTCCGAGCGCCGAGCGTCGGCCAGAACCCCTCGTCACACCACGTTGTCTCATTCTTACCAGACCATGGTGCTCCATCTGCTCCTCCGAGGTGTACACGTGCTCCACAAGGCCGCAACCACGTCTGCCTTGTCCTGCATCAATACTCCACCAAATTTTGCCGAGCCAGCCAATCTGTCCGCCTGTTCATTCCCCAGCACACCGGCATGCCCAGGAGAAAAGATCCAGGTGATGCTTACTACCCGTGACCTCCGAAGCGAAGCAAGCCACTCTGCACGAAGCCTACCTGTTCTCCACCCTTCTCAGCATGCTTTCTGAGTCAGTTACAATCACAATGTGTGTATGTATCGTGTTTTCTATCCAGCGGAAAGCTGCACTGACCGCCTCCACCTCCATTCTTAAGCTAGATGTAGTGTTATCATACGCCAGGCTCTCCTGCACCAAACGCCGACCATTAGTTTTTGCCAAGAACCCCCAGGCACTTCTCCTACCTCTCAACACTGACCCATCCGTGTAGATAATCACATCACCCGGGCGAGAATTTTCATGAATTAGTTGCTGATTTCCACTTCCGTGGCCCCTGCTGGCCACTCCCTGCACTCCCGGTTCAATGTTATTACAACTCTGCACAAGTCTGACTGCACGGCTGGCACTCTGACCCACTCCTCTCCTCGCCTGATGTTCTCCAAGGGGCACACCTGTCTGATCGTATCCTCCGCCTGAGCCATCCATGATTTCCCTCTTATCAGTCTCTGACCCTTAACTACGTCCAGCGCCTCATGCAACGGGTGATCTGTGTCTGCAGCTACTCTGAGGTATGCCTTCGCTTGCATCACCTTGTGCCTACTAGCAACAGTAGGAAGACCAAGGATGTAACGCATACACACTACTGGAGTGTCTCTAGTGCATCCCAGAATGACCCGCATAGCTTCATTCTGTATGCGCTCTAATTTCACCAGCTGACTCTTTGAGACAGTGAGCAGTCCTAGTCCATAATCAATCACTGAGAGGATCAAGTGCTGGTATAGTGTGAAGAGCATTCTCTGCTCTATGTCCATTGCAGCCATAGTTTTAAGTGCATTGAGTCCCTTTTGCGATCTTGTCACAACCGTCTCCACATGGTCCTTGAAGGACAGGCTCCTGTCAAATGTGATTCCCAGATACTTCAGTTTGTTCTCTCTGTTGACACTTTACCATCTATCGTGAGGCTTGGGGTATCATCTCTCACAATCCTAGTTGTCCAGAGAGCACCACAACACCTAATGAATCTGAATTAAACTACCATTGTAGCAGCATACTAGTATAATTTTTATTTTCTTGTCTGTACAGGTCCATATGTGTATATTGTAATCCCCAAGACTATACTCATTTCATCATCATCAACATCATTCATGTTCCTCATTATCATCATGTGGCACGTCATGAGGCAATATTCATAATTTCAGTATCTGACGTAATACATACACCCATATTTCTAATTGTGTTACCGTGGTCTATTACAGCTGTCAGGGTGGGTCCTCTCTAATGATACTGCTTCCGCTCACATGAGACATTGTGACAGTAACATCTCAGGTGCCTCCAAATCTCTAAAATCATCATATCACCATTATTAGCATTAACGCAGCATTTTAAACTACTCTGAATAAAATATAATTTTAATTCGTCCCATATCTTTACGGGGCGTCTCAGTCACAGCAGCATTTTTTTTTGGCTGTCTGTGATTTCTTGGCAGGTTTAAGTTCAGTAGCTTGCCATTGATTTCTGAGAGACCACCTCTCATACCACTGTATAAAAATATATAATTTGCCATTAATAAATACGAAATATTCTTATCATACTGGTGTATGGTTATTCTATCAGATGTTAATATGTGGAATATTCCTTAACCCTTTAGTGCAGCGCTATGCCTGCTATAATACATAACAAGCTTTAAGCCTCAATTACGAAAACAAAGACTGAATGTTTGTCACGTTGTTCTCCCTGTTCGTTGTCAACCATGACCCAAGCAATTTTGTTTTTGCGCTCGCTCGCTTTGACCTAAAGCGTAGTCCATACATACTAAATCTAGTTGTAGCTGGAATGAAGTTTGCGTGTGGATTAGCTGTCCATATTAACAGTGTCCCTCACCATCAGGCGAATCATCTCCGACTTCAGAGGTACTTGTAATTTACGTCACTCAAGTCAAGGACGAGAGGTCAAAATTTTAGTCCTTCTGTCCGGTGTAGGGGTTGAACACGCGTTCTTATCCATTCGGCCATGTTGACCTTCACCCATTAATTAAATATCATCTCTATGACCATGTAATATACCATCACAATTTACGTATGTATTATTCGAGCAATTCGCATGTCTAGAGATTAACATTATACATTTTAAATATCGATAGCAGACTTCTTGAAAACAAGGCGTTCCCACTTTTAATACATAACATACATGAAACAACTTTCGTCGACACTTTTAATACATAGTCAGAATACATGAAACAACTTTCGTCGACACTTTTAATACATAGTCAGAATACATGAAACAACTTTTATAACAATTCACACGAGAAACAGCTTGATATTCTACATGCATACATATAGGACCACCAATGTTGAAGAAGGAAATTTAGAATTCTCTTAACAATACAAAACTGGCAAGACTTCAGGTTCAGTCAACTTCACAACAGAAATTATCAGTCAAGTATAATAATTTGGAATAAACCAGATCGCCAGGCTGTTAAACATCCTATATGATATTAGTTATATATCCCCTAACTTATGTAAATATATGTCTATAGTAATCACAAAGAAATCATAATCGTGGAATGTGGTTAGCATCGAACAATTTGAATACTGAGTTACATCACGAAGGTTTCTTCCTATAGTCCATACTGTGTGGCGTCGATGGGTTGTCTGTAAACAGCCTAAGAATCATCATAAATGGGTTGGAAAGAAAATACAGAGCTCAATTTGAGGAAAACAGTATGAGTTTGTACAAGGCAATGGTACAACAAAAGATGTGTATTTTCTATGAACATTAAAGGAGGGTTCGCTAGAACAACAACAAAAAACAAAAAAACAAAAATCAAAAAAAAAAAAAAAAGATTACATCTTTGCTACATTTGCTATGCAAAAGAGTTCGATAAAGTAAGACATATGGACATGATACAGATACTTGCAGATCTGCAAATTGATGGGAAAGACCTTGGACTTGTAAAAAAAACATAATATACTGGAAACAACAAGCTTCTATAAAAATTGACAGTGAAGTAGGTACCAACATATCAAGAGTGGTGTCCAACAGGGATGAATAACGTCTCCAGAACTTTTGTCCCCTCTATAGTGAAAATATTATGAACAATTTACAGGATACGAGAGAAATCGCTATTGGTGGACAAAACATCAATAATATCAGCTGTGCCGATAATGCAGCATTACTTGCAGACTATGAACAGGGCCTGCAGCAGTAGATGTGCTTATTGTAAACAGTAAGCAACTCG
This sequence comes from Cepaea nemoralis, assembly GCA_014155875.1. NCBI lineage: Eukaryota > Metazoa > Mollusca > Gastropoda > Stylommatophora > Helicidae > Cepaea > Cepaea nemoralis. The sequence continues at coordinate 48,193 of JACEFZ010003284.1, forward strand.
GGTTAGAATTAAATTGTAAGAAAAGAGAGACTGTGCTTATCTCCAAGAAGAAAGAAATACTATAATGTAACATCCAAATAAATAGGAAACTTCTTAAACAAGTGAATCGGTACAACAACCCATGGAAAGACATGACACCTGATGGAATGTATCTTGTGGCGATTAGAACAAGAATAAGTATAGTAAATGTACCCTTTTGCGAGATGAAAAACATACTGATTATTCTCAACTGAGAAAAAGAGTGTTGAAGCGCTAAATAGAACATATACTGCCATGTGCATGTAAAACACGGACAATAAACAGACAAACGTGAGAAATATGTAATGGTGGTGGAAATGTGGTTTCTGAGGAAACTCCAAAGAATACCATGAACAGACAAGAAAATTAATGCGAATGTTCTACAAGATACAAATGATAACCGTACGAAATTAGACGAACACAGATTTGGGGCACGTTATGAGGAGAAATACATTAGAAAACTTAGTGACAACTGACAAAAGAGCAGATAAATTGCTTGGATTCATGTAGAAAAAAAATTATCTTGATCGCGTGTGTAACCACTCATGTACCATCTCCCTTACCTCTTCATCGGACCGAAAATTCTTTCTTCAAATGACTCTTTGAGTTGTCCAAACAGGTGGACATCACTTGGGGCTAGGTCTGGCGAGTACGGGGGATATGGTACACACTGAAAGTGGAGGTGTTCGATGGTTTCAACCGTAGCACGGGCAGTATGAGGTCGAGCATTTTCATGTTAAAAAAGGACACCTTTACTCAAAAGTCCAGGTCGTTTGGATTTGATTCGGTCGAAGGTGATTCATGAGAAAAATTTGTATACGTATCATCTCATCTCATCATGTTTGTCGTACTATTCCCTGGGGTGAGAGGAGCTATTACCACACTGTATCCCGTGGACTCAGTTCTGGGTTTGGGGTACTGGGGTTTCTGTCTACCAACCCGACTGGACTCTGGACATACCCTTCTTTCAACTTTTCTTTCCAGGGACGTTAAACCCTAGTACTCCATCCAGATGAACTTACTCAACTCTGGTTGGAAACAAACATAAGATATACATGTATTGTACAACTAAGGTCAGAGGAGATAGATTTAGATATAGGGTAGGCAGAAGGAGGATATAGACACAAGCTCAGCAGTGTAGGATCACGGCTCTCATCATCGAGCCGTCCATGTTTCAGTCCACTGTTCTCTCACTGGGCTGCTGCAGAACCTCCTCAAGAATGGTCCAGACCGGCGTGGTAGCAGGGCTGGGTAGCTGCACTCTGAAAGCTGATGGTACTTCTCGGCAACCCACTCCCTGGACTTCTATTGGGTCTAGGCTGCAGTGGAGGGCGATTTCACCAACAATGTTGACGGATAGTTCGAGTCATCCATAGTAACCCTTCGTGCAATATAAGAGTTCATTACAAGTTCATAGAAGGTCCGTGGATGCGACAGCGAAGGGGTGACGAGGGGATCTGGCCGACGATCGACGCTCAGAGGAAAGGCGAGACGGACATATAATCAGATTGCTACTGGTACTATTAGTGTTGGAACTCTTCGCTGGCTGCTGAGGATGGGGACGGAGCGCTTATGGGAATGCCCCGAATGCTGTGATGTCGGTTCCTAAATCAGTCACTCACTCAATCAGAAGGTCCGTGGATGCACATAATTCAGTAGTAAACTGGGTGAAACGAATAGACCAAATAGTCTGTTATTATAGGACTCTGGTATCTGGAGTCGGACCTAAGATGTGATTAAATCGTGGATGGTAAAGCCACCCCTGTCACACTCCAATTTCGGCTATGTCCCACTCATTCAGACCCAGCAGTAAATATGCATGAGCTAACTTGACGTAACGTCTAAGCCTGTCTACACAGAGCCCTAGAACACTCGAACACAACGACACTAAAATACCATACTAATAAATGCAGATGTGTGTGTGTTGTTTGTCCATCAAGAATGATGATGATAAATGCAGATATATTCATTACATCGAAGTAACTAAATCAACATGCTGGAGAATCTGTAAGGCCTCTTTAAACGCCAAAGATACAGTTCACACAGCTACAAGTAACGACGTCCTTCGAACAAGCCGACTGCATTTCAACTGAGCTCAAACGCCAGTTGACTTTCGCCCTTCAGCCCGAACTCGAACTTCGCTTATACGCTAAGCCAGGGGTGGGCAAACTTTGTGTGCGTAGGGCCGCATTGACAAATGTAAAGCTATTGGCGGGCCGCATGTATGTATGTATATATTGTATAAAATGTCCATTTTGCTTACAGCAACCTATCACAATAAGTAATTATTAATTATTTATAGGTTATTAAGCAGTATAAATAAATAATGATTGCAATGTTATTTTACGTATATACTTATACATTATATTTGACAATATGGACAGAAACTTTTACTAATTTGTTAACAAGATTTTACAACTTGTTATTATAACAAATATTCTTTATTATCTATCAATGACTTTAATTTAGGCACAAACCGACTACACTGTCACTATAATTGTTGATTTCTAATGAGATGTATGTAACTGCTTGCACTTTTTGACAATATTCTTGAAATCTGGAGCAAGTTTACTTGTTGAAATTCGCAAGTTACAGTCCGACAATAAAGACCTACTATAAGATTTGTTGATCTTCAAGGAAGAGAATGCTTGTTCGCAAATGTATGTTGATCCAAACAATGATAAATGTTTAGCTGCAAAGTTTTTCAAGTTGGGAAATGATTCTTGTGATAAAGATCCATAGATATCCAGCAAACCATCTGACTTGAATTTCTCTTTCAGGTCATGATCTGCTTCTAAGTCAAGCAGCTCCAACTGTATATCCTCTGTGGCTGTATCAGCTTCTGCACTGAAAGGGGGACTGAGAATATTGAACTGTGACTCTACGTTCTTGAAATCTTGGAATCTCCATCCAAATTCTTCAATCAATGCATCTAATTGGGCTTTGTACCTTTCAGTCATGTCACCAGAAATGGTTTCTTGTTTCAGCAAAGGGAAGTGACAAAATCTTTTTCACTTGCTTTTCTGGAGTACAGTGACAGTTTTGCCTGAAATGATTTTACATGTACATACAATTCATATGCGAACACACCATTACCCTTAAGATTGTCAATTCAGTTCATTTAAATTTTCCATAATTTCAATGGCAAACATAAAGTCTAACTTCCACTCTTTATTGACAATATTAGTATTAAAGTCACATTCAATGCCCTTCATCTCTAGGAACATCACTATTTCTTCTCTGAGTTCCCACATTCGCCTCAACACCTTGCCGAGACTCAGCCATCGAACACTGGTGTGGTACAGGACATCGGATTGTTCAGTTTCCAAATAGTCAAGTAATGCCTTAAACTGTATGTGATTAAGTCATCTTGATCTGATGAGGTTGATGACACTGACAACTGTGTCAGTAACATGATTGATATTCAAAACAGTTTTTCACAGACTTTCTTGATGAATCACACAGTGAAGTGGTAATAATAAATAATGTGTGGTCTGGATATTCTGCTTTAATCTTATCACTTATCAACTTTACCAGACCTACATTTTTTCCAGTCAAAGCACGAGCTCCGTCAGTTGTAACACTTGCCATCTTGTTCCGAACTAACCCAGTTCTTTCAATACAGTTAGTAAAAGCATTGAATATATCATGGCCTGTCGTTGTGTCTTTGAGTGACTCAACACTCAATAACTCTTCAGTGAGTTTGAAAGAAGTGTTTATTCCACGTATAAATATCAATAATTGAGCAGTATCATGTACATCGGTACTCTCATCCAATGCAAGAGACTACCACTGTCGGATACGTCGAGATTGATGGCTCAACCCCAAAGAGATAAAGGATGCAAACTCCTTTTTCCCAATGCTATCCTGCCCGTTTAATTAATTTAGCTGTACTGACTCAATTGTTTGAGACCAGAAATAGAGTTTTAGAGAACCAAGGAATACTTTCAGGAAATAACTGAAAAAGTTGTATTCCCTTTTAGACCCAAATTATCCTTTAAGTGGTTCCTTGCCTCTCCTCTACCAACTAATTAATTCTATCTAGGGTAGTTTAAAACAATCTTACTATAACAAGTAAAATACAATCAATACATGACATGACTTCAGTTTTTATGATTTAATAAACACAAATATGGATTTTGTAAATTGCATTCAAAATTACAACTTCCTGTAATAAACTAAGGACATATACATATACAGTAAATATACAGAATTGATGTGCCACTGATAATGTGTATATTAACAGCTATAGTTTTTCCAGTGGCATGTAATGCTAATCTTTTACTGGCCTGGATGATCTGACAAAGAAAAAGAGCTGTCTACACTTAGAATTCTCCACTTCCAGCTTTGGGAATCCCTCTGGCTATCAATTAATTGCTGTCTTAGTGTTCAAGGGCGTAGTAGAACATAAGTTGGCTCTTGATTTTCCTTTCCATTGTTCGGCAGGTAAATTTTTTAATAAAGATTACCTCTCCTATGAGACACATGGAATGGTTTTAGGTAGATAAGTTTCTGCGCTACTCTATCAAGGGCATCACTCAACAGGTGCTGCATTCAATCTTCACCAAGTCAGGTCTGGATTGACATGAATGAGACCACCACCTGAAATTCCATCAATCACATAATTCTAATGATATCATAAATATGACATTAGAAATGAAATGTAAAAGCCTAAGAACATAACCAGTGAAAACAATAAAAGGAATCTTGTTCTTAGAGAAAATACACATAGAAGAAAGATAGTCTTGGTGTTCTCAATTAGTTATCACCAACATAGTTGTTTGCTCTCACTCCAATCTTCCACTATCATGTGTTCAAGGTTTAACTAGCAGATGTGCAGTTTCATCTTCACTTATGCCTGTCCTTCAGTTTATAGTTTAAGTAATACTTTGAATGATTTGGAATTTGACAATTATGTTGACCATTCTCTTCTTCGTCTTTTTCTATTCAGGAAAAGGGTCTCATACATTAAGAGCTTTTAAAAATCAGTCCCCATTGTAATGAGTGTTTGTTTATAAGCAATATAAGTACATTATGGTATCCATTCTTGTATAGTATTCAGGTGACTTCTCTTTTTAGTCCAAAGTTTTCGGAGAGTATATCCCCCCTCTTCACCGTTTCTATACTAAGAGTGTACTTCAGCTATCCGCATCATCATGCTTATTATAATCATTCTCATCATCATCATGATTACATTATTATCATGTTTATGACATTAGAAATCATTACATCCTTCTAACATTATCATCATAATCCTTAGTACATTATTTTCATTACATTATAGTCATCATCATCATCTTTGTAGTACATTATTATCATTACACTAGACCATATGTGTTAACAGTAGTGACATGAAATACAAAGTGGGATTTTGCTTAAATTACACACACAGATGCCGTAATAGGCGTAATGTATTATATGGGTTGTGTCGTGCTTAGCGCACAAAACTAGGTGATTGTAACATGAATGATAATTTATACAAAGTGGTGTTATGCGCCGGAGTGTACTAAATTATTATTTAGTTTATAGGTTACGCCGAACTAGTTTCTGGTGACAGTCATGGCATTTCACATCAAGTTGCCGGCTAACCTTAGATTGACTGTTGGCTTATAATCTCTCTCTCTCTCTCTCTCTCTCTCTCTCTCTCTCTCTCTCTCTCTCTCTCTCTCTCTCAGCATGTTACTTCACTCACTCACTCAATCTCCTCATGCATCAGTCAACATATCCATCTTTGCATGTGGGGTCAATGCACTCATCTCTGATGTCATTCATATGTATGGATGATAATTTCACTCAGTCCATAGACACATTCATATTGGTATGGGTGATCATATAGGAATCATTCATCACACATCCTTCATACTGGCATGTAAGGTGGGTACTTATGTGATTTCCCAATGATAACCTTAAATGTTAACACCATTGACATCACAATGAGATCTAACCCATTCATCAGATACAATCATATCTGTATGGATGACAATCATGCATATGTAGGTGCTTTACACAGAATACATTCACAGATTCACAAGAATGACATTACATGTGAGTCTCATCCTCCAACCTAACTTATACTATTTCGTGGATATTTAGTCATGCATGCTGGTGGGTTTTATCAAATGATACATTCACATCTGTTTAACAATGATGAACCCCACATGACACAAGCATGCTCTTCAATGAAATAGACATGTGATCATTAGACACACTTATGAAATTCACCCAAGATTTAGCAACATGAAATCCAGGAGTTATCAAATGCTCTCATAAAATACATACAATTTAGGTGATATATCCTAATATATAGGAATCATTTATCACACATCCTTCATACTGGCATGTAAGGTGGGTACTTATGTGGGTACTTATGTGATTTCCCAATGATAACCTTAAATGTTAACACCATTGACATCACAATGAGATCTAACCCATTCATCAGATACAATCATATCTAAATATTGAGCACAACCCACTACTGGCAACGCCGATCGCATTCCGGTATGAACCTAAGGCCCATCCACGTCAATATGGAAGCACTATACTCGAGCCTCGCCCTCATTTGAGCTCGTCAGTAGTGCATATCCCTGACCGGATCCGGAAACAGTCCCGGATCACACGTGTGAAGCGGGTGTGTAACCACGCGGCACACACTGGACACACCAAATTATCACAACAGAACATCACAACGCTACCCATCGTAGGCTATGCTCAAGATTGCCCAATCGCCGCGACCGACGTCCGTCAATCGATGGGACCCGAACGATCAGGACTTCTCACTGGCAAGGAACACCAGGCCTCCTAAATCCAGTGAGCAATAATCAATTGATTATGTGGTTGTTTCGGGATTTGAAATTTAAATATTGAGCACAACCCACTACTGGCAACGCCGATCGCATTCCGGTATGAACCTAAGGCCCATCCACGTCAATATGGAAGCACTATACTCGAGCCTCGCCCTCATTTGAGCTCGTCAGTAGTGCATATCCCTGACCGGATCCGGAAACAGTCCCGGATCACGCGTGTGAAGCGGGTGTGTAACCACGCGGCACACACTGGACACACCAAATTATCACAACAGAACATCACAACGCTACCCATCGTAGGCTATGCTCAATGATACACAATCATATCTGTGTGGATGACAATCATGCATATGTAGGTGCTTTACACAGAATACATTCACAGATTCACAAGAATGACATTACATGTGAGTCTCATCCTCCAACCTAACTTATACTATTTCATGGATATTTAGTCATGCATGCTGGTGGGTTTTATCAAATGATACATTCACATCTGTTTAACAATGATGAACCCCACATGACACAAGCATGCTCTTCAATGAAATAGACATGTGATCATTAGACACAATTATGAAATTCACCCAAGATTTAGCAACATGAAATCCAGGAGTTATCAAATGCTCTCATAAAATACATACAATTTAGGTGATATATCCAATTCACATTCAGCCATTATGAATTAAAATACTTCTTGTATGGCGGTTGGTTATGCACTATCATGTGGCACAAATATTATTATTTCCCATGGTTAACAGCTATGTCTATATATTTGCCTTACCCCATGTGTGCTGTACCATCACACAAATTATGATACCTGTAGAACTCTTTTTGGTTCTCATGTGTTCATGAACTACCAGAAAACTATTTCTTTGCCCATGTGCTCATGTCAAAATTAAATCTACTAACTAATAACACATTACACTAGTTTGACTTACCAGTGTTTACACATTTACAATAGTTTCCTTAAGTCTTAAGTTACTCTAATTCATTGTAGATTGAGTTGCTTAAGAAATAAAATTTACGACATATGTCTAATGTTTATACATTAACTAAGTTGTTTAGCTGGGAGAAAATAAAACACTGTAGTTTTCTCCTAATGTATAGTTTATCTTATGACTATGATAACTGAGTATAATATTATATAGTTCCTACTAGATTATTTTCTTAAGACTCACCATTCCAAATCATTGTAGATTGAGTTGCTTTAAAGAAATAAATGCCAAAAAAACTTTGGGAAAAAATT
>JACEFZ010003285.1:0-29475 GCA_014155875.1 Cepaea nemoralis
TTGTGGATAAGGGTTTTATTTTTGGGAGAAATTTTTGATTAAAAAAGGACCTTTTTAAATGTTTTAAAAAAAGGGACTTTTCCTGATTTAAAAACAAAAACATCTGACGGAATGTTTCTCTTTGAAGCACAATTTCAAAAAGAACTGTTCACCTTGGCATACATTGATGAAAAAGGACTAAGAAAAACAGAAGGTAGATTAGCGCAGCTGCTCCGGTTGTATATCGCCATGCCTGATATCCTAGGATTCTTCCATGCTCAAATTGCCATTGCGTTTAATTATTCTTTGAGGAAACATTTTTATATCGCTTCTATTCATCAGCCAAGAGAGAGAAAGAGAGGGCGATAGAAAGCATGATAGCAGGATATTTGCTTCAATATTCACTCCGAATATATTACAGCTAAATGTTTTTAAGTGCGAATTTACGACTGGTGTAATCACTTTCTTATGTTTGTCAGATGTTTGTGGCAATCAGCCCCGCTCATGTCGCCTATCATGCCTTTCTTACCCAAGACAAAAGTGGGCGAGAATCTTTAGCTCCGGCCATCTGTGGGAGATATACCAAAATATGCAACAGTTTTTCAATTGCCCAGATTCTTTATACTAAAATATGCAGATTTCTGTGGTCAGTTTATGCTTTGTATGTCTATCTATTTGCTAGCCGCGGTAGCACAACGGCTAATGCTTTTCATGCCAGACAGAGTATTCGAATTCCCAAGGTGACGGGCTTTTTAACTGATTCGGTGCTAAACAAACAGTAGGTTGAGACCAAACATGGTGCGCAATCAAATGAACAAGTATTATAATATAAATGTCTCTTCTGTGAGCATTGAAAGTGCGGCAGATACCACGAAATAAAACAAGCAACGCAAGGACCCTAGTATGGCCATATATCGCCCTTCTGTTCAAATGGGAGGTCCCATTTGGCGACATGTAGGGTGCATTTTTAATGACTGTGCAGCGTTTGAAAATACTGCCGGTCCAAGTTTTGTATTCACCCTCTGTAAAGTTCATACAACATAATAGGTAAATACAAAACTTGGACCGGCAGTATTTTCAAACGTTGCACAGTCATTAAAAATACACCCACTATTATCCTTCAGCACTGTATATGTTAAAATGGACCCAGGTGGACATGTGAGCTGCGGTGACGTAGAGACAGAACGCTGGCCAGCCCGCTGGGTGGGCCAGATCCGCGTCGGTGGAGATTCGAATCTGTTAAAATGCCTTGGGCTCCCAGTTCGACGCAATCTAAAATAAGTATCACTAGGAAATGTCCCTGGAAGTAAAGGCGGCTGGTGGGATATTGAGCAGATAATCCATCGAGTATTTAATGTTTTATAGAGAATGGGGTTAGTACCGTTTACCCTGTTTACGACGAGGCAGGTATAACGGGCTCTTTACCTAACATAAAGCTCATGGTTATAACACAAGCAATAACTCTATCTATTCATGATGATAAATCAGCAGTAACTTTGTGGTTTTTAACACAAGCAAGGACTCTATCTATCCATGACTAATAACACAAGCAAACACCAGCTCTATCTATCCATGATTATAACACAAGCAACAGCTCTATCTATCCATGACTATAACACAAGCAACAGCTCTATCTATCAATGACTATAACACAAGCAACAGCTCTATCTATCCATGACTATAACACAAGCAACAGCTCTATCTATCCATGACTATAACACAAGCAAGGACTCTATCTATCCATGATTATAACACAAGCAACAGCTCTATCTATCCATGATTATAACACAAGCAACAGCTCTATCTATCAATGACTATAACACAAGCAAGGACTCTATCTATCCATGATTATAACACAAGCAACAGCTCTATCTATCCATGACTATAACACAAGCAAGGACTCTATCTATCCATGACTATAACACAAGCAACAGCTCTATCTATCCATGATTATAACACAAGCAAGGACGCTATCTATCCATGACTATAACACAAGCAACAGCTCTATCTATCCATGACTATAACACAAGCAAGGACTCCATCTATCCATGATTATAACACAAGCAACAGCTCTATCTATCCATGATTATAACACAAGCAACAGCTCTATCTATCCAGACTATAACACAAGCACCAGCTCTATCCTATCCATGATTATAACACAAGCAACAGCGCTATCTATCCTATGATTATAATACAAGCAACAGCCTTCATCTATCCATGACTATAAACACAAAGCCACAGCTCTATCTATCCATGATTATAATCACAGCAACAGCTCATCCTATCTATGCTATAAAGCAAAGCTCTATCTATCCATGGACTTATACACAAGCAACAGCTCTATCTATCATGGATTATAAGTCAAGCAACAGCTCTATATCTATCCATGATTATAACACAAGCAACAGCTCTATCTATCCATGACTATAACACAAGCAACCAGCTATATCTATCCTGAATAAAGCACAGCTTATCTATCATGATTATAACACAAGCAACAGCTCTATCTATCCATGACTATAACACCAAGGTAACAGCGCTATCTATGCCATGACTATACACAAGGCAACCAGCTCAGATCTATCCATGACTATAACACAAGCAACAGCCTTCTATCTATCCGGATGACCATATAACACAGCAACAGCTCTATCTACCATGACATATAACACAAGAAACGCTCTAGTCTATCCATGATTAATAACAACAGCAACAGCTCTATCTATCCATGATTATAACACAAGCAAACAGCTCTACTCTATCCATGATTATAACACAAGCAAGGACTCTATCTATCCATGACTATAACACAAGCAACAGACTCTATCTATCCATGACTTATAACACAAGCAACAGCTCTATCTATCCATGATTATAACACAGCAACAGCTCTATCTATCCATGACTATAACACAAGCAAGGACTCTATCTATCCATGACTATAACACAAGCAACAGCTCTATCTATCCATGACTATAACACAAGCAACAGCTCTATCTATCCATGACTATAAGACAAGCAACAGCTCTATCTATCCATGACTATAACACAAGCAACAGCTCTATCTATCCATGACTATAACACAAGCAACAGCTCTATCTATCCATGATTATAACACAAGCAACAGCTCTATCTATCCATGACTATAACACAAGCAACAGCTCTATCTATCCATGATTATAACACAAGCAACAGCTCTATCTATCCATGATTATAACACAAGCAACAGCTCTATCTATCCATGACTATAACACAAGCAACAGCTCTATCTATCCATGACTATAACACAAGCAACAGCTCTATCTATCCATGACTATAACACAAGCAAGGACTCTATCTATCCATGATTATAACACAAGCAACAGCTCTATCTATCCATGATTATAACACAAGCAACAGCTCTATCTATCCATGACTATAACACAAGCAACAGCTCTATCTATCAATGACTATAACACAAGCAAGGACTCTATCTATCCATGATTATAACACAAGCAACAGCTCTATCTATCCATGATTATAACACAAGCAACAGCTCTATCTATCCATGACTATAACACAAGCAACAGCTCTATCTATCAATGACTATAACACAAGCAACAGCTCTATCTATCCATGACTATAACACAAGCAAGGACTCTATCTATCCATGATTATAACACAAGCAACAGCTCTATCTATCAATGACTATAACACAAGCAACAGCTCTATCTATCCATGACTATAACACAAGCAACAGCTCTATCTATCCATGACTATAACACAAGCAACAGCTCTATCTATCCTTGATTATGACGCAAGCGACGACTTTATCTATCCATGATTATAACACAAGCAACACCTTTATCTATCCATGATTATAACACAAGCAAAACCTTTATCTATCCATGATTATAACACAAGCAACAGCTCTATCTATCCATGATTACAACACAAGCAAAAACATTATCTATCCATGATTATAATACAAGAAACAACTCTATTCGTGATTATAACGCAAGCAACAACTTTATCTATTCATGATTATAACACAAGTAACGACTCTATCTACCCACGATTATGACACAATCAGAAGAAGAAGACGAAGAAGAAGAAGAAGAAGAAGAAGAAGAAGAAGAAGAAGAAGAAGAAGAAGAAGAAGAAGAAGAAGAAGAAGAAGAAGAAGAAGAAAAAGAACGCCAACTTCACTCCCCTGTCCTAAATCCCTTACTCCGCATTACTGCCGACATGACAGGATCTGCTCTGAACTTAGAGGTTTAAGGAAAATTGAAAACAAAAAGCGATCTCTGTTATACCTGACACGGTTTTCATTTCCACCTGAGTTGTAAATTTCGTTTCCGTCCTGCCGCGGTAAATCTTGCCATAAAACTTTCTTTCTGCCTCGATCAGATCATAAACAATCGCAGGAACCCACAAAACACGGTATAAACACCATACAGAAGGGAAGATACGTTTCTGACTGGCTCGGGAAAATACATTATGTGAATTAAACAATGGTTGTCTTAGTTCTGGTAGCGCTTGTGTGGTGTTAATGTGCTGTGATATATGTATAATATAGCGAATAAGGTTGAAATGGTGCAGAGAAATAGTGAATTGAAATATCACTTACGGTATATAGCTCACAAACGCATTACTAGCATTCCTGGTTATATATATATATATATATATATATATATATATATATATATATATATATATATATATATATGTATATATATATATATATATATATATATATATATATATATATATATATATATATATATATATATATATATATATATATCATGTGCCATGTCGGAAAGCGTGGGCGGTCATGACTCGCCATTTCACTCGATCACCAGCGTCGTGGATCAGCTCAGTGTTCCTTTCTCGTCCATGCCATGTGGCCAAGCCATCCAGGTATTTTCCTCTCAGTCTTCCTCTTGGTCTGTTCCCTTCGATCTTGCCAGTTGTCACTAAGTTCTCCAATCCATTTTTTCTCATAACATGTCCAAAACATTTTGACTGTCTACGTCTAATTTCTCTAATCAATCTACGATTTTCATTTGTCTCCTGTAGTACTTGGTCATTGGTTTTTCTGTCTGTCCATGGTATTCTTTGCATTTTCCTCAGAAACCACATTTCTGCAGCCATCAGATGTTTCTCAGCTTGACTGCACATTGTCCAAGTTTCACATCCATACAAAAGAACTAGCTCTATGTATCCCCTCAACACTCTTTTTCTCGTTTCAATTGACATCTTTTTATTGTTCTAATCCCTTCAAGGCATCTCCCATCAGATGTTATGTCTGTTCCGAGATAATTGTACCGATTCACTTGTTGAGGAATATTCCCATTTACTTGTATATAACATTGTGGTACTTCGTTATTCCTAGTGACGACCATAACCTATGTCTTCTTACAATTTAATTCCAACCCCAGCTGCTCACTCATAATGTGTCATGCCGATAAGCGTTGGCTGCCATGTTTCGCCATCTCGCATGATTACCAGTCGTAGATTTGCTCCCTATTCTTGTCTCGACCATGCCACGTGGTCAAGCCACCTGATATTTCTTCCCCTTGTTTCCTTCTCCTCCCCCACCCTCCCTCAATCTTGCCAATTGTCACCAAGTTCTCCAGTTTGACGTTTATTAGCTTTTCTTGCATTGTCAGATCTTTTAGACTGTCAGTTTTCCTCCCTTCTTCTTTGTCCTGGATAATCTGAGTTTTCTCCTGTTATATTTAAGTTCAAAAGCCTGTGTACTGCCATCCTGTTTTACACAGTTTAACCTCTGCCTGCCTGCCTGCCTGCCTGCCTGCCTGCCTGCCTGCCTGCCTGTCTGTCTGTCTGTCTGTCTGTCTGCCTGCCTGCCTGCCTGTCTGTCTGTCTGTCTGTCTGTCTGTCTGTCTGTTTGTTTGTCTGTGTATACATATGACTAAACACGGGGAGAAAATGCATAGTTTCTTCTATAATTCTGCCATCACATGTATCAGACAACACTAACACACATTGCTGTAACATAGATTGCTGTAACACAGATTGCTGTAACACACATTGCTGTAACACACATTGCTGTAACATAGATTGCTGTAACATAGATTGCTGAAACATAGATTGCTATACACAGATTGCTGTAACATAGATTGCTGTAACATAGATTGCTGTACACAAACCATGATTCAATGGTAAAGGTCAAGAGGTCAGTATCTGCAGGTGATATTTCCAAGGTGGTGTGTCTGTGGTGTTCTGGTAGTAAATTCTAACTATCAAGTCCAACACCACTTATACCATCAATACGGCTTTGACATCTCAGAAATTCATGACCCTTTGTTTGATCTGTGGCAGGCAACTTGATCCTGAGAGACAAATAATGCACCAAGTCATTTCCGTCTCTGAGATTTCAGGAAGAAACAATAAATGTATTTATCTTTCCCGTCATCCTCAATGGTTGGCGCTGCGGCGAACGGGTTAGGCAGGCAATTCGCCATCCCGCATACCACGTTTACGACACGGCTGTGGGTGTTCTGTCCCTGACAGTTGTAACGTCACAATCAATTGTAGGTGATTCAGGAGTTGAAAGATACTGAACTTGCTGTCAGTGTCGTAAGTTAGCGAGCACTTCCATCACGTAGCATCACCCGCGCCTTGTTCTAGTGGCTGGAACGTTACGTAGACAAGGGAATCAGCACGGTCGGACCATTGCTCGAATCGTGCACTCGCTGTTCGCTACGCGAAGGAAATATTGGTTTGGTTTAGTTTAGTCGACGGATCAATATTACGGCACACGGGTGGGACCCATAAGTGCTCCGTTCTACTCCTAACTCAAACCTGAGTCCGGAGAATCTCAGCTCAGTGCATGAACTCCGTAGCACCGGCGAGGATCCTGAAATACTTTGGGTAGATTTTTCACTCAAAATTTTGAGTAGCCGTTAGGCTACTCTTTTTCAATTTCCAACTGCCAAGGGATTTTTTTACTTGTGCGACAATACACACGGGCGTCTGATCTCACTACCCAGATACCAGGGTAAATTGTGTTACTAGAAGTCCACGTGAAAAAAATCCCGGCTCTCACCGGGGCTTGAGTCCGGGACCTCCAGCACTCGAGGTGGACACCATACCTCGAGACTACTCAACCCCCACTCGAAGGAAAGACTGGCCACGCATTCTTCCGTGCATTCAGACCTGAACAAATTTGCCGGTTCGAACTCTTCTCCACCCCATAGTAAGTTCCTATTGCGGGGCGTGCTTTGTTTTTCGTCTTAAAGAATAAAACAAATTATAGTATTGCAATCATGGATATGTAGAACATAACTTAAAGCGGGTTAATGGTGCATTCAATGATTCTTCCCCCCCCCCCCCAAAAAAAAAAATAAATAATTTAGTTGCATGTCCTTCACAGGACGTAGCAGTCAACCCCAGCATTTTGGCTGTTCGTGATTGCTGTGCATATTTTACGTTCAGTAGTTTGCCAATGCTTTCTGAACGACCGGCACCTATACCTTTTTTCGAAAAAAAATCAGCACCGCTGTGTTTCGAACCCGGGTATACGGGATTGCGAATGGCGCCCGTAACGCCTTATCCACGGAGACGATATTAAATGATTACATTTGTTAAATAAGTCAAGGTAAGAGAACAAGAGGCAAGACAACCCCACCGACAATTCTACTGCAACATGTGTGTCCAGAGGTATGCAACGGGTTACTATTAATTTAAAACTACGCAGAACGAAAATGCCAAAATCGGTCAAATCCCATAATTTTATTTGGGAAATCTACGTGTCTACAACGCGAGCTGTATTGTTTCATCTATACCCAACAACACCAAGCGTATCTTCGAATTTAATAAACAATTACCATATTTGAAAGAAAGAATACACAAACACAATAGATAACAAATGTATATGAACATGATTCATTCTTCTTGACGGCCCGCAGAGCCGTCTTCCCCTGTTGTGTCATTCAGACATGGCCATAACTCCCGTATAGCCAGATTCGCTGTTCTATCGGAGAATTCCCCGTGACAAACTTGACTCTAACGGCGCGATTATGTGGACAGATGACTCCCGGGAGGGCAGAATTACGTTTAGCAAGTAAATACGTAAAAAGCATCTGTGTGTGACTACACCAGACAGGCGTTCATTGGCGCAGGCCGGCAAATATATCTGGACGCGATAAAACAACAGATGCGATAATAGCCAAGATACTGCGTACTATACGGATAAGTAGATGGCGTTTCTACCCAAAGGTATTCGACAGTTGCTTAAAAAAGAAATTATTACCGCATTTGTAGTATTGCCTGTACATGGGACAGGATTTGTTGAGGTTTTAAAGATACAGGGCCGATGCGTTAGTGTAGTTGATGGGGAACTACGATAATATTGTCATGAACGCTGTCTGGCGAGACTTCGATGCCTGCGTTCGTCGTCCGCCAATAGAGGAAAAGTATGGCCACCTACTCCGCTGACGTACAAAATGCGGTGTCTCTATCACACCGCAGACTCTTAGCACGATCCTGCTTTGGGGCGCATTATTTTTTTTTCAAGGCAAAGGCAGTAAGGGCCTAAACCCAAGAAGATCAACCAATATCTGGGTCTCCTTCCGCATAGCGGCCTGCCGAACGCCTGGCACATGGCACCCTGCCGAAAGCATGGCACATGGTACCCTACTGAAAGCGTGGCACATGGTACCCTACTGAAAGCATGGCACATGGTACCCTACTGAAAGCATGGCACATGGTACCCTACTGAAAGCGTGGCACATGGTACCCTACTGAAAGCGTGGCACATGGTACCCTACTGAAAGCGTGGCACATGGTACCCTACTGAAAGCGTGGCACATGGTACCCTACTGAAAGCGTGGCACATGGTACCCTACTGAAAGCGTGGCACATGGTACCCTACTGAAAGCGTGGCACATGGTACCCTACTGAAAGCGTGGCACATGGCATCCTGCCGAAAGCTTGGCACATGGCACCATACCGAAAGCGTAGCACATGGCACCCTGTGGAAATCATGGCACATGGCACCTTGCCAAAAGCGTGACACTTGGCACCCTGCCGAAAGCTTGGCACATGGCACCCTGCCGAAAGCGTGGCACGTGGCACAGAACTCCGTAACCCCAGTGGACAAGCCCAGCGTCTTGAACTGCACTCGTGAACCGAATGACGTGGTTCGAAAGTGAACCAACGACCTTCGGCGCACAAAGCAGACTGCTTAACCATGTGTCCACGGAGAAGGGCGACATATGGAGGCATTGGCAGTAACAGCGCACGGCATGTGAAGACTGGAGGAGAAAGAAATGACAACTTGCAGACTGAAGACCTTATACTGAGTCACATAGAAGGGTGATATATGGAGGCATTGGCAGTAAAAGAGCACGACAAGTGAAGACTGGAAGAGACGAGAAATGACAGCTTGCAGACTTAAAGACCTTACACGGAGTCGCGGAGAAGACGATGAATAACTAGTTCTGCAAACTTGTCAGCACGTGATGAAAAATGAAGCACACAGATTATAGGCAGAGGTGGTCTGTCTGTCTGTCTGATTGTCAAGTCTGTCTGTCTAATGTTTTACTCACTGTCCCCATATAGAATGAGACTCCGCGGTAGCGTAGTGGCTAGGTGCTGGCCTACCGGCCCGATGGTCATAGCTGCTTCTTCTTCTTCTTCTTCTTCTTCTTCTTCTTCTTCTTCTTCTTCTTCTTCTTCATTTGTCCGAAATGTTTGTTTTGGTTATAATAGCGTTGTGCCTCTTTACAGTAGAGCTGGGATATTTGCGTCTTTCGGTTGACACATACGACTTCTTCGGAAGTTTGTTGACTTTCCCAGGAGTTTCGTAGGAGATTCCACCCTCTCAGTGCTTGTTGTGTCGTCTTCATCCCTCCATCTGCAAGAAGTCCCCCAGATGGCTTGTCTCGAAATTCCGAACGCATGCCTGTCAGCCTTCAATGGAATGCAGGGGCAAACCGAAGGACATTCCCCAGCGATTCAAGGAGGCTTCCATAATTGCAGAGCCAACACAAAGCGCTCTGGTACTGGGCTCATCCAAGGAATCATCACGTCTTGCACATGGCTGCTTAGCCTCACTTCCGCATATTGGGTCTTCCATTCAACACAGGCTGTTTCTCTGGAGACCAGAAGAACGCGCTCTGCAGATTTTGGCCTTTGATGACGTCCACAAAATGAGTCTTCGATTCAGACTTTCCACATAATGCAAACATTTCATGTACGATCGTTTCAAGACTTATGGACACACGAATATGGATCAGATCATTGTGAACTTAGGTTGGCACGGTGAGTGACCTTGAAAAATTACTTCGGCACAGCTACAAAAAGTTTTATGACACCGTTCTGACGTATCACGTGATTTGACTTAACCCACTACCAGCGAACGAAAGAAGAACTCCACTACCTTGTATGAGTGTCAGTATGTCAGTAAGTATTGTCAATTTCTTTCTCTGGTTATTTCAATAGCTTCCGGGAGGGGGGGGGGGGGGGGATTACCCAAACGACGTCGAGCAATACACAGGCATGAGCAAACGGACAGATGCGTATTTTCCACAGAAATGCATTCTTAAACAAGCTGAGCAAACGCGCGTGCAGTAACTAAAAATACACTGTCAGATCAAAGAGCGAGGGAATGCGTGATTAGATGCTTGAACCCTTACCCTAGCTTACGTACTACATAGGACATATACATGCAGACAGATAAATACATAGACACGGTGTTGACACACACGCGAAGCAGACTGGCCACTTCCCAATCAGGCAGCCAACAGAGAAGAAGTCAGGACCGTTTATTGAGAGGATTGCTTCATTATCTGTCAGTGAAGAGATAAAACGTTTGATGTTTCGTTCTACCCCCAGGCGTCAAAGCTTGTCCTGATAACATCAGCACTAACAGCCAAGATGGACGGGTAATCGATCCGTGCATGTAGGCCTCAAGGAAGGTACATTAGCACGACCAGGGAGGGCTGCTTGTGTTTGTAATGGTGTTGTGTTCACATAACCATGCTTTCTGCCTTACATTCACACTCTCTACTCTCTAGTTCTTTAACAGTATCGGGTTCATACGGCCGCGCTTTCTGTCTTACGTGTATAAATCCGCTTCTCTGTCTTATATTACCACATGCGGACTTTCTGTCTTACACTTATGGGTCCTTCAATTCTCTTTGTAACTATTCCTGTTACATTTATTGTGTTTACATTTCGTATACATTTTCTGATGCCTAAGTTTGTGTTCTTCTTGAAAAAGGTAATGCCTACCGAAATATCGAATAGTTGTGTTGTGTTTCATTTTTACTTATTTCATTGATAATTGTTAAATCAGGTTTTATTGTATTATTACATTATTTTTCACCGTTTTCCCTGCATATTGTTTACATGGACTGAGACGCAAGTCTGGTATCTACATGTGTTTGTTTTTATTGTGTGTCCTTAGGATGAAAAAAAAAAATCATGTTTGTTTCATTACATGCTGGATGCCGGACTCCGTGGCTAAGGCCTTGCGAACCGATTTGTGAGCCCGCTTACCTGCGTTCGAATGCAACCGATTTTGCAGCAGACCGTGTCGCGCTGAGTCTTAGCGTGTTGGTATGGAAGTCAGTCGTTCAGACAGAAAGGGCAAATTACTGAACGTAAACTTGCCGAGACATCAACAACAGCAATGAAAATGCTGGTGTTGACAGCGATGTACTGTAAATAGGAAATGCAAAAACAAAAACATACTAGATACAAAACAGTTCTGCGCTTGCTCTAAAACACATAATAATAATAATAATAATAATAATAATAATAATAATAATAATAATAATAATAATAATAATAATAATAATAATACCCACTCAACTATCATGTGAGTACAGGGAGAAAAAAAAAAAAACACCAAAAGTGACCGAAGCATATCTCCTCGTGACACTGTGACCTTTTGTTCGTAAGTCATGAGCATATAAAGCTCACTTTTATCGCTGTACAAACATCAACCTCCTGTGCACAATAACGTGAGGTGTTATTGCGTAGATCAGTAATATACTATAATAATAATAACAATAATGAACAACAGCATGAATGGAACAAGTCTGAAACAAATCAGTGTATTTAAGTATTTGGCAACTTTAATAACAGCAGATAGAAGTTGTATTCAGGAAGTTAAATGTAAAATAGCCCAAGCAAACGCAGCATTTCGCAGGTTTAAACATATTCGCTGTAAGTGTAAGAATGTTCGTCGTATTTGTCGATGAAGTTTAGGAAAATAATTTTTAAGAGCTATATCGAACAAATCTTGATCTACGTAAGCGAATCATAGACAATTAGAGGTCAGGTGAGGACTTATCTGGAAGCTGTGGAAATATGATTTTAATGGGAAAATGATGAGAATGTGGTGGACGGATAAAAAGAGCAACGAAGATATCTTGAAAGAAGTTAACTCCCTAAGAGAACTGGTTACTCGCATCAAAAGTAGATAGTCCGCGTACTTTGGGCATGTCACGAGAAGGGGCAAGCTGGAGTATGTCGTCACAACAGGGAACGTTTGGGGGGGGGGGGGGGGGAGGGAGAAGCAGAGGGAGACCCAGAGATAAGATGCTGAACATGTTGACATTATGGCATGGAGGAACATCGACGTAGAAATGATTGACATTACACGAGACAGAAGGCTGTGGGCAGACATGATCACCATAGCCACACGGCAGGGACCATAAGAAGAAGAATTATATCAAAGCTTGAGCCATAGTCACGTCATATGTGTTTGCCGCTTCTTTTGATGTCGTTGACTGCGTGAGTACTCGTGCATTCCCTTGCGTGAGAAAGTCTCCAGTCGACACACATGCTCAGAGAGGAGACTTGTTCTCTCCTCGTTCAGACACTGGAGCTCTCAACCACGGTGGCAGGTGTCACATAAATCTTCTCACCTGGAGGATTCTATACAACATCACAAGCACGGAACATGGGTGATTCCAATGCTGTCACCGTTTGTGTAGTAGAATCGAAGTCTTCCAATTCACAGAATGCAATGTTGCGTTCGATTGGCTAATGGGTTAGGAGAAAGTTCATATGTGTCGGTAGTGTGGCCTTGTGGGACTCGAGTGCTTCCAGAGAATCCAGTAGATAACATTTGCAGCTCTCCTTGTTGTTCTTTTTCTATTTCTTCTTTATCTCCACCCCCATACTTACTTCTTCTTTCCTTGCTGTTGTTGTTGTTGTTGTTGTTATTGTTGCTGTTGTTGTTGTTGTTGTTGTTGTGTTCTTCTTCTTCTTCTTCTTCTTCTTCTTCTTCTTCTTCTTCTTCTTCTTCTTCTTCTTCTTCTTCTTCTTCTTCTTCTTCTTCTTCTTCTTCTATCCCTTACTATTTCTACCTTACTCAACCCAGGCTAAAATGCATTCCTTGACATTTTCCGGGAAGTAGAGTCGGCAGGCGCCCGCCATTGAGCATAACACCCGGATATCCGACCAGCACCACATATTCAATACGCTTCATGCCGCGAGAAGAAGTCCTTTACTTTACTTGTATTTCCACATCCACGTACACGTCTAGCTGACACCATTACAGAAAACAATTGAACTCAAGATTGTGAAGCAAATGTTCACGACAGGACCTTGTACTTTCTTGCCGTGCCACCCACAGTCTAGCCAGATGCTCTATCTGTAGTCTGTCGCGGGCAGGATTGAACTGGGGCCGCGTCTTAAAATATTTAAATTTCCAGTAAAATTCAATCAAATCCGCGAGATTGTTTCCTTAAACTGCACCATCCTCCTTCTGCTCCACGTCAATCTACTTCCGGCAGCGCACTGACAAGGTAAATTAGCTATTTCCATCCGGTTTCTAACTTGATGCCTCGGGAAGAAGATTTGTGGGCTATTTTCAACCAAGTTGCTCCCTTAAGACTTGAAGTCAAAGATACTTGATTTCAAGAGATGAGCACGCTTCCAGACATTCGGCAACCGCGGTGTCCGTCGTTCTATAGGGTTACTGGCCTTTGTAGTGACATGGCGGTGTGTTGCATGATTGATAAGGGGCTGTCTTGGAGAAGGCGTGTGAAATGTTATATGATTCTAAATGATGCGGTATAACGTTTGCTTCTTCTTCTTGTGTCCTACTGCTTTTGCAGTGAAGCGTTGCAGAGAGGAGGCAAATGTAATTGTCTGTGTTTTGCTCTTCTTGCTGCTTGTGTTAATGTCTTATTTGATCTTTTCAGCGTCTCTATTACTCCATCTAGCCAACTCTTCCTAGGTTGTATCTCACCTTGTATCCCGATATTCTCATGTACAACACTCTAGTTGATCTTGTTCCATTCTAACTAAATATCCGAACCATTTAATTATATTTTTTGGTGTTCTATAAAATAAGTAATTGATGTTGTCCCTACGCTATTCTTAGCCTCTCATGTCTCTTTATCTATGTTCTTAGGTTCTCATGTGTCTATATCTTCTTGTTTCTCCAGCTGCGTTTCTTGTGCATCTCATCTCATACCATGTGGTTTTACGCCTATGAGTTTCTACGACTGATCGCGTGTGCTGTGGTCGTTACATTCACAAATGCCTACACACGTTAGAGTTAATACTAACCCTGCCTGTTTATAGGGGGCCGCAGTAGCTTATGCTAGACGCTTGCCTGCCGGCCAAGTTGTTATAAGTTCGAATCCACAACGAGGCGGATTATTTACATTGACCTTGACTCCCTGGTCGTCCCACCTAAAATGATCATCCTCTGGTCGACCCACCTAAAATGAGCACCCTCTGGTCGACACACCTAAAATGAGCACCCTCTGGTCGACTCACCTAAAATGAGCACCCTCTGGTTGAAGCACCAAAATAAATATCACTCTGGTCGATCCAACTAACATGAGTACCCTCTGGTCGACCCACCTAACATGAGTACTCTCTGGTCGACTCACCTAAAATGAGTACCCTCTAGTCGACCCACTTAAAATGAGTACCATCTGGTCGACCCACTTAAAATGAGTACCCTCTTTTCGACCCACCTAAAATGAGTACCCTCTGGTCGACCCACCTAAAATGAGTACCCTCTGGTCGACCCACCTAAAATGAGTCCCCTCTGGTCGACCCACCTAAAATGAGTCCCCTCTGGTCGACCCACCTAAAATGAGTACCTCTCTGGTCGACCCACCTGACATGAGTACCAGAAAACATCTAGGGAAGTAAACGTGACTGCCGTGATACTGTTCACATCGCCACAGATTGGCCTATAACAGAAATGAGTCTAGCACCACAAGCCCAATGCTTCTGAATGCATGTACAAGGCATGCACTTTTATTGTCTGTGGATCTAGACAATTATGCGTCTGGCACAATTTGTCCAATTCCCCTAAGGCGTCTCAAAGAATCCTGTATTTGTTTTAAATTGTCTTTTTATTTATTTATTTTTAAATCAATACGCGTATATTTATGTCTGTATACAAACCTGTCTATCCGTACCTGTCTGTATTCTTGCAAATGTCTTGCCGGTCTTTGTCTACCTGACTGTATAACTGTCTAATACATATCTGTTTGTGGATGCTGGCCAGTATTAACCCAGCTCTCGCCTGTCTGTGTCTGCCTACCTGGTGTCAATGTGTGTGGCTGTCTGTCAATGACTGTCTGATGTCTGTCTGTGTGTGGCTGCCTGCCAGTGCCTGTCTGGTGTCTGTGTGCTTGTGTGTGGCTGTCTACCATGTCTGTCTAATGTCTGTGTGTGGCTGTCTGCCAATGCCTGTCTGTCTGTGTGTGGCTACCTGCCAATGCCTGTCTGATGTTTGTCTGTGTGTGGCTGCCTGTCTGGTGTCTGTGTGCTTGTGTGTCAGCTGTCTACCAATGCCTTTCTGGTGTCTGTGTGTGGCTGCCTACCAATGTCTGTCTGTCTGTGGCTGCCTGCCACTGTCTGTCTGTGTGTAGCTGCCTGCCAATGTCTGTCTGTTTGTGTGTGGCTGCCTGCCAATGTCTGTCTGAGGTCTGGGTGTGTGTGTATGTATGTGTGGCTACCTGCCAATACCTGTCTGATGTCTGGGTGTGTGTGTGGCTACCCGCCAATGTCTGTCTGATGTTTGTCTCTGTGTGGCTGCCTGTCTGGTGTCTGTGTGCTTGTGTGTCGCTGTCTACCAATGCCTTTCTGATGTCTGTGTGTGGCTGCCTGCCAATGTCTGTCTGTGTGTGGCTGCCTGTCAATGTCTGTCTGTGTGTGGCTACCTGCCAATGCCTGTCTGATGTCTGGGTGTGTGTGGCTGCTTGTCAATGCCTGTCTGATGTCTGGGTGTGTGTGGCTGCCTGTCAATGCCTGTCTGATGTATGTCTGTGTGTGGCTGCCTGTCAATGCCTGTCTGGTATCTATCTGTGTGTGGCTGCCTATCAATACCTGTCTGATGTATGTCTGTGTGTGGCTGCCTGTCTGATGTCTGTCTGGGTGTGGCTGCCTTTCAATGCCTGTCTGATGTATGTCTGCATGTGGCTGTCTGCCAATTCCTGTCTGATGCCTGTCTGTGTTTGACGACCTACTTATCACTAGTTGCCTGTTGTCCTGTCTGTCGGTCTAACTCTCAGTATCCTCAGGGCACCTGAAGTGATTCAGAATTCGCATTGAAGCAAATTCGAATACTGGAAATATTTGTTTGAAATTATTTCTACACGAAATTACACATGAGAAATGATATGAGAAGACACGATAGGTACAGTACTTGCACAAACAGAATAGTACGTTAAAATCCAAGGACTTCCGCGTGGTTATTTTAACGCAAAGATTTCACACTTCGTAGTGTAACTCATCTATTTCTCACTTTGTAAGTAATGAAAACAATTTCATTTTTTGTTAGGTGTTGGTAACCCAATACTTTTTTCAGTTGGCAGTTATATCTCACCTGTTTCTCACCATAATCGGGATTTATTATAACTCATTATTAGCCACGGTATGATTAAAGGCAAGAATGTCCTTACATGGTAGTTAAAACTCCCCCCGTGTGTTTCTGGGTCTGTAATTTAAGCAAATGATAGTAACATTATAACTTACCATACATGTCGTAAGGTGCAACAAAGGGGGGTTGGCGTGAGACTGACTAGCTCATTCTGTAGTAAACAACCAAAGCAACCAACAATCCAACCAACAAGCCAGCAAACCAATTTAGCAACCAACCATCCAACCAAGAAATCAACCAACCAACCAACCATCCAACCAAGCAATAAATCAACCAACCAAACAAACCACTAAGCTATCAAGCAACCAACCAGCCAGCAAACTAATCAGACATGAACAACTAACCAATCAACCAACTAAACAACCAACCAGCCAACCAACTAATTAATCAAGCAACCAACCAACTAAACAACCAACCAGTCAACCAAAGATAACTCCGCAAGAAGTATCGACAATTAGAGTTTTCTACTTCTCAGTTACAGACACAAATCTCTCCCCACGCGACGGCTACAACTCAAGATCTCCCACTTTGTAGTTAAAAGCTCTTTAAACAGCCGGCCAGAACTTCCCCACTCTGTCATTATTTACGCTATGTGTGACCAGGTCATAATAACTGCGCCCTACGGACTCCATGTTTCCATCTGCTCACCCTGAGGGCCAGGTCCGGGAACAAGGCCTGGTGCATCGTGCTGTTATTGTGTTTGAAAATGGCGCCCTAGGGGTAAATTAGGTTAACTCTACGTGCTCAATGCAATAGAAGATTATATGCAGCATGGCTGTCATTACTGTTGCTCTATAAACCAGTTTCATATAGGAAATATAGTTGTCATTACTGTTGCATTACAAACCAGTTTCATATAGGAAATATAGTTGTCATTACTTTTAACCAGTTTCATATAGGAAATATAGTTGTCATTATGTTGTGTTACAAACCAGTTTCATATAGGAAATATAGTTGTCATTACTGTTGTGTTACAAACCAGTTTCATATAGGAAATATAGTTGTCATTACTGTTGGATTGCATACAACATGCTTATAGGAACTATAGTTGTCATTACTGTTGCATAACAAACCAGTTTCAAATAGGAAATATATTTGTCATTACTGTTGCATTACAAACCAGTTTCATATAAGAATTATAGCTATTATTACTGTTGAATTACAAACCCTATGCATATGCAAACAATAAGCATCATTTCTGCTGCATTACAAATCACACTCATTTATGAACAATGGTTAATCGTTACTGTTGAAGTACACAATCACATGCATGTATGATTCATAGTTATAATTACTGTTGCATGGCAAGCTATACATATATGAGCCATAGTGTACATTACTGGTGCATTCATTACAAACTATATACATATATGAACCATAGTTATCATTCAATCAATCAATCATGCCGAAAAGCTTGGGCGGTCATGATTCGCCATTTCACTCGATCACCAGAGTCGTGGATCAGCTCAGTGTTCCTGTCTTGTCCATGCCATGTGGCTAAGTCATCCAGGTATTTTCCTTTTGGTCTGCTCCCTTCGATCTTGGCAGTTGTCACTAAGTTCTCCAATCCATTTCTTCTTATAACATGTCCAAAATTTTTTGACTGTCTACGTCTAATTTCTCTAATCAATTTACGATTTTCATTTGTCTCCTGTAGAACTTGTTGGTCATTGGTTGTTCTGTCTGTCCATGGTATTCTTTGCATTTTTCTCAGAAACCACATTTCTGCAGCCATCAGATGTTTGTCAGCTTGACTGCTCATTGTCCAAGTTTCACATCCATGCAAAAGAAGAGGCTCTATGTATTCCCTCAACACTCTTTTTCTCTTTTCAATTGACATTTTTTTTATTGGTTAAAACAGAGGGTCCCAAACCACGGCCCGCGGGCCACAAGTGGCCCGCGAGCTGTCAGAAAGTGGCACGCGAGGCCTCGTTTCAGTCGAGATTTCAAAAGTTCACAATAGAGGAGAATGTTGCCCTCTTCATAAATCCGTTCCTATTTCCTGATGCCAAGCTCTGTCAATTACAGCAAAACCTTCAGCACGAAATAATTGACTTGAAATGCAATTCTGCACTAAGATGTAAATTTCTGGAGCTGCCTGCTTCACCTTCAGCTGATCATATGATTTCATTCTGGCGACTATTGCCTGTCGAACAATTTGAACACTTGCGTTCATTCGCGAAGAGATACATTTGTAGTTTTGGATCGACTTATAGATGCGAGCAGTCATTTTCCGCAATGATCTTTATTAAAAAAAAAAAAAACAAGCAACGTTCCAGACTCACCGACACTAACCTAGCTGCGCTTATAACTTTGGGCACGGCAGATTTGTGCCCTAACATTAATAAACTGGCATCTGAACTTAAGTAACTGGTTATGAAGAACAGTTACAATTGTAAATTAATTACATTAATAGCGATTTTCGAAATTGATTTAAGATTTATTGTTAAATGAACTTTTGATTTTAAACCAAAAAATGACCGCAGTGTAGTACTGACACTGACTGCCTTTAATGTTTTAGAATTTTGGTGACGAAAGTTAAGAAAAGTAAGAATGATATTGCACGACTTTTATAATTTTATAACGTTGTGGCCCGCTTAACTACCGAAAATAGTAAATATGGCCCTCGGCTTAAAAAGCCTGGGAACCACTGGGTTAGAATGTTTTTCATCTTGCTAAAGGTTACTTTCGCCATGGCGATTCTTGTTCTAATCTCTTCAAAGCATCTCCCATCAGATGTTATGACTGATCCGAGATAATTGTACCGATTCCCTTGTTGAAGAATATTCCCATTTACTTGTACATTATATTGTGGTATTTCGTTCTTCCTAGTGACGACCATAATCTGTGTCTTTTTACAATTTAATTCTAACCCCAGTTGCTCACCGTGTACAACAACCGTATCTACTAATTGTTGCAGTTTTCATTACTGTTGAATTATAAGCCGCATACATCCAATTGCTCCTCCGAGGTCTGGCAAGAATGAGGCAGCGAGGAGTGACGATGGGATCTGGCCGACGCTCGACGCTCAGAGGAAATGCGAAACGGACATATAATCAGATTGCTACTGGAACTATTGGTGTTGGAACTCTTCGCTGGCTGCTGAGGATAGGGACGGAGCGCTTATGGGAATGCCCCGAATGCGGTAATGTCGGCTCCTAAATCAATCAATCAATCAAGCCGTATACATTTTTAAACCATAGAAATAATTAAAACCATATACATATATGAACGATAGTTATTATCACTGTTGCTTACAAACCACTCTTATATGTGAATCGTAGTAATCATTATTGTTGAATTACAAACCATATACATAAATGAATTATGGTTATCATTATTGTTTCATGACAAAGCACAGGAGTATATGTGATGTTTCATACGCAAATAACTATTTTCAAATTTTAATATTTAGGCATGCAGGCCCGTCTGTCATTCTCCTGTTTTGGTCTTTAATACGTTACTTCTTTTATACATCGTTTGTTAGATTAATCTTAGGCAATATCAATAAGATATACATTATAAACGTAACTGGTAACGTGTAAAAGTTATTACTACAGGACCAATACTAACTCTCACTGTGATAATTGCAATAAATCTAAGGGAAGCTACCATAGAACAAGGGAGATTACAAGACGAGGATGCGATTTGTTATGAGAGAAGGTGAGTGGTGTATACCGAGATAGTGTTCAGATAGATTATCTTTGAATTGTACAGTTTTATAGCCCATGCCGTATGGCGACGATATCCACAGCATACTGTCTTGTGTACTGCCGGTCATTCCTGATACCGATATTCCTCCATGCCAAACCGTTTTATCTTCTCTCGTGCTTTCCCCCTGCCTCTCTTCCTCTCTAGCGTTCCCGGTGTCACCATGTACTGCAGCTTTCCCCTTCTCGTGATGTGCCCAAAGAATGCACCCTGTCTTCTGTCAAGAGGAGGAACCCGTTCTCCCTACGATTATGGCAGTGGCAGGCGGTACCCACGTACAAACGCCTGATAGAGATAGATGGATAGATTGATTGATCGGTCAATACCAACGTCGATACATACTCCTTATAGAGATAGATAGATTGATTGATTGATTGATTGATTGATCGGCCAATACCAACGTCGATACATACTCCTTATAGAGATAGATAGATAGATTGATTGATTGATTGATCGGTCAATACCAACGTCGATACACACCCCTTATTGAGATAGATAGACTGATTGATCGGCAAATACCCACGTTGATACACACTCATTATAGAGACAGTTAGATTGATTGTTTTATTTATTGATTGATTGATTCAAAAATTGACATCATAACATTCAGCCGGTCTCTCTGGCTGTGGGGCTACAACACTTTCTCTCTGTAATCCCGTTTATCACGCAGTCTCGTAGCGGAGCGAGAGCTGAGGCGGTTCGACCCCCGCTCGTGACTTGCGGGATACTGAGCCGGCCGCTCAGAAAGCAATGGCAAACTACTGAGCGTAATCTTGCCAAGAGATCAACATACAGCTGAAAGATGCTGGTGTTGACAGCTAAGTCCTGTAAAGGATATGCTAAAAAAAAAAAAACATTCATGGCACATCCTTAGATGAGCCGTTTCCCGCAGAAATGTCACGAAAGTGAAGATGCTATCCGTGTCACTGACACACTCTTAAATACCTCGACATCGTCCACTTTTACCTCCCTCATTACCAGACCCACTTCCGGTGCATCCTTTTCCGCGGAAACAAAGGCCTGGCGTTGCACGCTGCACACGTTATGCATCCCTCAGCAGTTCACTGATCGTAAATAGCAGGCCAGGCGCCCGATTCCCCCGAGAAATGTCGCAGCAATAAAACCTACCCACGACAATATACTTATGCATTGACAACGAAGTTAATGCAAGAATGTCCAAGGCCAGCGCGGCCTTTGCCAGACTGTACACAAATGTGTGGGAGGTAAATGGAATAAGCCTGCAAACAAAGCTGAAAGTCTACAAAGTAGTCGTAATATCCACACTGCTATATGTCTGTGAAACTTGGACCACGCTAGGAAATTAAATCACTTCCACAGTCTGCCTTAGGAAGCTACAGAAGATTATATGGCAAGACAAGATTCCAGACATTGTAGTCTTAGAACGAGCGTCCATGCCCAGTATCCACACTCTACTAATGAAGAATCAGATTCACTGAGCCGGTCACCTGACTCGCCTGCCAGATCACAGGCTCCCTGAACGCATATTTTTAAACGTTGAGTTGCGTTCCCAATGCGGCCAGAGGAAACACTTTAAAGACACTGAAGATATAGCTCAAATTGTTGGAATTCATCACGACACGTGGAGACTGCTGCCAAAGATCTAAATTCATAGCGTACAGTATTACGCAAGGGTGTAATCACTTGCGAAGCAAAGAAGACTGCAAGAGCTGTGGACAAAAGACTGGACGAAAAAAAAAGAAAAAAAACCCCACCGCTGTTGATCCTCCTCCTGGAACGTCGAGCATTATTTGCCCACATTGTCAAAGAACATTTCGAGCCAAAATAGGCCTTAGAACCATCTTAGAACTCACGGCTCCATATTTTCAACCACACGGCTCCATCCTTTCAACCCTACGGGATGAAATGAATGGTCATCATCATACTTGATGGACACACACCACTTATGTATACATATAATGGGATCCTTGTCGTTTCTACGGATTGGTGCACTGAGCCGTTTACTTCCTGCGATAATATGAAGAAAGGGATATGTACACTAATGATGATTTCAAAGTACATTGAAGCTGATCTGTGAGCACCATCAGTGAATCAGCTAGTTACTGAATCAGGCAGTTAGCAAGTCAGTCAACCTGTCATGTCTGTATCTAGATGTTCCCGTGTCTGCTATTTATGTGTTGTTCTGGGTTTCTGTAAGCAGGTAAGGCCGGATATTAAAGCTGTTCCATTTCCTTCCTCCCTCCCTCCCTCTCTCCTGTCTGTCTGCCTGTCCTTCCTTCCTAGGAATTATTCTTTCTACCCGTGGTACAGAAGCGCCTCGTGGGCTAACTGTTCGTCTAGCAAACTTTGTTTTTTCCATATTCTTTACAGGACATCGCTGTCAACATCAGCATCTTTCAGCTGATTGTTAATTTCTTGGCAAGATTACGCTCAGTAGTTTGCCATTGCTTTCTGAGCGGGCGGCTCACATACCCCGTAAATTACCGACTCGATTCGAACCACTGCTGATTCTCGCCGTCGTCACGTTACTTGCGAGAGTATACGAGATTACGGAGAAAAGTCGCTAACCTCTAGGCCAGGAAGCCGGCTCTAGCAAACTAATGAACGTAATATCGCCTAAAATGTCAACCCGGGGTTGACCACAACGTTCTGCGAAGGACGTGCGTCATTGATATTTACTTCCCAGTGAGGCGTGGGGTCTCACACGGAACTACATGTTAATATGAGGACTTGCCATGACTGCCCCTCTGAGATATTAAAGCTACAGGCCGTGACAAATGACGCTCTTTGTGCGCGAGTATCTTCACATGGCAGCTAACGAGCGTCTCCGACGGTCCTTCAAGAGTCCAGAGAAGAACCGGTCACGCACCACTACGTCGGACTGCTGATCTGAACCGACAGACTGTCCCCGAGGTGGACAAAAACTCCTCGGCTAATGAAGAGGCCTTAAGGTCATTTCCAGGTCTCAGTTTTACATCCGAGGTCACGGCTAGTCCAGTTGTTTCTTTGCTCAAGTCCCTTAGCATGCTCTGCATTTTCTTTTTAATAGGCAACACTTAAATTTGCAGAAAGTGCACCACTGAAAAGCGTACGGTGCTTCCGGCAAACAACCATGTGCAGGATCCATCAGTGAGAAGTAGTCCTGAAAACGTTTTTCAAACGCCCCGTTCATTACTCACTCTTGGAAAAGGGAGACAATGTCTGCTGAGCTCATTTGCATTAGGCGTAGTAGTGGACCTGGAGCTTGGTGAACTCCCTTGGATGCACAAATAAAATGAAGAAAAATACTCTATAATTAAGGACTCTTTTAATTTGTAGGAGAATTTATAGAGGAAAGGCGCTCCAGGTTCGAGGCATTGATGAGACGGGAGGAATGGCCTTGCCATCTGGAAGTGAAAGTGCTGTTTGCCTCTGGGTTGCAGAAACCAGAGTTGCAAAGAGGGAGGGGGGGGGGGGGTAGTGGGAAGGGGCTAAGAAGTGGAAATAATAATTTGTATTGGGGGTGGGGGGGGGGAGGTGAGAAAGAGACACACACAGAGACGGAGTAATATTAGAGACAGACAGAGAGATAGAGTGTGATAGAGAGACTGGGAGAGAGAGAGACAGAGACAGACAGACACAGAAAGACAGAGATGTGTAGACAAACAGTCAAACAGAGAGACATTGAGAGTGACACTGTGAAACAGAGAGAGAGAGAGAGAGAGAGCAAGAGAGAGAGAGAGCGAAACTGAGAGACTGGCCGAAAGAAAATACACAGAGGGACAGACATTGAGAGAGATGGTTAGAGAGACAGAAAGTGAGAGTCAGAGACAAATAATGAGAGACAAAGAAAGCGAGAGACAGAGACATTGAGCTAGAAAGCGAGAGAGAGAGAGACAGAGAGAGAGAGAGAGAGAGAGAGAAACTGAGAGTGTGAGACAGACAGTGAGAGAGTGAGTGATATATATATATATATATATATATATATATATATATATATATATATATATATATATATATATGGAGAGAGAGAGAGAGAGAGAGAGAGAGAGAGAGAGAGAGAGAGAGTAAGAAGAAACCTCACTGCAGTTCCAAATCAGTATGTGTATTTATATGTAGTTGATGTTTAATATGATAATCAGTTTTAAAACGTAATCTATATTTTCGAAACCGTGATTAGAAAATATGAGCTGACTTTAATAACCTCGCATGTTTATATTGGGGAGAACTAGCGACGTCCTACAAATGACAGACCATGAAAAACCAGTACTTGAAGACTGACTGTATGGGATTGGGTAACCAGTGTTGTATGACTTTGTAGTATGGCATGTGAAACAGGTCCTCTCAGTTTGGTCAGTTCGAAGACTGGTCTGAGGTGTTTGATGCTATTCATCTACCATTATAGATTAGTGACCTGCCGGTAAACTTATTCTCAGGAAGATCAGGTGGCGACTTTCCCCTGACTTCCACGTTTCTGCTACGGTACATGTTTGTGTGTATTGATTGTGGCGAATACAGACAAAGATTGTTTGGTATGGAAGATAGCAACGTCTGCACAGACCGAAGATTGTTGTGTGTGGATAATAGCAGTGTTTGCACAGACCGAAGAATGTTCTGGCTGGATAATAGCAGTGTTTGCACAGACCGAAGAATGTTCTGGGTGGATAATAGCAGTGTTTGCACAGACCGAAGAATGTTCTGGGTGGATGATATCAATGTCTGCACAGACCGAAGATTGTTGTGTGTGGATAATAACAGTGTTTGCACAGACATAAGATTGTGGTGTGTGCATAATAGCAGAGTCTGCACAGACCGAAAATTGTTTGTTATGGATGCTAGCAACGACTGCACAGGCCAAAGATTGTTATACGGGAGTAGGTACAATCCGGATATAGCTTCATAAGGATGATAACAATGTCTGCGCAGGCCGAAGATTGCTTCTTGTGGATGATAACAACGTCTGCATGGGCGCCTGGAATAGAAAGCGGCGCGCTCTAGATACTCCTTGCTGATACTGAAATCCGGTAACGTCAAAAATTAATATCCAAAAATGAAAACACTAACGTGCTATTCCCCCTCCCCACGTTTTATTTTTAGGTGAAAATAGCCACTTACGGGGAATTTCCGAGGCACACCTCATGGAAAAGTTAGCAAGCGACCTCTTTCCAGGAGGGTATTTGAGATGAGGAGCGGCAATGTTTGAAATGAAGGTAGAAAGTTGGCATAATTGAATGCCCCGTTTAGAATGAGGTTAATAAAGACTTCAGAAATCTGACAACGCCTGCTGAGGGTCATTGTAATTTACCTGCTCTAAACGAAAGTGCAATATTGCAGAACATAATTTTAATTTGTCTCCGCAACATCCCTCCGTTCTTCTCCCCCGAGTTGGTATTGTTATTGTTGTGTAGTTGTTGTTGTTGATGTTGTTGCTGTTGTGCTTACTGCTGCTGCTATTAGAGCCTTCATGTTGAGCTGTTGATTCTTAATTAGTTATTAGTTAGTTAGTTATTAGTTAGTTAATTAGTTAGTTAGTTAGTTAGTTAGTTAGTTAGTTAGTTAGGTTAGTCAGTCAGTCAGTCAGTCAGTCAGTCATATGGAAAGGATACAGAACGAAGCTATGCCTATTATTTCAAGATGCCTATTATTCGCAGCCAATGGTCGACAGATCATCCTAATTGCACATCGAACCATTCAGTCCATAAGTGCTCGGATCCCCTCCTCAGCAAATCCCGCAGCGTGTAGCGGCTCATGACACCAGTTCTGTGTTGGTTTATTAATCTTCTTTGGCTTCCTGCGTAGTGTTCTTGTTTGGCCACACCTCTTTTAACTTGCTGTTCTCGCAGCCTGACCAAGGTTGTAGACTCACAGTCATCGCTTGGTTCTCGTAAACGACTTACTTCTCGTAGAGCATTCAGAATGTCTGCCTGGTCCATGGCTCGTCCGCCTTCCACAGTAGCCCTACCTGCAAGCCTGTCAGCCTGCTCATTTTCTTGTACACCCGCATGCCCTGGCACGAAAATGAAACTATTCTTTGCCAACCGAGACCGCTCCAGAGACAGCAACCACTCTCTTCGGACCCACCCATCTCTGTCTTCCTGAGGCATACTCATTGAGCACTAAGGTTCACATGCCCGATTGAATGTCTGTGTCTCGAGCCATGTTATTGCTTTACTTACTGCCATGACTTCCATAGTCAGGCTACTTGTGGTCAAAGCAAAATCACCAGACTCTTCCTTCACAATTTTCCCTCTGGGCTGAGCCGTAAAGGCCCATAACTTCTCACTCCTCGAACGACCGACCCTTCCATGTTAATGACAGCATCGTCCTCTAAAGAATTCTCGAAGATCAGAGCCTGTACTTCCGCCTCCACACTTGTCTCCATTTCCTGTCTAGTTGGATGCACACTGAAAAGGATGTACATAACTCTGTTGGCACTTGTACCCACTCCTCGCCATGTTCTAAGTCCTCAAGTGAACACACCTGCTGAAGAATGTCTTCGGCTTGACCCATCCACGACTTTCCTCTTTTTAATCTTAACCTTTTACCTTCTTAATCTCGCTATGCAGTGAATGTTGTGTGTTTGCGTTGATTGTGATGTAGGAACGTGCTCGGAAAATTTGTATTCTGTTCCACATGGTTGGAAAATCAAGAAGGTAGCGAATCGCCCCGCAAGCTGTTTCTCTTGTACATCCGAGAATAATAGGCATAGCTTCGTTCTGTATCCTTTCCATATGCTTATGGCTGAGAGTCAGGATCGCCATTGCATAATCCAAACCAGAAAGGACCAGACCCTCGTATAGAAGACATAGATGGTGCTGTTCACAGTTTGCCGCCGCAATCATCCGAATCGCAGCCAACCCCCGCTTGGCCTTTTTTATCACCTGGTCTACGTGCTCAGTATAAGCTAGGCTTCGATCAAATCGTATCCCCAGGTAATTCATTGCCTACGTTCTTTCCACCGTCTCTGAACCCAGATTTACAGTTGACGTAGGGGTGTTGACAATATGGTTATTAAAAGAGAACCATGTCACCGTTGCCTTTGTTGGGTTGACCATTGCCCCAGCTTCAACACACCAAGTGCTTTTGCGATTGAGTTCGGTGTGTAGTTCCACAGCAACATGATCTCTATCCTTACCCTGACTATACACTGAAACATCGTCTGCATACGACAATGTCCTCCCCGGTCCTATGATTTGCTCGCTGGTGATTCTCACAGTGAACAGCACCGGAGATAATGGTGATCCTTGTGGTAGGCCAGGATATATTGTTGTTGGTTCCACAGTCTAGCTGCCACATCTAAAAACTAATTTCCGTTGGAAGAGGGCTGCTGCGATCCAACTAAGGAGGAAAGGACTTATATTGAGTTCAAGAAGCTGAAGCATTTTACAAAATCCAATGGTACTCGGTTGTACGCGTTCTCGAGATCAATCGCTACAGCAAATGTTTAAAAGCCCGAGTGGAAACCTTCATATACACCATGGGCAAAAACTGATGCATTGTACCAGGTTTCTCTTTTTGGACGGTACCCTCCCAGGGAAGGTGGGACAAAATATTGCCTCTCTAGCTGGCTTGATATTTTTCTGGCAATTAACTTCTATAGCAGCTTGCCCATAGTATTCTGCATGGTTATTACCCGATATCCCTGCATTTTTGTGTGGTCTTTGCCAGGAATCAGAAGCTGTGTAACCATTCCTCCTTGATGCTAGCACTCCCTATACCAGTGTTTCCCAACGTGGGGCCCACGCCCCACAGGGGGGCAATTTGATTGTTAAGGGGGGCAATTCGAAAATGGAAGAAATCGGCTGAATATAACAAAACGGGGAGACTTGAGACTGAAGTTAACTAAATTGAAACCTGACATAAGATCTCTTTGCAGCAAGCATCAAGCGCAAGGATCTCACTAAATTTAAATAATAAATAATTACTAATAATTAAAATAATATAGAAAAATCTTTCATTAAAATTATTTTGTACTTGAATTTCAGTTCTCCATTATATGTTTTGAAAATTTACTTACTGTGTTTGCTCAATAATTACTTAGTGATTTCTTCCTAAAACCTATCATTCAAGTTTCTTTAGTGAACATTTCAATTTTTGAATATTAAAAATAATGTATATGTTGAGGGGGGGGGGGCGGGGGAGGGGGGCAATATGAATTTTAGAAAGGTTTAAGTGGGGCATGGCACAAAAAAGGTTGGGAAACACTGCCCTATACTGTTGTTGTACATGTCTGCCAGTTCCTCTAGCTTGTTGTTGAGTCTTAAAGAACTTAATAATTGAGAACTGATGATGAAGTTATCCCATCCCAGTTAGACAGTTTTATGTCTTTAAGCGGGCTATATAGTTTCTTGTCCGGTCCCCAACAGGATAGGCGGGTGAGCTGTAAAGACCTCTGGAGTTAGTTAGTCGACAGATCATCCTCATTGCACATCGAACCATTCAGTCCATAAGTGCTCGGATCCCCTCTTCAGCAAATCCCGCAGCGTGTAGCGGCTAACGACACCAGTTCTGTGTTGGTTTATCAATCTTCTTTGGCAGGTATCAGGCCTAGTGCAGATACCGATAGTTACCATGACAAACAGCTGTCAATAATCGTCTTGCATTGTCTTCTTCTATCGCTTAATGCATTTTTGTTTGTGGATCACACACTTTTCCAGATGTTCTTGTCATGTAATACGAATAGTGTGACGTTGAGTAATTGATATCATCATAATGTAGTCCTACATGACTACTGCATTTATAAGATATTTTGGTTAATGTGTGTCTAATTACAATCTACAAAACATGTGGATTACGCATCTTCGCCGTCCAAGGAATGTTTAGCTTTCTTCTGTAAAACTATATCCTCGATGCTCCTTGTGATTGCTTTGTTGTTGTTATTATTATTTGTTTGTTGACTAATTATCCAGGACTCACACCCCTAATTTATTTTAACACGCAGGTTTGTC